>JALJCO010004816.1:0-12101 GCA_023101725.1 Atherinomorus stipes
AGTTTGTCTCTGAGTAAAAATGTGTTTGTGTAACAATAAACGTTTATTTATGTGTAAATAACGGTGTGTGTTTTCTTTTGGTGTAAACAACAACAACAGCTGATTGAATAACTTGTTTGGGGGGCCAGTTGGAGCTGCACTGCCCCCTGCTGGTGGAAGAGATGCTGCACATAGAGGACAGAACCTCATAGGTTCTATAAAAGTACTAATGAACACACGTACATGTACTCATGTATACACACAAACGTGAAGAGTACGAGGTTAAAACTATAAATTAATAAAACAAAAACGTTTAGAAATATTACAAAAAACAGAAAATACTGCAAAGTAATAACTATAAAGTATATAAATATGAATAACTATATAAATATAATAAAGCTATAAAATAACAATAAATGACTGTAAATATTTTTATATACAGTAACTATGTATAACTAGATATTAACTATATATAACTACGTAACTGAATAACCATATATTTTATATTTGGTTATATATATTTATTTGGTTATATAACCAAATGGATTTATATAACAATAAGTAACTTTATATAACTATTAACAACTATATATAATTGAATAACTTTCTATAACAGTATAACTATACATAGTTTTATATAAATGTAAATTGCGACAAACTGGCGACCTGTCCAGGTTTTACCCCGCCCCCCCGATGATGGCTGGGATTGGCTCCAACAACCTTCGAGAGCTGGATAAGCGGTTCAGAAAATGACTGATGTAATTACTATACGTAACTATGAAAAACTACAGTCTGTAACTTTATGACTATATACTATAACTAGGAAAAACTATGTAACTATATAATTATAAATACATTCATAAATATAATGCCTAAGAATAACTGTATATAACTTATTATAACTACATAACTGAATAACCGTACGTAACAACAAATAACTACATATGAATAAAAGTATATTTATATAAATATATTTACTATATATATTACTATTAACAACTATATATTACTATATAACTATGCATAACTGAATAACCTTATATAAAGAATTACATATACATTTATATAACTAAATAACTGCATATAACTATGAATAACTAAGTAACTTTATATAAATATAAACAACTACATATAAATGTATAAATGTAAATATATATTGCTTTATATAATTAGAAATGACTGTATTTAACTATAAAAAAAACTATAACTTTATAACATTAAATGGAAAACTTTATGTAACTATATAATTGTAAATTATAATTTATATAAATATTAATTACTATGACTATGTATAACTACATATAAATATAACTATAAATAACTGCATATAACTATGAATAACTACGAGAAACTATATAGCCATAACTATTTATAACATTAACGATACATGACTGGATAACCTTATTTAACTATAAATAACTACCTTTAGATTTACATAACTAAATTACTTTAAATAACGAATAACTATAAGTAACTTCATGTCACTATAAACTATATATAACTAACTTTCTATAACTATGGCTCTATATTGCTTTATATAACTATAAATGACTATAACTGAATAACATTATGTAACTATATAACTACAAATACATTTATATAAATATGTATAACTGACTATGAATAACTACATATAACTATATTACTGCAAAAAAACGTATAATTATTTAGAACTATATATTATAACAGATAATTGACTAGAAATACATATAAAATTGTTTGTCAATTTCAACTTATTTCACTAACAGATTTTTTCTGTCTTTAATGGAAAGACGTAAACTTTCAAGCACAACTGTAATGTTTCATAACTATATAAAATTATAAATAACCTGACTTTATAACTATGAATAACTACATAACTATAACTATAAATTAGTATAGATAGCTATAAATAACTTTACATATAATTATTAGTAGCTTTATATAACAACTGTTAATGACTACATAAATATATCTAACTACAAGTATAGTTAACTATAAATATATAATTATGATAACTACATATAATTTCATAAAACTATAAAAAGCTATAGATAAGTATGTGTAATGGTAAAAACTACAGTAAATAGTAATAATATGATCCTAATAATCTAACTGTATGAATCTATTTAACTATAAATGATATGTTTGGGAACTAAATACATTTTTGTATATTTATGTTCATATTTATATAAAGATACAATAAATGAAAAGAATAAATAAAAAAACACAGTGATCCTCATTTATCACACGATCGTATAAAAGTTCGTACGTTTGGACCCACGTGTGATTTATTAGAACGTTCATATCGATCCGATCCGAACCGAAGAATCGTGATAAATTCCACAGCTGAAATCCATCGTCATTTAAATGTCACGCCCACGGTTACGCGCTTAAACGCGCATGATGATGACGCTTCACCCGGCGAGGTTGAACCGTGGAGGAGATTCTGCCAGATAAGAAACGTTTGGGGGGGGGGGGGGGGGGGGGGGGGGGGGGAGTCAGAGCGAGGCCGGCGCCAGGCAGGGGCAAGAGGGGGCACTGCCCCCCCAAACAAACACTGTGCCCCCTTAAATCAAATCTGACGAAAAGGCAATCGATTCCAAAGCTCTTTTCCCTGCATCACTCCGCATCACTCTGTGCGCCCCCCCCTGCGCGCGCCGGGTGTCGGCTGCAGGAGGATCTAGTGTCTGCAAAGCTCTGCTGGTTCGGCTCTGAGGACCATCAGCTGCATCCTCAGACCAAACGTGGAAATACCGCGGAGCTGCGCTGCACTTTCCGTCTGTCAGAAGCGTTTCAGAGCAGAACGTTTCTGTCACGGCTGGATTTTCCAGTTTACTTGATCATGCGAGTGTTTAAGATTAATAATAATCAAGCAAAAGGCTATTTGGCCAGTCCAACTATGTGGTTACTGTTTGTTTCATCACTTCTCCTGTTTTTTTGCATCTACCATCAATAAGTGAATTAAAATATAGCCTATAAATATCACGTCGTCCATGTTGTTAAATGAGACTGGTGATCACCTGATGGCTTTGTGTCTGCAGAGGCAGTGTTTGTAATATGCAGTGTTCAAGTGCCCAAACCGCATTTTGTGACGGGCGCACCGTGCACGAGAGGGAAAAGAAAATATACTGTATTCCGTCATAATGTCGGCCTGTATGTGCAATCGCGAACCAGCGCACGAGAGCAAAAACAAAAGGTTTAATTTCAGCTCATTTTCACATCAAGTTATGGGGAGGTCGCTCCGTTTTCTGTGGAGGCCAAACGTTGCTGCTGAGAAAGTTGCTGTCACCAACAGTGTGGATGAAACAGGAGAGAGGCGAGATAGAGAACGCGCGTGAGAATAAACGTCCTCACCCGTGCTGTAAGTTTTACTCTTTACTCACTCCCTGCTGCTTTCAGCAGCTCAGATGGATTCATGTGGTCTTCTGCATCTGTTTTAGCAGAACTCAGACTGTAGATGACAGCTTAAGGATGAGTTTGGTTTAATTTAGTATTAAAGCTTAGAATAAAAAATACATTAATGATTATTAGAACTTTGGTAAAGAATATTTTATTTTTCTTTATTTTTATTATTTCCGCTTCCTCCTGGGGGACTGCAACTTTACTGTGGTCAGGGGTTTAATGGTCAGGTGGTCAGCTTATTTGGTTGCGTTTATATGAGAAAACATACAGCCATGGAAAAAATGAAGAGACCACCATTGTCATAAAAAATAATGGTTATGCAATCAAGTACCAATGAATAGTGAATCATGTGACTAAAAGAGACAGAAAAATATATAATGCCTCAAAACTGTTTTTGGCCGTACAATGTCATAGCTATTGATGTAAGAACTTAACTAAAATAACGTATCAAGAAAAGCATCAAAATGGCTGATATCGGTAGTTAAATTAAACTCTGAGCTATTTTTGTTGTTATTATTATGTTTGTCCAGACAAATGTACTTTTAGTACCAGGCATTAAAATGACCAAGAAATATGAGAAAACAAGGGTGGTCTCTTCATCTTTTTTCATCACACAGTGTGTGTGTGTGTGTGTGTGTGCGCGTGCGCGTGCATGTGTATGTGTATGTGTGTATGTGTGTGTGTGTGTGTGTGTGTGTGTAGTTAAATTGATTTTGGATGCATAGATGTCTAATGGCTGTCCAATAAGACAATTCTGCTTTTGGATGCTAAACCTTCAGCAAAAGATATTTGATTCATTTCTTAGTTTTATTTATGAGAACTGATATTTTCTGTTTTCCCCATAAAGGATTGCAGGGTTTGCGTGCCTCAGTGACCCTAAGAGATATATCAGCAGAAGCTTTGGTTTCAGGTGGGACATCCAAGCTGGACAGGTCTTAGTGGAGAGGCCCGATGAACTGCAATTCATTTCTTGGGAGTTAAACTCTGCTAACAATCCAGTCCCATTAAGAAAACACTTATTGATTACAAAAAGTGGGCTGAAGCATGACGTGTACACACATGCCCCCTCATGTATGTGCTCCAGGAGCCCGGCCCTGAGTCAGAGACAAAAACGCTGCATGGAAGAGGATCATCAGCCTCACCGGCGTGAACGACTCTGAGATGTTAATAAAAGTCTCATTCTGGGCCTGGATTATATGGTTTATTCGTTTTTATTAGTTATGAAGTTTAATAACTGCCCACATCTGATGGCAACGTCACAGTTCTTTATCCAATGAGTCGGAAAAAGTGGTCCAATATGAAACTTGCCACCAAAAGATGTCGTTTCTCCTAGAATATGTTCATGATTTTAATAAGAAAATGAGGAATTAAATTCAGTCACAGCTGTTTCTGTAATTCTGGGAAAACATTCTACATTTTTCTTTTCTTTGCATATGGGTTCATTCTTCGTGCTCATTTGTGAAAACTTCTGTTTAAATGACAGTTTGCGGTTTGGTTCATAAATATTTTCATGTTCTGCTGCAAACGTTCACGTACACGAACTCTGATCTGATCACATCCTACGATCACGTTCACACTGATAAAGCCGAGTGTTGCGTGGAAACGGTCGCACGCGCAGATTTTCATCGTACGATCGTTTGATAAATGAGGGCTGGTGTTTTTGTTTGTGGAGAAATCAAAGCTGATGATTTGATGACTCAGCGTATTTTTACTCACCTGCAGGTGGAGCTGTTGCTCAGCTTCAGAGCAGCGGGTGGGACTGGGGGGGGGGGGCTGCAGGGTCTCCAGGACAGTTTCCGGATCATTTCCTTCCTCCAGCTCAGATGAACTCTGAATTCATGTTGATCTGAACCTGGAAACTGTCCTGGAATCAAACCGTAACATGATGACTGTGATCCTGGAAAATAAAATATATAAATATAAAATATAAAACCACCACGAGTTTCAGCATCAGGCTGTAACCATGGAAACGTCCCACTCAGGTCAGTTTGCTGAGCTCGTTTCCACTGTTGGGTCCAGGTCTGGGTCCAGGTCTGGGTCCAGGTCTGGGTCCAGATCTGGGTCCAGATCTGGGTCCAGGCCTGGGTCCAGGTCTGGGTCCAGATCTGTACTGCTGAGTCGCTGCTGGGTCCAGGTCTGGGTCCAGGTCTGTACTGCTGAGTCACTGTTGGGTCCAGGTCTGGGTCCAGGTCTGGGTCCAGATCTGTACTGCTGAGTCACTGTTGGGTCCAGGTCTGGGTCCAGGTCTGGGTCCAGGTCTGGGTCCAGATCTGGGTCCAGGTCTGGGTCCAGGTCTGGGTCCAGATCTGGGTCCAGGTCTGTACTGCTGAGTCACTGTTGGGTCCAGGTCTGGGTCCAGGTCTGGGTCCAGGTCTGTACTGCTGAGTCACTGTTGGGTCCAGGTCTGGGTCCAGGTCTGGGTCCAGGTCTGTACTGCTGAGTCACTGTTAGAGTCCAGGTCTGGGTCCAGGTCTGTACTGCTGAGTCACTGTTAGAGTCCAGGTCTGGGTCCAGGTCTGGGTCCAGGTCTGTACTGCTGAGTCACTGTTGGGTCCAGGTCTGGGTCCAGGTCTGGGTCCAGGTCTGTACTGCTGAGTCACTGTTGGGTCCAGGTCTGGGTCCAGGTCTGGGTCCAGGTCTGTACTGCTGAGTCACTGTTAGGGTCCAGGTCTGGGTCCAGGTCTGGGTCCAGGTCTGGGTCCAGATCTGGGTCCAGATCTGGGTCCAGGCCTGGGTCCAGGTCTGGGTCCAGATCTGTACTGCTGAGTCACTGTTGGGTCCAGGTCTGGGTCCAGGTCTGGGTCCAGATCTGGGTCCAGGTCTGGGTCCAGGTCTGGGTCCAGATCTGGGTCCAGGTCTGTACTGCTGAGTCACTGTTGGGTCCAGGTCTGGGTCCAGGTCTGGGTCCAGGTCTGTACTGCTGAGTCACTGTTGGGTCCAGGTCTGGGTCCAGGTCTGGGTCCAGGTCTGTACTGCTGAGTCACTGTTAGAGTCCAGGTCTGGGTCCAGGTCTGGGTCCAGGTCTGTACTGCTGAGTCACTGTTAGAGTCCAGGTCTGGGTCCAGGTCTGGGTCCAGGTCTGTACTGCTGAGTCACTGTTAGAGTCCAGGTCTGGGTCCAGGTCTGGGTCCAGGTCTGGGTCCAGGTCTGTACTGCTGAGTCACTGTTGGGTCCAGGTCTGGGTCCAGGTCTGGGTCCAGGTCTGTCTGCTGGCTGTGGGTCCAGGTCTGGGTCCAGGTCTGGGTCCAGGTCTGTCTGGGTCCCTGTTGGTCCAGGTCTGGGTCCAGGTCTGGGTCCAGGTCTGTACTGCTGAGTCACTGTTGGGTCCAGGTCTGGGTCCAGGTCTGGGTCCAGGTCTGTACTGCTGAGTCACTGTTGGGTCCAGGTCTGGGTCCAGGTCTGGGTCCAGGTCTGTACTGCTGAGTCACTGTTAGAGTCCAGGTCTGGGTCCAGGTCTGGGTCCAGGTCTGTACTGCTGAGTCACTGTTGGGTCCAGGTCTGGGTCCAGGTCTGGGTCCAGGTCTGTACTGCTGAGTCCCTGTTGGGTCCAGGTCTGGGTCCAGGTCTGGGTCCAGGTCTGTACTGCTGAGTCCCTGTTGGGTCCAGGTCTGGGTCCAGGTCTGGGTCCAGGTCTGTACTGCTGAGTCACTGTGTGGAGTCCAGGTCTGGATAAAGTTGGGAGAGAAGCTTGGGAGTGGGAGAGTGGGAGTGGAAGGGAGGATGGTGGGAGGGGGAGGGGGCAGGGTAGATAGAGCAGGCGGGAGGCGGGAGGCGGGAATCGGGCAATCTGGGCTAGGGGGCAGGCGGGCAATCGACTGAGAGGGGCAGGCGGGCAGGCGGGCAGGCGGGCAATCGGGCAGGCGGGCAGGCGGGCAATCGGGCAGGCGACTGAGCAGGGCAGGCGGGCAGCGGGCAGCGACGAGAGGGCAGCGGGCAGGGGAGAAGTACGAGGTCCAGGTCTGGGTCCAGGTCTGTACTGGCTGAGTCACTGTTAGAGTCCAGGTCTGGGTCCAGGTCTGGGTCCAGGTCTGTACTGCTGAGTCACTGTTAGAGTCCAGGTCTGGGTCCAGGTCTGGGTCCAGGTCTGGGTCCAGGTCTGTACTGCTGAGTCACTGTTGGGTCCAGGTCTGGGTCCAGGTCTGGGTCCAGGTCTGTACTGCTGAGTCACTGTTGGGTCCAGGTCTGGGTCCAGGTCTGGGTCCAGGTCTGTACTGCTGAGTCCCTGTTAGAGTCCAGGTCTGGGTCCAGGTCTGGGTCCAGGTCTGTACTGCTGAGTCACTGTTAGAGTCCAGGTCTGGGTCCAGGTCTGGGTCCAGGTCTGTACTGCTGAGTCACTGTTGGGTCCAGGTCTGGGTCCAGGTCTGGGTCCAGGTCTGTACTGCTGAGTCCCTGTTAGGGTCCAGGTCTGGGTCCAGGTCTGTACTGCTGAGTTGCTGTTGGGTCCAGGTCTGGGTCCAGGTCTGGGTCCAGGGCTGGGTCCAGGTCTGTACTGCTGAGTCGCTGCTGGGTCCAGGTCTGGGTCCAGGTCTGTACTGCTGAGTCACTGTTGGGTCCAGGTCTGGGTCCAGGTCTGGGTCCAGGTCTATACTGCTGAGTCACTGTTGGGTCCAGGTCTGGGTCCAGGTCTGGGTCCAGGTCTGTGTTTTCAGTGATGACTCAGCAGTCAGATTCAGGAAAGAACAGCAGATTCTTCTTCTCTCCAGGATTTCCTGCAGCGCATGACTCAGCGGGGGCGACCAGCCGCAGATATCGGGGGCCCGACCTGGGCTCCCGTTGCAGACGTGGTCTGGCCCGTTTGTGCTCCAGAACCCAGAGCGGGTCCAACTTCGTGCAAAAAAATAAGAAATCAGGACGGAGGCAAACACTTTTTCACACAGCTGGAGAAGATGAATCATCATTCACCCTGTCAATCAAACACATGAAACTATTATGGGCTGTTATAAGATTAGTATCATCAGCAAATAGTAGAGGAAGGAGATGTTTACAGGATGGAACCAAATCATTCATATAAATGAAAAATAATAAGGGGCCCAAAATCGAGCCTTGGGGCACCCCAAGTAAAATTATATAGCAAAAATGCGCTGGATTAAACCAGATTCAAAGTTTCTTTAGAATTTTGTTCACATATTAAAGTCAAAAGTTTTTACAGAAGCGATTTTGGATCGTTTCACTATTTAGAATAAACTGTCACCCACAAAAAAACTCATTTTTTGTCACATTTTTGGGATGAAATGTTCTATAAATCAGGCTGTGAATGAGATATCACAGAATCCTTCTGTAGAAACTTTAAGAATCAGTCAGGAGCAAAACGAGAAAGTTTGGTTTCCGTAAGAGCTCCTGAAGTGGAGATTTTTTTACCCGGAATAAGAGAAAAAACTCATTTAGAGAAAACAGCCTTTAAAGTTTTAGATTGTAAAATTCTCCACATTTTTGTTCTATAACTATTTACAGACATCAGATTCAATCAAATTCACGAGCTGGAAATATCGAGTTTGGTCGAGATGACATGGTTCAGGAAAAAGAGACGTTTCCATGGATACCAGACATGACGGGTTCAGACGAGCATCACGGTTAAAAACACCAACTTTAGCTGCAGTTTGAGGATCAGACAAAGAATCAGGACGTTTTTTTTACACGAGTCTGAAAGAAAACATGATGGAGGAAAAAACAAACATATTAAAACTGACCAGGTGATGAAAAAACGGGGTTTTTACCTGCAGTACCTCGCCTTAAAGGTACAGTATGTAAAAAAATCAAAGGTCAGTTGCAGAAAAATATGATACATAATTCAAAACTGTGTTTCTATTGATGTGTAATTGCTGCATTAGAACAGCTGTTATAAGTTTATTTTCTTAGAACGAGTCATTTAAATCTACTTGGAGGGCGGTGCACATATGAAGGCGGCCATATTTGTTCCTCTATGGTGTCACTGAATGGACAAAACAACGTGTGTGTGAAGTAAGAACCGTCTGAACTGATTAATGGGAGTTAGAGACGGTTTGGGATCAGTATCGCCGTAAAAAACACAAAAATGGTGACTCATCGTCCAGTCATCGACTGAGACCACGGATCCACTCACAGATGGAAACATCTCTATTTCTGGAAGAATTTTGGCCACTAACGGCCACCGTACACTCACAACAGTGCTGGAATATAGTAATTTAAGAAGCATCTTTTCTTTTAAATACCCATCTTTACCACTAGATGTCAGTAATTCTTACGTACTGTACCTTTAACCCTGTCGGGCCGTTGGACGCACCGCTGTGTCCAGATTGGATGTCCAATTTAAGATGACGTAGCAGCTAAACGCAGCGACGCCATTCCAACTTCTCTGGATAGTGAAAACTTCAAACTATAAACCAGTTTTTAAATCGTGTTAATAGACTAAATATAACCGGAGTTATGATATAAAATGTACAACCTCGTTTTCCAGCTGATATTACACACGTTTAATGCGCGTTTGGTGACGGAAAAAACGGGAAAAACAGCGAAAAAAAGTATCACAAAAACCTAAAAACCTCTTTACTGTTGGCAGAAAAATGCAACACATCGACCAATAAGAAAATTCTGTGACACTATGATGCATTTTGTTGCTGAGGAAGAGGATGTGGCCAAAAATGAACCAAAATCAGATTTCAGCGCTGCCTCCTGGTGGACAGGAGGACTAACAACCCTGGAAATATCAGACCTGGAACGTCCTCTCTGTCCTGTGATGGACGGGAATTGTCTTTTTGGATCGGAGCGATTCATCTTTTTGGCATCTCATGGTGATTATTGAAAAAAATGATACCAAACAAGGGAAACTGCTTTAAAAGTGGAATATAAAGGTAAAAAAAAAAAAGAGCAGCGTAAAAAGAACATTTAGACCTCCATCACGTCAATCAGAGAAAAAAACAAAATGGCGTACTGGGATGGCGGGATTTCCCGGTGATGACTCGTTTAAATCTGCCAAGAGAACAAGTGAAATGCAGCTACTCTGAAATAAGATGCACTTGTCCTTTATCTCACTGAAACGCTTCTCTGTACGGGATTTTGTCTTATTGTGAGTCTGAGGAGATGTTTAGATAGATAGATAGATAGATAGATAGATAGATCTATCTATCTATCTATCTATCTATCTATCTATCTATCTATCTATCTATCTATCTATCTATCTATCTATCTATCTATCTATCTATCTATCTATCTATCTATCTATCTATCTATCTATCTATCTATCTATCTATCTTTATCTATTTAATATGCTGTTACTTTAACAGCATGTTAAAAATAACAGCATGTTAAATAGATAGATAGATAGATAGATCTATCTATCTATCTATCTATCTATCTATCTATCTATCTATCTATCTATCTATCTATCTATCTATCTATCTATCTATCTATCTATCTATCTATCTATCTATTTAACATGCTGTTACTTTAACAGCATGTTAAAGTAACAGTATTTAAAGAATAGATAGATAGATAGATAGATATCTATCTATCTATCTATCTATCTATCTATCTATCTATCTATCTATCTATCTATCTATCTATCTATCTATCTATTTCATGCTGTTACTTTAAGAAATAACAGCATGTTAAAAAAGAGAATAGATAGATAGATAGATCTATCTATCAAAAACATGTACTTTAAAGATGTTATCTATCTAGCATGTTAAATAGATAGATAGATAGATAGATCTATCTATCTATCTATCTATCTATCTATCTATCTATCTATCTATCTATCTATCTATCTATCTATCTATCTATCTATTTAACATGCTGTTACTTTAACAGCATGTTAAAAAATCACTGGGAGCAGTAAAGAAGTATGTTTGGATGATGCTGGTGTATAACAGGAGAAGATGTGGGGGGGACAGAGGGGGCACGGAGCTTACGGAGGATGTGGAGTTTCTGCTGGAACGTTTGTGAATATCAGTGACATGTTGCTCAAAGGTGAGTTTATGTGAAATGATTGATACGTTTCACTGTTTTGTTGTGTATGATGGTGGGTGCTGGATCCGAGGTGTGTGGTTGGATGTGAATGAGTAGTTCCTTGGTCTTGTCCACGTTCAGTTCCAGAAAGTTGTCAGAACACCGTGTGACAAAGTGGGCGACAGCCTGATGGTAAGCAGTTATGGAGTTATGAAGTGCTAAGATGGCAGTGTGGTCAGAGTATTTGAAGTATGTGGTGACAGGTGAGGAGCTGATGCAGTCATTGGTGTAGAGTGTGTACAAGAAAGGACTGAGTACACATCCCTGTGGGGCGCCAGTGTTGGTGATTCTGGTGGATGACACGACTGAACCGATTCTAACAGCCTGTGGTCTGATACTGAGGAGTGGAGACAGGTTGAGGGTTCGGAGCTTCTTCATCATCTGGTGACGTTGTATTGTGTTGAAGGCTGAGCTGAAATCAATGAAGAGGATGGATGCGAAGTTGCCAGGGGACTGGAGGTGTTGTAGAAGGGGGTGGAGGAGACGCCACTGCATCCTCTGTTCCCCTCTTGGCCCTGTAGGCAAACTGGTTTGGGTCCAATAGAGGTCCAACAGCCGGGAGGATGGAGTGAAGGATGAAGGAGGTGAGTGCAGTTGGTCTGTAGTGATGTAGCTCAGATGGGCGGGGAGCTATTGGGACTGGGATAATGATGGAGGTTTTCCAAGCGGTGGGGGTGTGTGTGACCTGATAGAAGCCCCAGAAGATGGAGGGCAACATGGGGGGCAGTTCCATAGCACACAGCTGGACCTGGATG
>JALJCO010004818.1:0-52675 GCA_023101725.1 Atherinomorus stipes
CACATGACTCTCTCCCATTGCTCCAGAGTCCTATCTTTATGCCACCTAGCAAATTTAAACTTTTTACCCCTGTTAGCCTATTGATTAGTGGTTTTCTTTTGGCTAAACAGTTGTTAAGTTACAATCATTTGAGTTCCCTCCACATTACAGTAAGTGTGTGGCACTGCTCTTACTTTCTGTATAGCCTTAAAGTGCTGATGACATGACCTTAACTTCAAGTAATTTTGCAATACATTAATACAACAAAACAAAATAAGTAGTTTTGTGCAGTTAGAAATCAATCAGACTTATATCCACATATCCTGATATTTAAAAGGCCTAGCTTACTAACAGTTAGCAATTAGCCTCTCCATGACATGACATCTTGGGTAGAAGCAGTTGGGGTTGTTTTGCATGTATAATCCAAGTGTTGGAAAACATTTAAGATGGCTCCAAAACAGCTAGATTGGAACTGGTTTGTATGGTGGGATCATCAGTCAGTTCAGAAAACTGTGATGATGCTGAGGAGTATGGGGCATCAGACCTTACAGGTTAGAACTGGACTTTTTAGAACTGTAAGTCAGGAGCCTACAGCTCCAAGACCTCCCAACCCTTAGTCCACTCGGTTCAGCTCCAGCATGCAAGACCCTTACCAATCAGACTCAGACTGTAACAAGCGAACCCAGAACAGCACCAAGGAGACCCACAACTGTTAAATGCTAAACACTGCAAAGAGTGGTAAAATCAGCTAAGTGAATCACCAGGTCAGAGCTGCTAACCGTCCAGCACACCAACAGCCACCACAGCAGGAGGAAGGCCAGACAGATCCTCTCTGACCCCAGTCACCCAAGTTCACATGTTCACACTCCTAACCATCTGGGAAACCATTCATGAGCATGAGCCACACCCAAACCTGGAGATTCAGAAACAGTTCTTACCCACAAGGCATCAGGCCTCTGAACTTCTGTTTTTGACATAAAGACATGAAAAAGCCATTTTAGGCTAATCCAAGGAACCGACATCCAAATTCTGGAATAGGCTTTATGAACAGCTCCACTACTTCCTGAACTTAGTACTGCTCCTTTGTTTCCTGTCTTTCATGATTGGATGAACGGATTAATCCAGGTGTGTCTGATCTCAGCAGATGGTCAGACACACCTGGTTTAATCAGTTAATCCAGTCTTGAAAGACAGGAAACAAAGGTGTAGTACTAAGTTCAGGAAGTAGTGGAGCTGTGCATAAAGCCCATTATCCTGAAAAGAATATTCCCTGGGAATTTTCAGCTATATTCGATAAACGTAGCTGAAATGACACAAAATGTCAACCAGGATTATAATCACTCTTGTGGTAGCATAGGGAACAATGTCAGAGTTTTTTTGATGACCGAAGCCAGTGCATCATATGACCAGTAGCATGCAAAGCTGGGGTGTTGTTGTATTACCAGATAATGACAGCAGCTCCCAGTGCTCCCACGGCAAGATCAACGAGCCCATCTGCATTTATGTCAAGAACACCATGAAGACTTTGACCAAAATACTTCAGATCTGCTGAAAAACTGGCAGCAGACAGACGCTGTGGAAGAAAAATGAAGGAGAATTACCATTGATGCTAACACAGATCTAGAATCAACATTTCCTGTTCTGTGGTTAGACATTTAACACTGATTAGTCCCTGCATTAACTAGAGATTGGGGAAGATATGTGATGTTAAATTAACCCTAACATGTAAAGTCATGAGCCAAAAAAACTGTTTAAAAAAGAATCTTCCACCACAGGTTATTCATAGTTATTACTCAACACCATTATCAATACCACAAAGCAACATTGGGACCATCTAGGACTCCTAGATGGTCCCAATGTTGCTTTGTGGTATTGATCATGGACTAGGAGGCAGAATAAGCTTTTCATTTGAAGTACCTATGGAGGACCAGGAGAGTCACTGAAAAAGCATTTTGATGATAATTGTGAAATAGAAGGACCTATAATAAATAAAGGAGTTAAAAAGGACCTACACACATAAATAAAAGAATAAATAAAGAACCAAATCTATAAGTGATATCGATCATGGGACCGGAATCACTAAATTCTTAACAGTTCCCATCCCTCATTCATTCTCTGTACCGCTTTTCCAGTTCAGGGTCGCAGGGTTGCTGGAGCCTATCCCAGGTATTATCAGGTGAGAGGCAGGTACAACCCTGGACAGGTCGCCAGTCTGTCGCAGGGCCAGCACAGAGAGACAGACAACCATACCATTCAGGAAGTAGTGGATGTGTACATATACCCCATTGCTAAATGGAGAGGGTAAACCATTTAGAAATGGCTTATTTAGGAATGCAAATACAAAAAAGATTTTAAAATGCAAAGGGAAAAGGAAAATTAAAAGGATTTGAAAAAGCTTATTCAGAAAAAGATTTGAAAAGGCTTTTTATAATAGAATTTGAAAATGGTTTTTCAAATCACAATATTTGATAATGAATTCATGAATACAATATGCTCTGTTTAAAATTTCAATTTAAAATGTGCAATTACAAAATTATGATCAAATTTGACAAATTAACTGATGAATTCGAAATATTTAGTTAAATATATATATATATATATATATATATATATATATATATGTGTGTGTGTGTGTGTGTGTGTGTGTGTGTGTGTATGTATATTTTTATCGCCACCCTTTCTTTTTCAGTGACTCTCCTGGTCCTCCATACAATTGTTCTGATTCTTTTGTCTGGAATAAACCCGTGTTCAATAGTGATGTCTGCTGTGTTGATTATTGTTGAATTATAAAAAGTAAAAGTGAATGTACGTTAATAAATCATATTGCCTTTTGTTGAGTATTTGAGCTCTGCTGGAAGCATTGTTAGTTTCCAGTCTAATCCCTGCAGGAATAAAGGACCTGCAGTAACGCTCTGTTGCAGTTTGGTGATGCAGTCTGTCCCTGAAGGAGCTCTGCAGGACTGTTAGTGTTTGGGAAGGGTATCAGGCGGTGGGGGCCGGAGCTGTTCTTGAACATGGATGAGAGCTTTGCCATTATCTTTTTCTCTCCCACCACCTCAACTGGTGAGGTCCAAGGGGCAACCCTTTACAGAACTGTTCTGGGATTCCTCACTAGGGGGGCGGGGGGCTCAAAGGAGATCCCTTCTGTGGCTCCCTGTGATTGCCTGCCCCCATGTTCTTTTAATCCAAACTTAGACATGAACTTATACTTGTGGGGGTGGGTATGCCATTGGTAAAAGCTAAGGAGGTGGCTTTTACAACTGCTTACAACTGACCCCCCCCCCCCCTCTCCCTTTAATTTATACCGTAGACACCACCAAATATACAGTAAGGATAAACAATAGGAAGTGGATTGACTGAATCTTAGATCCCTGCTTTGATTCCACTCTTTGTGCTGAACAGATTACCTGTTTGTAATGTGGTTGGATGAATTTGTCCTTGCTATAAAAGATGTAGACCGCTCCCTGGTGGTCTTCTTCCAGTGGTGCTCCCACCACCAGCTCTTTAAAACCATCTCCGTTCATGTCAGCTATCTGGGCCAATGCTGCACCCAATCGAGAGTTTTGAGATCGGTCAGACACCTCAAGTACCCCCACCTGGATGAAGGATGTCTGCAAAGAAAGTTGAGTCTGTTTTATGGGTGTTATATTTTCAAAGAACAAGTTAAACACAGGAATTTTGATGTGTTTTGCTGTTATGATAACAATAACCAGAAAATTAAAAACTTTTAGATTTCCCATAAAAACTTTTGAACACCTACAATCTTCTGAAAGTAGAAAGTACCTGAGGTGTGACAGAGTATATGTAAACCCTTCCTCTCTCCCAACCATGACTGTAGTACATCGGTGCTGCTACCAGAAGAAAATCAGTGAGTCCATCACTGTCGATGTCCATTGATAACAATTCACTTCCAAAATATGACCCAATCTGGAAAATGCACACAAAAAGAGAAAGAATGTGAGAATGTTTTCACTGAACAGAGAACCATCAGAGAAGCCCTACAGCTGATACTGCAAAGCCGGATTGATGTCTTGCTGGCTGATGTTTGTGTAAGACGTTTTTTGGTTTGCTTGTTCTTTGTGCTCCACTAGCTCTTTCTGCTGATCATTGTATGCCCTTTCCACCCCATATAACACACTTCCCCTCTAATACACCATTGCTGGGTTCTTTGTTTAGTTTCTTAGCACTTCTGCTACGTTTAAAATTCATTCGTTAAGCCCTGTGTATTAGCATGGCTGATAGCATCCTCCCTCCTCCTGCTTTCTCTTGCTCGGTGTATGAGATGTATACTTACTCCTCTGCCTCCTGTATTAATAATGGTATGTGTAACAAGTGTAGCTTGTTTGTAGCTTTGGAGGTGAGGCTTAGCTAATTTAAAGCTCGGCTCCGCACTGTGGAAAAGAAGCCAGTGGCTAGCTGGGGTTCTGTAGTCAGTGTGGAGCCACCTAGAGAGGCTAACCCACTTAGCCGTCCCTCAGCAGCTCCTGCGCAGCCAGGTTCTCAGGCTGGCTGGGCGACTGTCGTGAGGAATTGTAGCTCCAAGCTAAACCCCACAGCTCACCACCAACCCGTCTGACTTTCTAACCAATTTTCCCCACTCATCGTCATACCCGATGAGGACATACTGGTGATTGGCAGCTCCACAGTCAGAAACGTGGCATTAGAAACACCAGGGACCATAGCCGGCAACGCAGAATCCTATCTGAAACTGCTGGCTGAGGATAAATGTAAATACAGTAAGATCATAATTCACATTGGCAGTAATGACACCTGGTTATGCCAATCGGACGTCACAAATATTAATATTGCTTCGGTATGTCGGACTCTGTAGTTTTCTCTGGACCCCTGCCAAATCTGACAAGTGATGACATGTTTAGCCCCATGTCATCCTTCACTCACTGGTTGTCTAGGTGGTGTCCAGAAAACAGTGTGGGCTTTGTAGATAATTAGAAAACTTTATCGGGAGAACATGGTCTTGAGAGACAGCATTCATGTCCTTTGCAAAACCCCATACAGACTGTGTCTAACGCTGTGGAACTGGAGGGGGAAACTGGCCTCAATACAACAAACTGAAGAGCGATGCTAGCATGCTGTTGGCATGAGACAGGGTTCTAATAGTCCGATGAGGTATAATATTCAGTGAAGCAGCTTCGTTACTGACATTAAAGCGTAAAGCTTGTTACATACTCCAAGACAAACAAGAACTTTCTTCTTGTTCTTATGGAAACAAGAACAAAATGATGTCATTTTGTTATCATGGATGTGACTGAAGACGGTTTGCGGCTTGTTCTTGACCCCTCGGCTGAGCAGAACTTTGTTCTCGTGGGGCTCCAGGAAGTACTGTGTGATTGTTTGGACATTTGAGGCCGGTGGGGTTAATGTGGAGATGCTTGAAACAGAGTTCTTACTTCAGCATTTCTGCAAATGCAACGTTAAACTGATAGTTTTAATAGACAGCTGATCGAGATGATGAAAAAATATGAAAATGCATACAGTACAGCGCATGTGGCATTTAAATAGATGGACACCAACCATCCTGCACAACCCGCAACCCCATCCAGCCATGGACGAAGTTTGCTGTAAATATAAAATCACTGTGTCAACGCCGTTCTTATAAAACCTTTGCGCCACCCTGTTTTCCCCCACTTCATCATCAGTTTGTCTTGAAAATGCCTTCCTTTTTTTCTCCTACTGTACATGACATGCTCTCACACACACTAGTAGCATGTCTCTGATGCACACTAGTGAAATGTGGGTTTCACCATAATATGTGAATGATTTAATTTTAATATGCGAGAGATTTCAGCACAGCATATGAGAGACACTTTCAGTATGGTGTATGAAAGATTTCAGTACTTTTTATGAGCGGTTTTAGTATTGTGTGTGACTGACTTAAAATTCATGTGTCTGTGAGAAGATCATTGTAAATAATGTCTTCAGTTGTCCCTCACATATAGTAGAATGCTTATCCCTACAATTCATAGTCAAATAAACACAACATACTTCGGCCCATTCCAGATTGCAAGGGTAGATGGACTAATTTAGTCAAATGTTTAAGATTATCTATGGACTAACAAAGAGCAATAAGTAGTGGTGGTATAAATAAACAGATATGACAAAATATAAAGTAAACATAAACACTTGTCCTTTTTGGTTTGAGCATAAAAACAGCCCTACAGCTGGTTTTACAGTGTGAAAGAGAGAAACCTGTTCTCCTAGCAGTGCATGAAGGATGGTCAGGTTTCCGGTGTTCTTTAGGGTGAAAATGATCACTTTTCCTGTGTGGTTGAACCTCGGAGCTCCAGCTACAAAGAGCTGAGTGCCATCAGACGATACAAGTGATCCCACTGAATAACCTGGAGAAAAAGGAGGGAAAAAAGGTTAAAGATTCATATTTATGCTTTTCAAGGTTTCCTTTGTTAATCATCAGTTCATCATGTTTGTCGGTCAGTGTTGCATTACTGTTCTCAATCATCCATCTAGTCATCTTAGTTGTACTTTTTGTAAATGTAGTTTCTGGACCTACCTGCATCTGCAGTGTTTTCTGTTGTATTAAACCATAGTTCTTCAATCCTCAAGTGTTTGTCTCAGTGTTACTGTGTATTATATTGTAGTGCATTGGCACAAATAAAAAACAATTGGAGGAGCATTTAACAAATAAATTGGTTAATTGGCAACAGGTCAGTAAAATGACTGGACATACAGTAAAAGGAGCATTTCTGAGCGATAGAGTCTCTCATATGTAAAGATGGACAGAAGTTCACCAATTAAAGATAAACTGGGTTCAAAAATTGTGGAACAATTTCAGAAAAATGTTCATCAATGTAAAGTTCTGACGACTTTAAAGATTCCTCTAAACTGTATAATACCTAAAGATTCAGAGAATCAGGAAGAATCTCTGTGTACATGGGACAAGTCAGGATGCTCATGATGTTGGGGCCCTCAAGCCTTGCATTAAAAGCAGACATGGTTGTCGTCCACTGGAAAACCACTGCATGGGCTCGGGAACACGTCCAGAAATCCCTGTTTGTGAACACAGTTCACTATGAAAGCAACAAATGCAGTTTAAAGCTTTATCGTGTAAAGAAGAAAGCAAATTTGAGCATGATCGCTGAAGGTCGCTGGTTCGAGCCTCGGTAGGGGGAAAGGTTGGAACAGTGGCCTTTCTGTGTGGAGTCTGCATGATCTCTGCGGGTACACTGGCTTCCTTCCACAGTTTTAATACACGTATGTTAGGTAGACTGGTCTCCCCTTGCAAAAGTGACTCTCAACGGGACTTAATAAAGGTTAAATAAAATAAAAGGATCCAAATAAACCGCTGTCTTCTTTGGAACAAAGCTCACATGGAACAAAGTCATACTGATATATTACTACCATCAAGTTCAAAATTAGCTCATATTGCTCATATAATAAAAAATTGCTTGATGAGATTTGAAAAACTGTTGTGTGTTTTATTTACATTTTACACAGAGACCTGACTTTGTTGGAAATTGGGTTGATTTTATATCATTTGATAAGATGTAAAAACAAAAACCAATAAAAGAAAGCCTCTATAAAATAAAAATTTACATCGTTATTACCCAGATAAGCTGCATGGTTCCTCAGCACCTCTGGAAACTCGTCTTGGTAGGAAGATTTTGGTGGAACAACTTTCCCATGCTTAGTTTGTTTCAGCACAGCTCCATTCCAGTCAAACGCTCCCACTGCCCCAAGCAGAACTCCATCCTACAAAAAGTTGTATATCTTAAACATGAAGCAACAAAACTATAAATAAAGCCCTTCAAACCTGTTAAATAACAGTTAAACTGAAATCATGTGTGTGACCACAACAGCCAAGTCAAAAAGTATTTGCCATATTTTCAAGACTATAAGTCGCTCCAGGGTAGAAGTTGCATCAGTCAAAAAATATTCAATAAAGATGGAAAATCATCAACAAGCCGAACTGGACTATAAGTGTTTGTTTAGAAATTCACTTAACAAAATCCAAGACCAAGAACAGATATTTAACCTGAAAAGACAAGTTATTTAACTACACAATAGCACTCAGAACAACAGGCTGAATAGGTGTCTGGCATGCTAACGCTCATGTGCAACAGATTGGGGTAGGGTGTCCGCGGTTACAGGTTGGTAATTCCCACACACTCTGTACCAGTCCCCTTTTATTGCTGCCATCATCACCTGTTGTACCTCAACGCCATTGAAATGGTATGACTTGATGAGCTGTAACATTACGGCTACAAAGCGGTTCACATTCTCTTTTGGTGAGGGTAAAGTCTCAACTGCTTTCAAAATAGCATCTTTTGCAGGAACCGCCAAACTATGAAAAAAGTGTGACTTTGGATAGTCTGGAAAATATGGTAAGCACATCTGTTCCTGAACATCAATTTACCTGTGTACAGCTTTACTGGAGTGGCAGTAGTGTTGAAGTTGTAGTACTAGTATGTATTAATTCAAACTGCATTACCCTAGCCTAGCAACAGTTAGCATTGGTAGCTTGTATGACTTTTCCCTAGAAAACATCTGATTGATAAATCTGATGTTTGTTCTCCCAATTATAATTTCACTGATCAGTGGGCTAAAAAAAAAAGAAAGATATGTATCAGGGTTGGATGAGGGCTTAAAAAGAAGGAGGAAGGACTAAGGGTGCATTCACACCAGCCTTTTTGATTAGAATTAGAATCCTTTTTCTCAGAAAGTTTGCTTCTTTGGGGGATTGTGAATGCGCAAGCAGACTCTGATTAGGACCAAAACGAGTGGACAAACAAGTGGACTCAGTCCGCCTACAAATGTGAATCTTGGTCTGATTGAAATGAACCAAATGAAGGAGGCAGACTACAACTGCCACTTCCTGCATCTGGTTTTGCATTGCATTGTGGGTCAAACATTTAGTATTATTGGTAAACACTACCAAAACAAACATGCATGTAGGACCTTTTCAGAAATGGCTCATGGTCAAACGTGGAGTGATAATGAAATCAACATTTTAACTGATATGTGGTCAGAGGAAACCATATACCAGCTCCTAGTAAAAATCCACAGAAATAATGCGATTTTAAAAGTAATTAGCTGTAAAATACAGGCTCCAGGACATGCCTGCACAGTAGGCCAGTGCAACACAATGAAAAAAAAATCCTCAACATTACATAAAAATATGGGATATGCTTCAAAGAAGAGGCAGCTCAGATGACGAGAATGACTCGTTTGGCCAAAGTGCAGCTTGGAAGTGATCTCAGTCCGGGAGATCACTCAGCCGAGAACCCATGTACCCTAAAGTACATGGGGTACTCCATGTACCCCATGTACTTGAATGTACCCCAAGCTTAAGTGGGTCCTCGCAGAAACACTTACCTGAAAGTAAATCAGAAGAGAAGTCTGAGCTATTCATGTTAAAATGAGTCAAAAACTAGGGGAAGAAATGGCAGGCATCTGATACATCTCTGTCAGATAATGGAGATCTCTTCTCTCCAAGGGTCAGTTCTGACCAGCAAGAAAAAGTGATTTTTTTTTAAACAAAAGTATCCAAGAGAGAAAGAGAGGGCAACAAAAAAGGTAACACCTGATCATTACAACAATACAACGACCCCGTCTAGGACAAGGAGAAGATTTAACTTTAATCGGGAATCAGTTATTCTGAGTTGAAGTGGAACAATGCATAATCTTTGAAAATTACAAGCCCAGTAACTAACTGATCTGGGCCAAATGTTACTGTAAATTTACATATGAAATCTTCTTTTGTATCTCTTTAAAGCTCCAGACCTGAAGACTATACAATGGAAATCTTGCTGCCTGGATCAGAATCCAGACTTTCTCTGCTTAGTATCTGAATTCAGTTGCTGTGTGCAACTGAATTACTTACTGCTGTGTGTGTGTGTCATATCCTCAGATGAAGTCACACTCTGGCAGTCTAGATAGGAAAGTCATTAAACTATTCATTGCTGATTTATCACAGACAATGGCATAAATATGGACAGCACATGTACGAGCTGTCCTTGGCTCGTCTACCTGTAGTCTGCCTTTTATGTGACCCCAACTTATTTTCCTAGTTTTCTTTTTGTGTGTGTGTGTTAAGGTTTTAGCTTCACTTGATATTTTTGCTTAATTTAGGTAATTAAAGAGAAAAGATATAAAAATGAAGAATGTACTTGGGAAAAATATCGATCTTATTCAAATTTCATAATGTGACAATTCTCTATACAATATTTAATGTTTGACATAACATTGCCAAATGCTGGATCTGCATCTGCTTTCCAGCTTAATCTTCCATGTATGAATATTTTTGGCAGCTTTGTGACCAGGAAGACCACCTGCTCTGTGTATCAGAGTTTCCACCACATTATTTTCTCTGGAATTCAGTAGAACGATTTCCTCTGGATGGAAGAAGGCTGCACTCCCAAAACAGGTTCAGATCTGTAAGAGCTGCTACACCAGAAGTAAATATTATGTCAACATGAAGCGAAGGGTTAAACATGAACTGTAGCCTACTGAGCCTCAAAAATTCAAACTTTTTGCTCTGTGAAAATATTGTGGCTTTTACTTGAGGATGCTGACACAGTGTTGTAACGTAACCTGCTGTGGATGATGCAGTGAAATTATGACTCGTGAAAATTTAGATGAGCTTTGAGGAGAGCTCAGGTTTATATATTTGAACCTGTCTGTATGATTTTGACCATTCAAATGTAAAGTTGTATGTTGCTATGTTCCTGGAAAAAGAGCTGTTTAAATAAATCATTAAAAGATCAAAATTAAGGTGACATTTTAACTTGACAGAAACTAAGCTTGTTTTCTTTCTATATAACTAAAAAGAGCATAACAGAATTTAATTAAATCAGTTTTAAACAGGATCAAATGAAAAAAATTGGAAACTGTTTAGAAAGGTATTCATCAACATGAGGTTCTTACTTTGACTAAATGTGAAGAGAAACCAGCCTGAGCCATCTGCAGACCGAACCCTTTACCTTGATTTCTGGTGCCTGGAAAACAAGAAGAGATATCATCTCTTAAATCTGCTAATATCATCATGCGACATGGCACTCGTTCAAAAATTAAGTTTATTAAGCAACTATGAATCTGGGCTCATTGTTATGTTTTGTTTTTTATCATATCAGTCTAATAAATATTGAAATAAGCAGAAAGCACAATAAAATGTTCAAAGTGTCCTGGCTGGAGAAACCATGAGACTTGCTCCAATATTGAAGTATGACACAACACAACCTACTGTAACACCTCTTCAGTAAAACAGTTTAGTTCTGTTAATGATGCAAAATGGCTCAACATTAATGAACCATAACATTTATCCTCAACATTAACCCAGACAGCTGATCCAGTTCTTCTGCCATCTTGGTGATGCCGTAGGCCAGCAGCGCTATCGTATTTGTTGCTGCTGGTGCCTGATAAGCAGACTGATGGGATCCATTGGTGATCCTGAGCAGATCCTTGGTGGAGGGTGGGTAGGGCCTTTGTCCGACATGTCGTGTGGTTTTTAAACCGAAGACGGAGGACAGGCTTGGTTTCAAGAGTGGAACGGGCAGGAAGCCTGGAATGGTAAAGCCGTCCACTTTGGCAGAGCCTGGAGCCCTGAGTTTTCCCAGATCAGCTGCAGCTCAGACTCACATGCCTTAATGGCTGGGAAACGGGGCTATATGGGGCCATGGCCGGTGGTTTGCCCGGAAGAGAATCTCCCCGCCATGTTACTGGGTGGAGTTGGCGACTGTGTGGATGGAACCGTGAGGTTTTTGAAGGTAGCTGCCTTCTCAATAATAGCAGGAAGCTCCCGCAGCAGTGTGCTCATGGCGGGAAGAGAGGTGGTCACAGATATGGGTCGCAGGTTTCTGATTCCACCTGCTTAGATCCTCCCGCCGGGAGGGATGGAGCTAGCCTGGCAGCTTCAGAGCTGTGGGGGTGGGACTCCTACCCACTGTCAAAGATATCCAGTAAAGTGTCCAGCGAGTACTCAGCAGCACTGAAACCACCTGTGGTGGCATCTGTGAAAAACTTCACCTGGCATTCCTTGTCTTGCAGAGAGAGGAGTTTGTAGAAGGTACACACAAAAAACATAAAAACCATGCGAAAACCAAGCTGGTGGGCAGCAGTCCAGTTTCTGGCAGCACCCGTTAGTTCACCCTGTGACAGGGTCACGGCCAACCCTGCGTGCGCAGGACTGAGGCAGCCCTCGCATTTGCCATGGAGGTCGCTCCTGAGGATGTAGCCAGTCTGGCAGGCTGGACACTGTTGGATACTGCTGGACATGGTAGGAATCAATACTCATAGAAATCAGGACTCAGTGCTCAGAGCTCTCACAATGCAGGCTGAAGAAAAATGGGAGCCAATTATCTGGTCTCATCCCCTTTTATACAGAGGTCGAAGTGGGGCCCACACAGCAGGTGGGTGTTGACTAAAATTTTCAGTGCATGTGTGAGGGATGACCCCACTAGCGATTGCCTGAAAAGGCGAAGCGTATACAAAATAGAATATGCTTATTTTTCACAGTTGAAAAAGTTATGCTTTTTTCAGGTTTTTGCTTCTACGCATTACAGGGTATGTTAACATGGAGACTTTTTTTCCCTTTCGGCACTAAATCATTCTGATTGAGGATTTAAGGGCAACAGTTTACATGGGAACTACTTCATTCTGATCTGGTGTGTACATGCACAAAAAATTATTGAGAATAATCCTGTCTGACATGAGTAGGATGACGATCACTTTATTTATAAAGGCGGAGGTCAACAAACTGGGCCCAGTTGTTCAAAACTTGGTTATCTTATAACCAGCCGTTAAATACATTTAGCCGACCGTTAACTTTAACAGTCCGGTTATGTTGTTGTTCAAAACTCAGTTAACTTTAACCGTGTGTTATCTTGACGTTAAAGTTAACACACCTAAGGACCGCCGCTAAAGTCTTAACGGTGTGGTTTTCTCTCATTATGCCGTTTGTTGCTAACGCTGCGTTCATGATGCCGGTTCAGAGAAGGAAGGACGGCGGTTATTGTGGCTTTGATTTTGATATCGGGGATTATTCTAATGAGGAGCTGCGCACCACTTCGGGAAAGAATGCATATATGTAATCCTTTGCGAGTCGATTTGGAGCGTGCAACGAACTGTGGACACGACGGACTCACTATTTAGAATGACATTTTCTTCGTCAGCAGAGAAATTTCTGCCTCTCTTTCCTTGAAGTGAAAGGGATCGTTTGCTTATCAATACTTTCTGTGTCCCGTGTGTTCTGTTACTGAGGGTTTGCTGTGCTGTGAGGCCGGATGAGCTGGGGGGCGGGGGGTGGCGCAGGAGTGTGAAGAGAACGGGGAAGGATGGAGAGACTGGGGGACGAGGAAGAGTGTGTTGTGGCTAACAGCAGCTCTGTTCACGGTGGGAAAATAAAGTGAGAGTCGGCCCCTCGTGTCTTCCTCACAGCAATAAGGAGACACAGACGTACAACATTACTTTTTGCAATACCAGAAGTAAACAAAATGGGGAATTGTGGGATACATTGGTGCTAACCAGTGGTGCTAACCCTACGGTTAACTTTGACGGTGCTGTTAGCTGACGGCATGACTAACCATGCTTTGAACAACGCATATTTAACAGTCGGTTAGCTAACGGCAGGTTAAGGATTTAACGGACCGTTAGGGGTTAACCAGTGGTTAAAATAACCGAGAATTGAACAACCGGGCCCAGGTTATCTTGTTGTTCAAAACTCAGTTAACTTTAACCGTGTGTTATCTTGACGTTAAAGTTAACACACCTAAGGACCGCCGCTAAAGTTTTAACGGTGTGGTTTTCTCTCATTATGCCGTTTGTTGCTAACGCTGCGTTTGTGATGCCAGTTCAGAGAAGGAAGGACAGCGGTTATTGCGGCCCTGATTTTGACATCAGGGATTATTCTAATGAGGAGCTGCGAACCACTTGGGGAAAGAATGCATTCAGGTCTATGTAATCCTTTGCGAGTCGATTTGGAGCGTGCAACGAACTGTGGACACGACAGACTCAATATTTAGAAAGATTAATATCTTGTTTCTATGATCTGAATTGCATTTTCTTCATCGGCAGAGAAATTCCTGCCTCTTTTTCCTTGAAGTGAAAGGGATCGTTTGCTTATCAATACTTCCTGTGTCCTGTGTGTTCTGTTACTGAGGGTTTGCTGTACTGTGAGGCCGGATGAGCTGGGGGGCGCAAGAGTGTGAAGAGAACGGGGAAGGATGGAGAGACTGGGGGATGAGGAAGAGTGTGTTGTGGCTAACAGCAGCTCTGTTCACGGTGGGAAAATAAAGTCAGAGTCGGCCCCTCATGTCTTCCTCACAGCAATAAGGAAGACACAGACGTACAACATTACTTTTTGCAATACCAGAAGTAAACAAAATAGGGAATTGTGAGATACATTGGTGCTAACCAGTGGTGCTAACCCTATGGTTAACTTTGACGGTGCCGTTAGCTGACGGCATGACTAACCATGCTTTTAACAACACATATTTAACAGTCGGTTAGCTAACGGCAGGTTAAGGATTTAACGGACCGTTAGGGGTTAACCAGTGGTTAAAATAACCGAGAATTGAACAACCGGGCCCTGATCGTCACGATTGTTGTGGTTTCTGCAGGACTTTAATCAAGCGGCAGCTGATACTCATGCAGTCCTACTGCAAACAACCAAGAGAAAAGGGAGTGGAGACAGAGTTTGAGTTAAAAACAAATTTTCTGTCTCTGTCCAGGGAATTACATAGTTCACCGCCATCTGTCAAAGTGAACGGTTTGAGCTAAGGAATATTCTACCCCTGTGAAACTGAATGATAATTCATTTGGTTCTGCACTTTTCATTCAGAAAGAGGTGTTTACATGGATCATTTTCACTCCGAAAGAGCTTTTAAACCGAAAGCAATTGGAATATTTGGGTCCATGTAAACACAGCTAGTGTAACGCTTTCAGCATTAACGTATTCACACTGCTGTTAAACAGTTTCCTCGTCAGTTTAGACTGTTTATTTTTACTGTCTCAGTTTTTCCATTTCATTGTGTTTTTTTCTCCATCTTTTTTCCATGTTTTCAACTTGTTCTGGTTTGTTCTGATATAGAATCAACTTGTGACTAATACATAAACAAACCAACCAACCAACCAAATAAAATTCTAGGGTATCTAGTCTGAGACGCTCATCCCAGACCTACCATATTCCACCTCTGCACCACATCACAGAAAATAACGATTTACTCTCTAGTCTGATGGGCAGAGATGGACAGACTATGATCACGAGATTTGACAGTAAGAGATTCAAGTAGCTGAAGTGATTTTCCTTTGGGAGGTGGCTTAGCCTGAGAGGATACGTGAAAGAAAATGGATAGATGACATCTGTTTATTAACATAAGGGATCTTCACTTACCTTCCAAAGAGAAAATCCTTTCTCCCAGATCGTCCACAATGTCCGTCAGTGCAGACTCATCTGTCACTTCAAGGAAGTGCTTCTCATCAGGGTCACTGGCAATAAACTTGATTTCCTTGAGAAAAGCTGTTGGGTTGATTCCACTGCGGTTGTAATAACCCAGAACCTGCAGACAGATCAGGAAACAGTGACTAGGGATCAAAACTCCAGCGATGCTCGATGGTCAGAACTAAAATATAAAGTCAGTGTATCTAGACAAGAAAAACAATAACAGATCATCAGGAAATAGCTTGTAAGGGGGACTCACAGCAATGGCGTACATGGTGATGTTGTCCATCTTGCTGTCACCAACAGCTTCCACTAACAGAGGACTGTCATGAGATTCACCGTCTGTAATCACGATCATCACTTTGCGAGCTCCTGGCCTGCCGCCACGCTGGAATGCTTCTGATCTGCACGACACAGTCAGAAGTTTTAACCCTATAACAGACACTGGAACTGAGTCACTAACTTCTCTCTGTAATTTCTTTGTAAATTCCTTTCTGGTCTTTTGATGTCAGGATGCCACAAGATGGTCACGTTGGTAAAGATTGTATTATGTTTGACCTGCCATATTTAGATATTACTACTTTATCCAGAGCACATTTCTATGTAGGACCATGAATCAGGAATTACTGACAAATACAGCATTAAAAATTTTACAAGCTTGATTTTTGACAAAAGTCCTGATCAAAAATTATTCTAAGATAACATTTATGCAGATAAAATACATCAGGTAAATGTTCAAACCTGGTGACCCCAACATACCTATTCTCACAAATTTACAACAAACTCCTTTTACATATCTTTAAATTAGATTATTTTGTCATTTATTGATTTAATTTATATATGGTTTTTTTTTACTATTTGTTTTTTTGGTTTTTTTTACAATTGATGATAGTGACTAGATGGTTAAAGTGACAAATATGAACAAGTGCTACCAATGGCTATCGAGGGCTGGACTGAAGGACAGCACAGGGACACTAATCATGGCAGCACAGGAGCAAGCCTGGTGCCTTCCGCACCAGGAAGGAGTCCAGGTACAGGCTGTGCAAAGACACCTCTGAAGCAATCCTTCACATAACAGCTGGGTGAAAAGATACTACAATTTGAAATTGTAGTTGAAATGATCAACAAAGTTGAAATTAACAAAGGTAATATTAAATAAAAATTATTGAAAATCGGAACATTGAGTTTTAATTGAAAAGAAGGAGGTGTAGTGCTTCACTGGATCAAGTCTTAGGGAACAATGGCTCAATGAAAAATAAACCAGCAGGTGCTCACCAAACTCGTGGCCGAAAAACATTGAAAAGAAAAAAAGATGAGTTGAGGCACTCTGGATATGCAGGTGCCTCAACTCATCTTTTTTCTTTTTATTGATTTTTAATTGTTGTTATAGGAATATTATAAATAAAAACATGCAAACAAGCATGAAGGGACCCCTAAACTAACATTTTGTTGAGCAACCCTTTGAGGCAATCACTGTTTTCTGTTACTGTCAGACTTCTGCATCTGTTGACAGGTGTCTTATCCATCCATGCCCATCCAGATAATGTCCAATGTAGAGCAAAGGCTTTTTTTTTCAATGCATTAGTTAGCTGTTACTTAATGCTCATTCAATCCAAATAAACACCACTGGTAAACCATTACTAGACATATTATTAAGAGTTTACTAACATATCAACTAACATGGTTATTAATGGAGTAATGCATACATAATGGTAACTTATTACATAATTAAATATTTATCAAGGCTTAATGCATCAAGTAAGGTTGGGAAGTAAGCATTAATTAAGTGCTAATTAACACATTAACCAATGTGCTAACTAATAAGTAATAGTTAATAAAAGTTGATAATATATTATTAAGCAGTTAATTATTGCTTAATAATGCACTAACTAATGTTAATTAAGGAACCCTTATTGTAAAGTGTTACCAAATCATAGAGGTCTGTCTCCTAGTATCTCCATGCTCTCGATGCTGTTGGGAGACACAGCAAACCTTCTTGCCACACATGCATTAATGTGCCATCCTGGATGAGGTGCACTACCCGAACAATGTCTGTGAGTTGCAGACACCACTTCATGCTACCTTTTCATGGTGAAGGCACTGGCAAGATGCAGATGTGACCAAAAATCAGACAGAAAGGATGAAGACAGCGAAACGATCTGTGGCCACCACCTGCAGGACCGTTCTTTAAAAGGGGTCATTTTGCCACTTGCCTCTTGTTTTCACTTGTTCTCTGTTCCATTTGTACAACAGAAGGGTAAACTGGTGCTTAATCAGCAATATTTCCCAACTAGACAGATTGGTATCCCAGGAGTGTGACTGAATTTGAGTTAGATTGTTATTCATGCCTTTATTATTTTGAGCAATGCATTTTCTTTATATACTCTGACTTCTGTCATATTCCCTGGACACTGCTATGAGTACCTTTCACTCCGATGGGGTTAAATAACTGTCCAAACTAACCTGATTTCTGAAATGAGTACCTTGATGGGTCCAGGCCTCAACTTTTAACATGGTGACTGATGGGGCTCTCAGTTGCTGTTCATCACTGCTTGTAGCTTTCATCATCATCATCATCATCATCATCATAATTACTGTTATAGTTCTAATTGTTGTGATCATCATCGTGTTTCGGGTTACTTTGACTCATACCTTGCCACATTGATGCCAAGTGCTGTCCTGGTTTCCTCTCCACCACGCTGGTTAATGTTCCTGGCAGCTTCCACCACATCCTCCACCGTCTGGTATTCACTCAGACTGAACTCATGGACCACTGAGGAGCCGTACTGGAGAACCCCAACCTGAAATAAACTCAGTATGAAGAATAAGTCTCTAAGGTATCCATACCATTTCTGCAAGATCAACAAATGACACTCTTAACACTTGTTTTCTCTATAAACCTCAATTTTGGCATGCAGTCAATCGACCAATCAAACTGCATTGCAAAGGAATTTTTTTTGATCAAGTAGTGATCATATTTCCACAGATCAACTTTATAATGTATCAAATTCAATTTTCTACAAACATGTTATATCAGACTGACATCAGGAATCTTTTCTGGCCATGTTCTTTATCTGAGAAATGTAGAACCGTTTCTGTTTATCCTGCTCATCTTTAGCCACATTGGAAACTCATAGACAGATATCTGTCTATAACAGGCAGTACACCTACCTGTGTCTGACCTGGTCCAATGTAGAACTTGTTTAGGATGTTTATAAGAAAGTTCTGGACCTCGTACCATGGATAGATGGAATTAGAACCATCCAGAACAATAACTATATCCATGAAGGTCTCACACCCTGTAAGAATAAAAATACAGCTGAGAGATGGATGGATCAATGGATAGATGGATGAATAGATCAATAGATGGATCAATGGATAAATGTATGGTCGGTAGTGAGTACTCTGCTGAGCAGGTGCGATGGTGTGGAGAAGTTTAAAACTCTGGCTGGCTCTGGCGCAGATTCCTGTGCTATAGAGGGAACTTCCACATTCATGAGACCACAGAGGACCACAGGTCTGAAGATGGAGTCAGACACGAAGAGTCAGAAAGAAACGAAGCGAAAAGAGAAACAAGTAATCCTCTAGATTTATACTTATCTAATAAAGATTAATAACAGTATCATTAAAAACCTTTTTAACCTAGTATGAAATCCTAAACATGTATCTTTCATTTATTACAGCATGAAAATCAAACAGCAGGTTGGATTTTCATGATGTCATTTATCAATAATTTTTAATATGGCTTTATTTTAATATATCGTTGTTGGGATTTTCTTTTGCAAAGTTGGGTGCTCATATTGACAACTTCAAACTTCAGGTGGACTGGTTACCTGTGTCTTAATAATTGTAATAAATAATTATTTAATAATACTGAACTCACAGTTTGGCCAATGGGTTTTGCCCGAGGTATTATTAATGTATCAACATTAATATATAATGCATGAACGCTACAATGGACACATTTTGAAAAATAAATCTTATTGTTCAGAGGAAACGAAGGATTTTCACCAGGCTGCAAACAATTTGCAGAGTTAAGATCAGTTCTAATCAGTTTCGTTTGTCCAGGGTTTTTTACTCATCGGGAGGAGTAAAATTAGTTTTTTCAACACCTAGCATTTTTTTAATGGGTTTTCCAAGTACCACCAGTCTGCGACAATCATTCCTAGCCACCAAAATCTCCTAATCCAATTAGCCGACAGGTAAAGTTAACATAATTTCTCGTTTTAGAATAATTTCTTCATTTTGAACTCCAGTTATGAATGACAAACTAATAAAAAGGTCTGAAACATTTCTACGAAAGCAGAGTGTATATGGAAAGTGTACATTCAACTCACCAGGAAGCTTTTATCTTTAGGACTGGAGGTCAGCGTCATTCCTAGCCTCATCATGTCTTTTCTTTCTGACACGTTGTCCACAGAAAGATGTCCTGATCACATGATCAGATGCTTTATGAGTTGTTATTACAAAGTCCAAAGTAAAAATATCATTTTCCAGACTGCAGATAAAAACGATTATTACAACCTTTTAAAAAAAACATCAGCTCTACCATGAAAGTGACTGTTATTGATGAGACCAGGAAAGATCAAGACAATCAGACTAATTCACAGACACAAATTCGTGTCATTGGCTTCTGTTGAAGAAATTCATCAATTAATCCCATCTTCTCTTCTGCTCTTCTTCATACATAAATCAGAGCTACAGTGAAACTCCCCCTCTTTAAATCCTCCCACTGTTTTTGTTTTGTTCTCCCTTACAATCATGGTGTGTAGAGTCCTGCACATCCCTGATCCACTAATATCTCTATGTCAGTAGAGTACTATTTCCTTTTGCACTGTCATCTCTCACAATTCGGCACGTTGCAACCTCGAAACACGCAAAACCCTCATTTATACGGGGGCATTTCCAACACGTTTGTTTCACAGGGTGAACTAATGGGTGCCGCCAGAAACTGGACTTCTGGGGGTGGCTTGTCCATCAGGGCGACAGGGCGATGCACCTACAACACACTCAAAAATAGAGGAACCAAGTTGTACTTAAAAGGGTACAAAGCTTGTCGCTGGGGGTGTTCCTTTCTGAAAGACATTTCTGTACCCTTCGGTCCTGGTCCACTTTTGTATCTTATCAAGCTGTATGAGTTAATAAAGTACAATTAAACCAATTAAAAATTATGAATAAAAGTCAATAAAATAGAGATTATGACAACAATCAAAGATGCTAATGATAAATGAGTAATTATTATATAAATATTAGGCCAAACACATATATAATTATACATATAATTATTATTATAATTACAATGATTATTATGAAAATCATAATATAATAACTATGATTATACTAATGTTTAGAAGGACTGCTATTTGTAGTTATTGTACAAGCTACACACATTTTTCAATGCTGCAGGTAGCCTTAGGGTTGAATGGTACAAATTTGTACTTTATATCACTTTGGACCCCTTTTCATAGTATAAAGGTTCACTTCTGGCCTCATAAAGACCAATATTGGACTTTTGAGAGAACATTTGTGAAAAAAATGTACCTACAGGTACAGAAATGTTCCAGTCTCGTACCTCTATTTTTAAGTGTCCCCACCGGCCCGGACCTGCCTTAATAAAGTTCTTATTGTTTTAATCACTACCTGCTGGCGATGGCCTCTTTTTCTTTCCCCCTCCTCCAGCAGTCGCCGGTATTTTCAAAGAACCACCCAGTGACTTTGCACCCACTGTAGTTAGCACCTTCTTTTTTTTTCCCTTTTTTTTTCTTAATCTTTTTTATTGGATTTTTGTCCACTCAAAACAAATCAGCATTACAGAGTACCCAGGTTGGGTTGTAGACAGACAATATAGGTGTCAACATACAATAATTAACCCTAAGCCAAAACGGCATCTGAGAATGAACAGTTTAACCCACTATACCTTCCCACCCACTACTTCAAGGCTGTAGTCAGCACTTTCAATGCAAATCACCCACGAACTGTGATTCAGGCACCTGCGCAAAATTCTGGGCTGCACGGGCAAATAACTACTCACAAATCTGGATTAGTCGGGGACACCCCTAGTGTGTGTTCTGGCTGACAGCCTCTGATGTGCGCCAAAGTTTAGTCACTGCACGCAATGAGCATAAACACTGATGTTCAGTGTTCAAATTTACATTCGACATTGCAAGTTTGAAATCTGTTCTATTTAACAGAAAAAAAACCCACTGAACCTGAATGGTTCTCCTTTTTTCATAACTTTTGCATAATATCTACTTTTTTTGGAAGGGTTTGTTGTGTTGCATGTATCTGGTATGTAAGTATGTTCAGAAATAGTCATTTTGACATACAAAAGAAAATACATTGTAAAAGTGACAGCTGAATTCATAGAAAACTTGGAATGACTTGGCATGATTTAGAAATAAGTCCAGCTACAAACAGCCTGTCTGCTGGAGAGAGTGATGTTGACCTGGTGCTCCAGTTCAGTAAGTTATGAATGGAGATCCTGGGTTTTAGTCCTACATTTGGAGCTCATCGTTTTATGGCCAACTTGGCTTTCTACCTCAAGCAGATATGTAAGCTCTCAGCTTGATCTTTGCTGTACATGAGAATATTTTCTATTTGGATGATCATTTTGGGCCTTATTTCTTACCCAGGTTGAGTCGGCTGCAGTTTGAAGAGTCTCTGGTATCCAGAGGACATTTATAGACGTCGCCTGTCTGCTGCTCTCCTGTGGATTCAAATGGAGCTCCCACCAGTAACCTGGAATCACAAACAGAAATGGGATTGTCCTTTCTTTATGAAGATTATTCTGCTCTACTGTCATACAGGGAGGTCAATAGCTGTATCCAGACTAAAGAGAAATACATATATGGTTATATGGGAATACATAACAGAGGAAATTCCATTGTAGCGCTAAGTCAAGGTTTGCCTCATTTTCTTGTTCAGTGGGTACAAATATCATCCTAAAAACAGAAATTAGTTCATCTTGCATCCTGTACTGTGACAGCCCCCCCCCCCGCCAAGCCAGTAAAAGACAGTCTTGTATCTTGTTCTGTCACTTCCTCCCTCCCTCCCTTCCTCTGATAATATTTTCTTAATAATAATAATAATAATAATAATAACAATAATGATACATTTTACTTATATAGGGCTTTTAAAAGGTCTCAAGCAGCTGAACAGGTAAGATAAAAATGAGGTGAAGCACAATAAAAACAAGTAGAAAAGCATACAATTTCAAATAAGATACAGACAGGAGTTCAATTTTTTTTTTTAAAGTCAAGAAGTTTGAGTGGGTGTACTAAAGGCAGATTGAAACAGGTAGGTTTTTAGTTGTGATTTGAAAGTGGCTTGGTCACTGGTGTCACGGATGTGGTGTGAGAGGGAGTTCCAGAGGGTGGGGGCAACAACAGAGAAGGCCCTATCACACCAGGATCAATGCTTGTTCCTGGGGATGATCAAGGGGTTTGCGTCTGAAGAGCAAAGGGTGTAGGAAGGGGTGTAGGGGTGAAGCATGTCTTTTATGTAGATGGTTATGGAGTGCTTTGTGGGTGAGAAGTAGGATTTTGAGTTTCATGTGGTAAGAGACAGGGAGCCAGTGAAGACTTTGGAATACCAGGGCGATGTGATCTCGGGAACGGGTGTGGGTGAAGAGATGGGCAATATAGGTTTGAATATACTTGAGTCTATTGAGGAGATTGGAGGAAGTGCCATAAAGAATGCTGTAGCAGTAGTCTCTGCAGGATGTTATGAAAGCATGGATAAGGGTTTGAGCTGCAGGGAAAGAGACAGGGGGCGGAGGCAGGCAAAGTTTTTGAGATCGTGGAAAGCCGTCACAGTGAACTGTTTAATGTGTTGGGTGAAGGTGAGTTTGGAATCAAAAATAACACAGTGGAGTGAAGGTAACAGAATGAAGTTGTCTAATGAGAGGCAGAAATCTTTGAATGTGGAGGTGAAGGAGTCAGGACTAATAGGGTGGCATGGTTGATGGTGTCAAAGGCTGCAGTGAGGTCCAGGAGGAAGAAGATGGAGAGAAGTCCAGTGTCAAAGGAGAGGAAGAGATTATTGGTGACTTTGAGGAGGGCTGTTTCGGGGTGGTCTTTTCGGGCAATGGTGAATATGGAATCCAGACTAAAATTGTTCATAGAGATTATTATTGGTGATATGGGCTTTGATTTTGGGAGGCAATAGCTCTTTCTAGAATTTTGGATATGAAAGGTTGGTTGGAAATTGGCTGAAAGTTGCTGGAAGCCGGTGAGTTAACAAGAACACTTCAACAGTCCATTCAAGTGCCACTCTCCTGTTTTCCTGCTGATTAAGTCTGTTAATGATTCATTAGTCTGAATCAGGTGTGTTGGAGCAAAAAAAAAAATCCAAACCTGCAGGATTTTGACCCTCCATCCAGGACCAGAACTGGACATTCCTGGAACAGTCCAGACTACTCTGGTTGGTGGGCCAGCAGTGGTGGTAAGATCGTCTGCTCCTGGGTTCCAGCTTACGCCCTCCCACCTCTTGCCAATAATACAGTATACTGGTTGAAATGGTTCTATTGGATCAGTGGGTGATAAGTCTGCACCCCTCAGCTGGAAACCAGAATCAGCTGTCCCACTTACATTGCTCAACCAATCATAAAAAAATACAGTTTATCTTATTTAACAGACTGTTTTTCCTGACTTAAGTGTGCACTTACCACGGGCGTCCTCCTGCCTTGTGCTGCTGAACAGTGTATCCAAACTGAGCATCTTTGGGACCAGAGAAAATCTTAAAGTTCTTCACATCAAAGTTGAAGCACAGCTGAAAATCTGAAACATGGAAGAACATTTCAATCTACACAAATACAAATAATTTCTTCAGACACACAGGCAGTAAATTAATCAGTCAGTGTATAGTCTTGTTCAAGTCTAACTAACTGAACAATTGACTTTGAATGACAGAATCAAAGAATCAGTTCCACTTGACAAATAATGAAACTTTTCTTCATTTCTACCTGTTATTTTTTTTTTTTTATGCAGGCAGTTCAAGAGGATTTTTCATGCCGGTTCGGAGGCTGTGCTGCACGGGAGATTTTTCTGCAAACTTTTGGCTGTTTCAAGACTCATGATGAGTTTCCATGGCAGCAAAAGAGTTGTTTAATAGTGGGATTAACTGATAAAAGTCTCCAAAATCAAGATTATGAGTGAATTAAATAAACAATCCATCTTATGGATCATTAGACCATCTGCCCCACTAAAACTCACACAGACGCAGCAACATTGGACACAGACACACCTTCTCTCAAATGTGATGCTGTCTGTAACATCATTGCAGACATGCGCCCCTCCTCACGCACCTTTAGCTCTAGAGGCTAATTGGAATGAGATTGACAGGACAAGAGGAAAGGTGGAGCACAGAAGGAGAGACTTTAAAAGAAAAAAGCACTGGCCACAAATGCAGTACTGAGCTGTAAAATACCTGATGTTTGTCAGTATTGCAGCAGGTGAGACATTAAACATTAGTGGTGGTGGCAGCAAACATACAATCATCCAGCACAACTAGCTTAATGAGGAGGATAGCTGATGGGCTAAACTAAATGTTTTAAGTTAAAAAGGATATTGCTAATTTTAGAAAATGGTTGCAGGCACCAGATAATACATAATATGAATACTGAAATCATTGTAATATATTATTTCATTTAGTCTTTAACTAGGTAAAATCCCATTGAGATTAACAACATTTGTTGCAACATGAACATAACCACTGGATATACTGAAGCTCTGTGAAATTATGGGTGATTTATGGATTTTTCCTTACAAAGATGGAAAGGGGAACAGTGTCATCTCAGTCAGCAGCACTAGTGCTGCAAGAGGTCCTGCGGTCATGACAGTGGACAACAGAAATGAGGAATCAGAGCAGGAACCTTCAAGTACAATTTAAGTACTGTTGGAAACTGGTTTAGTCGACATTGGTCAAAAAAGTTGTTTTTAACTGTGCTATACAAATAAATTTGAAGTGAATTAAGCACAATGTAAACATGCAGATGATGCTTTTAGAGTAATTTATGCTTCACTTATGATAATTAGTATGCAATTAACTTCATAAGTTTAGATTGTTTAACGTGTTATTTCATTTTACTGAAAATATATAATACTATGGTTGACACATTAGTCAAATTTATAACCAGTCTGCTACCTGTTGGATTAAAAATAGGATTAGTCTCAATAGGTGGATGATGGTGTATCCTATTTTATCTAATCAACTACTGTTATAGTAAATGTGCAGGCTGTACATTTAACTGTGTAGTAGATTAAATACATTTTCGGTTTATGTGATCTGAGTACAGGTTATTGCAGCACAAGTTTATTTATTCTGTAGGGGAAAGAAATAAAAACTGTTTGGGCACATGTGTAGCTTTTGTTTAATTATTTAGTTTTGCATTAATTTGGTGGTGGTGGCCTGGGATGGTAGTCCCCATCCGCCCCCGCTAGCGTGCCAGAGATTCACATCTCCAGTCCTTTGGTGTGGTGTAATAACACCATAATATTAACACTGAAGTTCTGTGACTGGTACACTCACACTCCTCGCCAGTGAACTGTAGGGATTTTTTTCTATGTGTAATGGTACTCGGTATTGGCAAGTACTCAAATATTAGTCCTTGTACTAGTACTCGGTTTGAAAAAATATGATATCGGTGCACAGAGGCAGGTTATGATACTTTGAAACTGTGACTCTTTGACTCTTGAGACTGTGTTAAATGTGCAGCCTGCCTTTATGAACCCTCCTTCTGCTTGCTTTTATAAATAAAAAATATCTGAGCACTATGATTCATTTCTTCCAGCTGTAGAAAGAGCAGCTTGCTTTTGAAACGTGGCAGACAGAAAGGGATTGTTTTCCAGCCAGCCATGATGAATCCTGATGCTTGGGACAAATATGAAAGAAATTGGAAAATAAAGAACTTCTCATAGTTTTGTTTCCTCACAGCTGACAGAAACCTGCTCTGTATCTGCTCACCCAAGATAGATTTATAAAAAAAACTGTCAAAAGATGGAAAAGAAATGATTGCCAGAGTGGTGATAAGATCTGGACTGGCTGATCTAGATGATCATCTTTGGCACTGGTGACAGATTTTTGACACGAGTGAGACGTGGTACAGTATTATTTTTCACTGCGAGATTTCTCCATGAGCCTAATTCTTCTATAATTGAATGCATATTGCTAACAGGCAGCCAATTCAGAAGAAGAGAGAATGTTTTTTGTCGAAAAAAAGGAAAAAAAAAAGGGAGGGGGGGGGGGGGTTGGTTTTGTTGAAACTTTTGAAATAAAATGCTCTTAGAAAGTAAATCTTGTCAGGTCAAGGGCTGAAGTGATTAAATGAAAGAGGTTGCAGCCGCACACTGTCACGTTTTCCTCTTCAATTCCCCCAGTAGGCGCACAGATAATCCCAGTCCAGGAACACAGCAGCCAGACGTCCATCCTGACCTTTGTCAGATTGGGCTTCAGTCTCCATGTACTGCAGGTCAGATGTCAATACCCGACAGAACGAACCAATCAGAGGTCAAAGATTGACAGGATGGATCAATCTGATGAGATGAACCAATCAGAGGTCAAATATTGATGAAAGTAACGAAAATTACCTATCAGATGTGGCAGACCGACAGGATGGACTGATCAGAAACAAAGACTAAATAAATGGGACAGAGATCGAAGGTCAAAGACCTACAGGACAGACAAATCAGAAAGGATGGAATGATCAGACGTCAAAGATCAACAGTATAAACTGATCAGAAGCTGAAGAATGACGGGACAGACCGATTGGCAGCCAAAGACTCACAGGACCAATCTGATGGGATGGACCAAGCAAAGGTCAAAGTCTGCCAGGTCAAAGACAGACAGGACAGACCAATTACAGTTCAAAGAGACATTAGCCATGTTTTATTGGAGACTTTTTTCCCCACTCAGATTGAAACAATTGCAAAATAAGATTTCAAGGACGCTGTTTACTTGGAAGCTTATTCATTCCAATCTGCTGTGTACATGCGCCAAGATTTAAGCAGAATGGTACTGTCTGACGCGCAGAATGATGTAACATCACATGATTTATCAAAGACGGAGGTCTAAAAACTGATTGTCACAGTTATTGTGGTTTCTGCAGTATTGTGGTTTCAAGCAGCAGCTTGATACTCATGTGCAAAAAGGCGCAGAGACAGAGTTTGAAAATAAAAACAAACTTTCTCCCCCTGTCCAGAGAATTTTATTTGCTGCCATTTTCTAAAGTGAGGAAACTTCACTCATTGCATGTTTACAGCAAGTTGGAGCACACTGTAAGAACGCAACCTTACAACTTTCCAATTCAGTGTTTACATGATACCGCCATCCATTTAGAAAAAGTGAAACCGAATGAAAATAATTTCGGTTTGGCACTTTTCATTTGGAGGTTTTTAACTGAAAGCAATAGGTAAATTTGGCTCCATTTATTCAATAAATATTCTGGATCAATTCAACATACACTGTGTGAATAATTATTAGAGAGGTTGCATTTTTGAGAATTAGATCTTTTATTTAACAGCAACAGTGCTCTTGGTTCCTCCCAAAAATCTTTAGACTTCAAACCTGAATATTTAAGGCAGTGAAAGTGGGGGTTTGGTTTTTGTACAAGAATATCTATGTGGCACAATTATTAGGCAACTATTGATGTGCAGAATTATGACGCAAATCAATGAAAAACTTTTTTTTCATCTTACTTATTTATTTTCATTTATAAATGCGATAATGTGGTCTCATGTAGTGGTCCCGAGCATGAAGGGATGTTTGTGCTTCCCGTGGGGAAGTACTGGGGGATATGTTAAGGCTCATTGGTTGGTGTATGTGTGTTACTTTAGGTTATAATGTATGTTCTTTATTTCTTTGTTGGGTTTTTTTTTTTTTTTTTTTTTTTTTTTTTTAGTTCAGTTTGTTTGTTGTATTTTTGAGAGGTTGTTAGGTTTTTTCCACTGTAGAGAAAAAACTGATAATATAACACATGGCAGCATAAATGATACACTTGCATTGGTCTCATGGAATGTAAAGGGGTTGGGTCATGTGATTAAAAGGGGTTGTGTTTTCTCACATCTTAAGTCACTAAAGCCTGATGTATTTTTTTTTGCAGGAAACACACATTGGTGTAAATGAACAATGCAGGCCGAGAGCAAATCGGATATTCCAAGTTTATCAAGCGCCATTTACCCGCAAAGCTAAAGGGGTAGCCATTCTCTTTCGGAAAAATATACCATTTTGCCTTGATAGTATGACTGCAGACCCTTATGGTAGATATTTGATGGAATGTGGGCTACATAAATTCCTTTCCATAAACGATGTTTAATATTTATGGTCCTAATACTGATAACCCTGACTTCTCTGTAAAGTTTTTGATTTGATACCAGCCTCCACCCCATAGTTATTATCAGGGGGGACTTTAACTGTTACCCTGACCCAGTCTTGGATAGATTTTCTATGAAACCACCTCCCACAATAATCTCAGTGGGGATTCTGGATGATTTGATTAAAACTAGGAATATGATTGAAACATGGCGACTGCAACATCTAACAGATAGGGAGTTTTCCGTCCTTTCTCATGCCAATTAATCTGATACTAGAATTGATTATTTTTTGATTACTTCTGAATTACTGTCCAGTGTTACTAATTCTACATATAACAATATTTTAATATCAGATCACAGTCCAGTTTCCTTTAAATTCAGACAATTCAGACGATTATCTCGTCCAAAGTATAACTGGCGTTTCAACCTTCTCCTTCTTCAAGATCAGTCTTTTATTGAGCACATGACTACAAGTATAGATTAATTTTTTCTTACAAATGATAATGGGGAAGTTTCCAATTCTATTTTGTGGGAGACCTTCAAAGTAGTCATGAGGGGCCACATTATTTAATTTGAATCAACCAAGAAAAAAGGAACCTGATAGCCGCATCAAGGACATTGAAAAAACGCTCTCAGTGCTGGAGGAGACTTACGGATCAACTCTTTTATCTTCTGATTACAATAAGATTTTGAATATAACATTATTCTTAATAAACATGTGGGTAATCTTCTACTTAAACTTAAACATAAAAATTTTGAACTTGGAGATAAACCAGAGAAACTGCCAGCAACCAACTGAGGGGTGAAAGGCTTAAAAACCAAAGCAGGCAGTCTGCTCACCAACCCGGTAGAAATAAATATTTGCTTCAGGGATTTTTATAAGGAACTGTATTCTAACTAAAGGCTACTGAAGCAGACTTTTGCAACTTTTTTGATCATTTAAATGTTTCTCAGTTAGATAGGGTTGCAAGAGATGACTTAGATGCCCCATTTTCTGAACTGACCTGTTGACTGTTATCCGAGCCTTCCCCTCTGGAAAAACACCTGGCACAGATGGTTTTGGATGGAAATTTTATAAATCTTTTCATAACAAGATAGTTCCACTCATGCTGAGGATGGTGAGTGACTCTAGGAGAACTGCAACGCTCCCCAATTCATTAAATGAAGCAAATATCTGCCTGCTTCTGAAGACAGGAAGGGAGAAGTTAGACCTTGCAAGTTATAGGCCTGTTGCTCTTTTAAATTATGACTTGAAAATAATAACTAAAGTCTTGGCTACAAAACTAGGGAAGCATATTTCAATAATAATACACCCTAGTCAGACTGGATTTATTCCAGGTCGGTTTTCTTTAAGTAATGTTCATCTTCTTTTAAATACAATATACTTAGCGCACGCAAAAAATACACAATCTGCCGTTTTATCCCTTGATACCCAGACGGCATTCGATCAGATTGAATGGCCTTACATGCTGAAGACACTAAAATTACTTGGATTTAGGGAAAACTTTATCGAATGGGTAAAAATAATTTCTCTTAAACCAGTAGCCTCTATTCTCACTAATTCAGATCGATCTCATCCCTTTGATTTGCAGCGAGGAGTGAGGCAGGGTGATCCGCTTTCTCCTCTTCTCTTTGATGTTTTAACCTAACAGTCCTACGTTGGTCCACAGCACAATACGTACCTATTTCACAATTTGGCCTCTGAAAATCAAACGTAGTAAGTCTACGTTTTCAGACACTCGATAGTTGTGTAGTGTGTAGGGGGCAGTTTGGGATTGGACCTTCTTTTCTGGCACATTTTGCCAAAGAAAAAGCAGCTGTCTAATAATTGTGCACACCTGATAGAGAATTTTGGTCTCTTAAGGCCACTCCCTCCCTTAATACACAAATGCACATTAGATTGTATGCTTCCAACAGAGAGTCAAGTTTATACAGATTAGAGTTGGAAAATTTACATTAAAATGAGCAGTCAAAATACTCACTTGCCTAATACTTGTACACACAGTATAGATTCTGTATTGATTGATCATTTAGCATCAATTTATCATTTATTCAGTATTGATTCTGCATTGATTCGGTATTAAACATCCATTCAGCTCCAACAGTCAGACAAATTACCTTTTAACTTCAACACAAGTTTCCAACCTGAATAAGTAGAAAGTGTAATCCACCATAATTTTAAAATGCTTACATTTGCTGTTGCAAATACAGGCATAAGCATATAAGCAACCGTAATTTTGAGAGACAGCCTCGTTCTGTGCTTGTTTGAATTAATCTGCATATATTTGTTCCTCACATTTAATAAACGATGGTGTTAATGACAACAGCTGCTGCACACAGTCATATTTGTATGATGAAGACAAATAAAAACATATGGAGGCCCAGAGTGAACATTCCTGTTATTATTGATTTTGATACTATAATCGTGGAAATGGAGGAGCATTACATTTGGGAAGCTTAAATCCACTTGTAGTCAACTGCCCATTAGCTGCACCTGCATACAGAGACTTTGATCTCTGCCTGATCTGGGATTGTGTGCTAGTTGCTCACTTACCTGGCAAGAGGCTGCAGGTCCACAGCATGAGGATGTGGTGGTAATCCATGAAAGTGTTTGAAAACAGCAGTGAAGCAGAGAATGAGGGGAAGTGTGCTATCAAAGAGGGGATTTCTTAACTCTGCTGCCCTTGTGTGTGATTGAGAGAAAAGGATGGAGTGAGAAAGGAGGAGTTTCACCAGTAAATGAACATCTTGTCACATGTCTACAGATCATTGCTGTTTAAATGGCTTTCACTTTATCTTCCCTCTAAGAAAAAAAAAAGAAAAAGCTTTAATGTCTGACGAGCAGCCAAAACAGGAAATTCCTTCATTTGTGACTGTGATTTCACTCACTGTGCAGAAGACCAGATGTGAATATCTGGTCTTCTACATCTTCCCAGTATTTATAGAAAAGATAGAAATCATGGCTATATAGAGAATGCACAATGACATCAATTTGATGGGCACACCATGTGGTCAGTTACATACAAGAAAAAAAGTAAGATCATACCACATTGTAAATAAGGAACGGTGGCATTCTCTTCAAAGACAAGGAGTGTAGTGGTACAGTCTGTACCCTCTACACTCCCTGTACCGTACAGACTAACAAAGAGCTGGGAAGTCAGAGTTAAATAACAATTAAAGAGGGAAGTTAGTGAATTTAAAATGTCATAATGTTCATACTTTAGCCTTTATTTACCTAATTTGTTTGGTGTGGTTCTGTGTTCAGTTGTTTATATAAAGGCTTGATCAAGACGTCAAACATATTTCAAATGGAAAAAATGCTCAAAATAGGGCCCTTATCCAACAGAGCTGATTCTGAGCCAAGTTTTTTTTGTTTTTTCAATCTAATTCAGAATTTCTGATGAGTATTTTAGCTTATGTGAGATTCTGTGCACAGAAGTATAGATGGCTGCATTGACATTGTGTCAGCTAGATGAATGGGATGATGACAGAACAGTGCACCAGAGACTTCATGTTGGAAGGGTTACTGGCTGCAGACACAACAAGCATGTTTTTTTTTTTTTAAATGCAGTGGTACCAATCTGAAAAAAAAAGACCCTGTGTGCAGATGAGAACATCACTTTCCCAGACTACATTGTGATTGTTGTGCTCTGATTAGCTTGAGTTCCAATACTGCTCAGTCAGACATTCAGGATTGTTAATCTTTTCTGACGTTTCAGATGTTAGCATCTGCCATCAGATCCAGTAATTCTTTTGGTATATGCATATTTATTCATTATAAATATCCTTCCCATGTTAGATTAAACGATCGCAGTGGCATAAATTATTGCCATGTTTTAGTCGGGAGACTGGCAGCAACAGAGCTTGCAAGTGAGAGGGCACCAAACCGGTTTCCTCCTTAGTCTCTGTTAGCAGCAGGTAACCCCTGTTTAAACGGCGATATGGCGAGAAGTTGCTGAACTGCCATGACTGTTCTCATGACTGCAAAGTTAAGCCCAGGGAAGAATAATTACTGGTTTCCCAGATGAAAGGAAGATGGCACTTGCCATGTTAGTGATGCAACACAAAAACGTCGTATGACATGACTGCAGCTGTAACCAAACCACATTCAACGACGATTAAAAATCAAAGCATAGTAAAAATCAAAATTTAAAAAATTAAAGATCAACAATGTGTTCTCCTATAACTCTGCCTTTGTTTGAAGTTAATCATGAAGGTCCTGGTAGTTTTAACCCTCATAGCTTCTTAAGCTTTCTGAAGGGGTAGCGAGTAACCTTTTATGTTGTTACTTTTTTTTCTATTTATTCAAATAGCATAAAACTTGGTCCAGGTGTGTATTTTGGCTTGACTCATGATACTCTAGAAGATGGGTTGTCTAACTCTTTTTATAAGGTCTCTATCTAAAATACACCTCATTTACTCCTTAGTGCCAATCCGTGCCACACTGACTTGCATTGAAAAGGACCTTTCTATAATCAAATGCCATTTCAGAATAGATTTTTAGAATAAGATTTTTTTCACCTCACACACTTGCTCTACACTTCAGTGATCTAGTTTGAACTGTTTTCCATGACATAAGACCATTTACTCAAAAGGGGCTCCACTTTTTATCTTAGTGATGAAAAAACCCATAGACTTCAATGTTATTTCAGCAAATGAGTGTCCTTCAAAAACTCAAAAATGCTTAACACATCTAATTAAGTAAACAATCTTTTTTCTTCTTTCATGAGAGGTTATTTGAGCGTGAAAGGGTCTCAAATTTGTAATTCTGGTGTTTGTTTTTTCAAGCATTTTGATCAGTCAGATCACATACTAATTATTTAGGTCAGTCTTTTGCAAGGGAGTTTAGTTCCCTCTCTGTAATGCACTGCCATTCCAGTTCAAACTGGAATTTTTTCCCATATATATATACATATACATATATATATATACATATATATATATATATATATATATATATATATATATATATATATATATATATATACATATATTTTTGTATTTTATCTTAAAACAACTCCTCATTTAACTTTTTCAATTGTGGTTGCTATAATCTATGCTTAGGTCTGCTCTGTAACAATGGCTTGCCACCTACAGGCTTTTTTTTTTTTTTACTTATTTAACCCACTTTTCAGTTTTAGGCAGTGGGAATATTGTGTGTACAAACTGGAATTTAAAGGGTTAATATTTTAAAACTCACTGACTTTTTGGTATTGATTGTTAAGCCAGAAGTCAGTGATGACAGCCATGAAAAAAAAATGCAACTTTTAATTTTTAGATCATATTTACAGGCCATTGGCCAGTCCGTGCCCTTAAGAAGCGTAATGTAACTTAAAAAAAAACAACAACACCGTAACACAAAAAGTAAAGATGTATCAAAAAACATTTTTATACCTTTTTTAAATAGTCCAGGGCTCTGATAATCCTGCACAAAAAATAAATAAATAATTTTGCAATAATCACATTTACTCTAACCTCATTTTCAATTTTTGGAAGTTGGAGCACCATGTATGCAAAATGGAATTTAAAGGGTTAACATTTTAAAACTCATTGACTTTTTGCTATTGATGGTTAGGCCAGAAGTCTGTGATGACAGCCATGAAAGAAAATGGCAACTTTTCATTTTTAGATAATATTTACAGGCCATTAACTGTGCCCTTAAGAAGCTTAACGTAACTTTTTCTTAAGGAGCTATGGGGGTTAAGTAAGATGAAGGGGTTTTATAGGAAAGTATTCACCCTTCCTCATCTGCAGCTTTGCTTCTTTGTGGATTCTCATGGTCTTTCTAAGGTGAATTTTTGGGGCTATTCCTTGATTCTTCTGACTGACCATTGAAGAGGTGCTCATTATCAGCATTGCCAAATGGCATCTGTGTAACAACTCTGTTAAAACATCTGTAAAATTGTTAAGCTTCACTTATTTACCTCCTGATGTAGCACATCAGCCACTCATTCCTATGCTACTCCAGTAATTCCTAAGACTTTACTAATTTACTAATACTAATTTTTGCAGGAGATAAACATTTTCGACTGTGTTCCAGGTGAATTAATTTTGACACAGTCCCACATATCTCGATTTGGACATTTCTTTTGTAATTTCATATGACTCGGCTTCATTTTTAGACCAAGGTTATACATACATCCCTTGTAGTTGTGAAGATAAACTTCATCAATGGGGATCCCATTTCAGGTAGGAAGCAAAAAATAAAATAAAATAAAATGAAATGAAAAAAAAAAAGACATAGAAAAGTGCTTTGAGAGCACAGACCTCCGCCATGGAGTTAGCCTATAATCCATCACGCGCTGATGTGCACCTCCTCTGCGCACTGCTCCACTCCTCCAGCTGAACCAAACCATGCACACTGCCACAGATCAATTTCATACTGCAAAAAATACTGCAGAGAAGAAAGATCTGTGCATTCTACACATAAGACACTTGTTAGAGCATGTGGAGGAAAGAATAGTATTTCACATTTAAATTTGCACAATGCACCTTTAATCTTTACCTGTAATACATATATTTATACATCTTTACATATCTCACAAGTGTTCTCCAAAAGTATGGAAATATAAACAGAAAATTTGTGGTTGCAGAGATGTAACTCATTTAAGTGCAAGCAATTTTCAAGCAGAGGTCAAAAAAATAGGTCTGGGGCTCAAAGGGTTAAGCTTCAGAATGATTTTATTAAGATATCATTGATATTTGTCTTTTTTGTGTTATTGTTCTGCAGATATACAGAGACATGGTAGAACTGTAGCTTATAAAGGTGTTTCATTAAGGTGTAGATCTCCATTTTTTCTTTGTAAAATGACTTAACGGGATGTCGGCATAGCTTCAAGTTTCTTTGTTGGTATTTTCTGTAGTCGACCTGCTGCAGATTGTAGACGGCTCACTTCCACCCACCGCTGCAAACTTCACCTTCTTCTGCAGTCTCTGCAAGCACAACGAAACAGCAACAACACAATTTTATGATACCTGTTAGGTCCACAGAACAACTTGGCTGGAAAATTATATCTTTAACCCATTCAGTAGGTAAAGTTTATTTACACAACACATTTCAAAGAAAGAATCACAAAGTCTTTCACAGTAAGGTGTCATAAAAATCAAATTAAATCAAGTTTATTTACAGTGGGTACAGAAAGTATTCAGACCTCTTTAAACTTTCCACTCTTTGTTTCATTGCAGCCATTTGCCAAATTAAAAAAGTTCATTTTATTTCTCAGCACCCCATCTTGACAGAAAAAAAACAGATAAAAAAAAAAACTGAAATATCACATGGTCATAAGTATTCAGACCCTTTGCTCAGTACTGAGTAGAAGCACCCTTATGAGCGAGTACAGCCATGAGTCTTCTTGTGAATGATGCAACAAGTTTTTTCACACCTGGTTTTGGGGATCTTCTGCGTTCTTCCTTACAGATCCTCTCCAGTTCTGTCAGGTTGGATGGTGAATGTTGGTGGACAGACATTTTCAGGTCTCTCCAGAGATGCTCAATTGGGTTTAAGTCAGAGCTCTGGTTGGGCCAGTCAAGAATGGTCACAGAGTTGTTCTGCAGCCACTCCTTTGTTATCTCAGCTGTGTGCTGAGGGTCATTGTCTTGTTGGAAGGTGAACCTTTGGCCCAGTCTGAGGTCCTGAGCACTCTGGAAGAGGTTTTCATCCAGGATCTCTCTGTACTTGGCCACATTCATCTTTCCTTCAATTGCAACCAGTCCCTGCTGCTGAAAAACACCCCCATAGCATGATGCTGCCACCACCATGTTTCACTGTTGGGATCGTATTGGGCAGGTGATGAGCAGTGCCTGGTTTTCTCCTCACATACCGCTTAGAAGTAACTCCAAAAAGTTCAATCTTGGTCTCATCAGACCAGAGAATCTTATTTCTCACAGTCTGGGAGTCTTTCATGTGTTTTTCAGCAAACTGCATGTGTGCTTTCATATGTCTGCACCATAGACTGTATATAATTACTGGACGTAGCTTCCGGTCTCTTCTGAATAGAGAAATGTGAAGCCAGTTGGGCGTGTCTTACCGTCGCCATCTTGCCGTGTCACGTACGTCGTCACTCCAGGAAAATCCTAAAATGGGCACAGCGCGGCCGCGGGGCAAATGATTGACAGCTGACGTACTGTGGGCTAAACGCTAACTGAGCTAACACGAAACTAAGAGGAGCTAACAAAGATAAGCCCCCTAAGCGGCATGGTTAAGGTAAGACATGCTTAGACTTGCAATTCGCTGACTAAAAACCGCCGTTGTGCGACTCTGTAACAAACTGAGACCTTATTAAGAGCAAAGAAGGAGCTAACTAGGAGCCTCCGGTCGGCAGGCGGAGCTTCCGGTCTGTCATAAGGACACGCCCTTAATTATGTGTAATTTGAAGAATAAATAACATCTAAACGAATGAGTTATAAAAAAATTCACCCCCCTCACAGTTGACATGAAGGTAAACTTGACCTAATAAACCTAAAATGATTTTTTGAACCAGGCTGTAAACCTGTTTATTTCTGCTGTGAAGTTGGCGTTTTTAACATGGGAGTCTATGGGGATTTGCTCGCTCTTGGAGCCAGCCCCTAGCGGATGAAGGGAATATTACACTAAATACAATGCGGAAGAGAGCTTCACTGTTCTGAGGCGGAGTTTGCCCCTTGGTCTGCACTGAGGAGAGGCTTCCATCACACCACTCTGCCATAAAGCCCCGACTGGTGGAGGGCTGCAGTGATAGTTGACTTTGTGGAACTTTCTCCCATCTCCCTACTGCATCTCTGGAGCTCAGCCACAGTGATCTTTCGGTTCTTCTTTACTTCTCTCACCAAGGCTCTTCTCCCATGATTGCTCAGTTTGGCTGGACAGCCGGGTCTAGGAAGAGTTCTGGTTGTCCCAAACGTCTTCCATTTAAGGACTATGGAAGCCACCGTGTTCTTAGGAACCTTTAATGCTGCAGAAATTCTTTTGTAACCTTGTCTACTGTAGATCTGTGCCTTGCCACGATTCGGTCTCTGAGCTCCTTCGACCTCATGGTCCTCATCTACTCTGACATGCACTGTGAGCTGTAAGGTCTTATATAGACAGGTGTGCGCCTTTCCAAATCAAGTCCAATCAGTTTAATTAAACACAGCTGGACTCCAATGAAGGAGAAGAACCATCTCAAGAAAGGATCAGAAGAAATGGACAACCTGTGAGTTAAATATGAGTGTCACTGCAAAGGGTCTGAATACTTATGGCCATGTAATATTTCAGTTTTTCTTTTTTAATAAATTTGCAAAAATTTCTTACATTTCTGTTTTCTTCTGTCAAGATGGGGTGCTGAGTGTACATTAATGAGAAATAAAATTAACCTTTGTTGATTTTGGCAAACTGCTGCAATGAAACAAAATGAAAATTTTAAAGGGGTCTGAATACTCTCTGTACCCACTGTATATAGCCCTTTACAATACCCAATGGACACAGAAAGTGCTTTACAGCAGGGGCAATAGACAAAAGAGACAATGAAGCAATCACATCATAAAATGCAGAGTTAAATAATGGAAAATTAAGAGCAAAATAGTCAAGAGCTATAAAACAACAACAACCCCCCCCCCCCCACACACACACACACACACACACACACACACAAAATCAGAACAGGCTACTACATAAAGTAGTAGTACATAAAGCAGTAAGAGACACATTTCCATATATACAAACATGAAACCCACACCTAGCTAAAAGCCTGTTTGAATAAAATTATCTTTTCAAAAAGACTCGGCAGAGTTTAAGATGCACAAAGATGGCAGCAGAGCATCCCATAGTCCGGGGGAAATGTTTGATGAAAAGGTACAATTGGGACAGCCAATAAACACTGACCTGAAGATCTCAAGGAACAGTATGGATTATAGACTGTCAGCAGCTTAGAGATGTAATCGGGACCATGTAGGACTCTAAAAGTAAAGAGGAGGATTTTTAAATTGAATCCTTAAATTAACTGGGAGCCAGTTACAACTGGTGCTCAAACTGGTGAAGTGTTAGTTGTAGTTGTAACAAGATTTTGAAAACTGAACAGATTAGGCTGGGATACTAAGGTGGTGTCATCTGCATATAAATCTCCTATTGGTGAGGTACAATAAAAACAACCTTAACACAGGACCAGACAAGCCCAGTTCTGAGTCTGTTGATCATTATACAGCGATCACGAGTGTCAAAAGCAGAAGAAAGATCCAATGAGGCCATTGCTGTCAGTTGCACATCATCACTTCACTTATTTTTAAGAGGCTCGCTGTAGACACCATAATCAGTCAGTCCAACAGGTATCATTGAACTCTCTCTGGTTTTCTTTGTGGTTTATTTTAGACTAAATTGAATTTAGGTTAATTTAATTTCAGTTTACCTAGAACAGTGTCTTCTTTTCAAAGGTAAGTAGGGAGGTAAGCAAAAAAATGATCACAAAGTTTATCTCCAAACAGCTGTAGTAGTTTACTTGAGTGTGTGTGCGGTGTGTGTGTGTAAATGACAACATCGTCACCAACGTCCTTGTGTGCTCTCACCTGTTTACTTGTCAGACCCTTCGGATACCTTGAAATGCTGTCCAGTCTTTGTTCCATCCTCTTCCAATCCTCCATCCAGAGCTCCCGGCGATACTCAGACTGGCGGGACCTGATTCTCTGGTACATGGACAGGTTCTGCTGGCTGATTAGTTGCAGCTCCTGCTTCCTTTTGCTGTCATTCGGACTGTGGGAGAAGAAATGCAAACATTAAATATGATGGAGATGCACCGCCACCAGCGTTGAAAACGTTACTTTAAAAAAAGCACTACTTATAATTACTAATTACTTTTCCAAAAAAGTAATTAGTAACGGAGTTGCAGCTTTATAAAAATAACCAATTACTTGTGGAAGTAATTATTCCATACATTCTTTTTTAAATATGCCCTGTAATGTAACTTCAAATTAACCTCTATGTTGAATTATTCATGTTTAAAGTTGTACTTCCATGGTCATTTCATTAATATTTCTGTGTTCTCCATTATTATTGAATGCATTCTGCATCGTTTCTGTTAAAAAAAAAACCTTCTGGTTGCTTTGTATCCAGCTGTATTTGTATACTAGAAGAGAGGCTTGTGGTCCAACGGCAGGCTTTTCCGGGTCCTTCTCATGAATTTCCGTCTGATTGGCTCCTTCCCATCAGTGTATGAAGGAAGCTCCGCCCTCTGCTCTTATTTTGTTACAGACAGGAAATAGAGCCGACAAACAGTTAGCTAATTAGCTTCTCAACTCCGAAGCTACAGTCGTGCCGTCTTTACTTCTAGTGTGTAGTGGAGGATTACCTGCCTTCCAATGGACAGATATAAACCCCACGTGGGATACGCTATTTGAAATGTGACGTAGAAGTGCAAGGCTGTTCCCGATTCGCTCTTTTCTTCGTATTGTTTCTGTGATGAGAAAGAACAGCCGACTGGGGGGAACGCAACGCTAGCAAGTCAGCATGTGTAAGTAAACAAGGGGAAACCCTCCGTATTTCAGAAGGAGCAAGTTAAACGGGTTTTCAGTGGAAGGAGGCCTTTAAAGTAAACATTAGATCTAACAAATTAATGAAACTGAAACTTAACAGAATAAATTACTGACAGAAAAATCTTCCAGTGGCTCCGTTTCCTCCTCAAGAGAGGAGCTTCAGGTCTATCATCCCATTCATCCCATTTCCCTGTCCTGTTACCACGTGCCTGTGTCCATGTTACCTATTCTGATCTCTGTCACTGAACATATTTCTAAGTTTTTCATTAACTAACTTGTTGATGCTACTTTGCTACGTTGGTGACCAGCTGCTGTCATCTCCCTCTGCAGCTGCTCAAAGCAGAGTCTCGTCTCCTGCAGCAGGTCATGGTACTCGTGATTTGCAGGCAAACATGTCATGGACAAGGTTTTATGGGTGTGAGCAAGTTGCAGGTAATAATATGAATTTCATTTAATTTTTGTGGACGTGTCAAGTGTTTACTGAGGTCATTTGGCACTGGCATGGTGAGGCTCAGCGCTGCATCACTGGCTTCCAGCCAGTGAGGGAGATTTTTCTGTTGCTGCTTATGTGATAAAGAAACAGAGCACAGCTAAAACCAAACAGTGGATATCTTTTTTATATATATGGGCCTCTCAGAGTCTGAAACATTGGGTCTCCTACTTGGACCAGTTTAGTTTATTTTTTAATCCATTGCTCTGTTGGCTGGAAACACTCCTGTGTTGGCCTGGTAACCCCGCTCCTGACGCAAGCTACGGTTCTTCAGTCTGGCCCAGCAATGAAGTGGTGCCAAGTCTCAAACCAATTTTGGGAGCCAGGAGCTGGTGCTTAGGCAGTGGAAAGCCAAAGAACCAGTTTCTCTTAGGCTCTGGCTTCGAACCGGCACTCAAATCGGCTCAGTGGAAAAGGGGTCTTGGTGATGTATGGTTTGGATGCAGCTGCTCGACCATGGAAACCCATTCCATGAAGCTCTCTGCGCACTGTCCTTGAGCTAATCTGAAGGCCACATGAAGTTTGGAGGTCTGTAGTGATTGACTGCAGAAAATTGGTGACCTCTTCGCACGCTTCCGCTGACCCTGCTTCATCAGTTTACGTGGTCTACCACTTTGTGGCTGAGGTGCTGTCATTCCCAAACACTTCCATTTTCTTATAATACAGCTGACAGTTGACTGTGGAATATTTAGGAGCAAGGAAATTTCACGACTGGATTTGTTGCACAGGTGGCATCCTATCACAGTTCCACACTGGAATTCATGGAGCTCCTGAGAGCGACCCATTCTTTCACAAATGTTTTAAAAAAAAAAAACAGTCTTCATGCAGGAGCTCAATTTAAATGACCTGTGGCCATGGAAGTGATAGTAACACATGATTCCGATCATTTGGATGGGTGAGCAAATACTTTTGGCAATATCCTGTGTGTCTCTCGGCTGGCCTAGAAATGCCTCGGGATCCCCCAGATGAACTAGTGGCTGTGGCCGGGGAGAGGGAAGTCTGGGCTTCCCTGCTTAGGCAGTTGCCCCTCGACCTGATCCCATATAAGTGGAAGAAGACTGTACAATATGGTACATTTTATGCTTAAATGAATTTTCATTGTGGTTTCATGAACTCTCCTGTTTTGAGTTTAGTTGATGAGTCTACCTTTCTGTTTCCACCATCTGCCTTCAGACTCCCCAGTTTCAGATTCCTTTATTATTAGCTTTCCAGTTATTCATCATCTTGCTTTCCAACTAAATGTTTTTACTTGCTTCTGTTGTTTTTACTTTCACTTTGGCATGAAAATTCACTCCTGGATTTTAGACATTCCCCCTGTTTTTGGATCAGTGGCTGCACAGCTTGCAGAATCGAATGCAATCAGCAACTTCCATATTGCTCTGGACTTGTACAAGTATTCACATCCGTGCCTGAATAGTTTCTTTGTAATGGATCAATAAAAAATCATTTGAAAGGATAAGATGATAAATGAAAAAAAGCAACAAAAAAAAAAAAAAAACAATGATGCAGAAGAATAATCAGAAATTTAAACAAGTCCAATCTGAAAGTAACAAATCCATGGACTTGTTTTTACTGCTTGATTCTGACACAGGATATTCCTCATTTACGAAATACATAAGTAGAACAACGTGGTCCTGGAAATCTGTTTGAGTCCTGCGTTTCTTACTTCAAGTTAAATATAAACCTCTTAGTGACCAGGCTCCAGTGGATCCAGTGGAGTTTCAAATTCTCCTAAATGAGCATGTCATTCTCAGGCTGCAGGTTTACTTGTAGTTCCTAAAGGTTCTAAAAGTAGAATGGGAAGCAGAACCCTCAGTGATCAGACCCCTCTCTGTGGAACCAGCTCCCAGTTTGGCTTCAGGAGGCCCTGTCTGCCTTCCAGATCAGTTTCCAAACTTTCCTTTTTGATAAATCATATACAGTTGTGCTTGAAATTTTATATACCCTCCCATTGAAGAAAAGGCTAAATTCACAATAGTAATTCAAATAATAAGGAAATGAAAAAGTAATACTGAATAGAAATTTACCAAAGGTAAAGAGAGGCTCGCCTAGAGAGGCTGCGAGCGAGCTGCTAAGCTAGCGTCTTTAGCACTACCTGAAGGCAGCTGATTAGCCGCCACGGAGTAGACCAGCTTTGTCAGAAAGGATGCCGGCGACAAGGAGGAGGAGGAGGGGGGAGATTGCCATGCTGAGTTGCTGAAATTCAGCAGTTTTCAGTGCTCTAACAGGAGGGACAGCTTTACCAGGGAGCAGTAGATTATATTTATCAGTGAGGATGTGCAGTCGGTAAGTGTTGCTGCTTGTGTAACCTATTATCTTTTGTGTAAGAGACCAGTAAACGGTGGTTGACGAACGGACAAGCTGCTAATGTAGCTACAGAAGCTAACACTGTTTGGTTAACGTCATGTCAGACGTCCGCTCCTTATATTCATCAGAGTCCAGCCCTTTTACTCCGCGGATCCTCTCTATCAACCCCACCGTTACGTTTTTCTCCGTTGGGACATCATTTTCTTCACTTGGTCTGTCCTGATAAAACTTTGTTTTGGCTTTGACGTTTGCCTTGTGAACCCGCTTACAGACAGGTCTAACTCTTGTGCGTATTCTAGCGACAAACAATAGTTGGGGATAAAAAGAGGTTAAAATGAGCTCATTAAATTTTCCTCCCACCCAACTAGAATTAAAAATTCATGTGAAGATAATTTAAGAAGGATTGTGTATGTAAAACAGCAGGTTATGACACCTTTAAGCTGGGGACACATTACACGATTATTTCCCCGATTTTACCCACGATTGTCAGTCGGGCGTCGTCTGCGCCAGTTGGGACTAGTTCGGTTGCCAATTGGTGGAAAAATCTGTTAGTGTGCCTGGGGAAGCGACTCAGATCTCCAAGTGTGTTACAGAAATCGATGTTTCGCATGTGCAAAGAACTGCGTGGATTTCCTACTGAAACCCAGTGTACGATGAAATCCTGAAAATGTCATATGCACAATAATTTTCAGATGCAATCTATGCATATGCATGGATCCAAGTGCATAAATTTCTTTTGTATATCCCAATAAATGTGGAATAGAGCGCATGTGTTGGAGTACCTGCACCAGGGATTCTCCTCTCTGCACGATCAGGAAGACAAAATATAACTATGAAAGTGAAGAAGAATAGGCTTTATGCACAGCTCCAGTACTTCCTGAACTTAGTACTGCACCTTTATGTCCTGTCTTACATGATTGGATGAACTGATTAATCCAGGTGTGTCTGACCTCAGTAAATGGCTCCTCTAGCAAGCCAGTTCCAAAGCTCCAGCTGGAGGAGCTATCGCACAGCACGTCAAAGCATACTCCAACAGCTCCAGAGAAAATGGAGCGACCATCACAACTAAGCACAGGTAAGCCCCGGGAAGGACTTGGCTATGCCAAGAGGAGCATGTTCTCCAGAAATTTACCTAAATGTGGATAGGTGGATTTTCAAATATGTGAGAGGGACCCAACTGCAGTCACGATACGTCGCCATATGTCTAATCCACGCCAGAGCTCCTGGTTCTAGTATTGAGATCTTTAACGACTGGATGGAGATGATGTTCTCAAAGATTAATTATGAAACGCTTTTTATTTGTGGAGATTTCAACATTGATCTCTTCAATCCATGTAGACACAAACCAGTGGATGAATTTAGTAACACCATGTAGAGCAGGCTATGGGCCTATATCCGAAGATAACAAAACCCACCAGTATCACAGTAACTGTGCTATTCCTATTGATAATATACTTACCAATGTCATTGACAACATTGAAAGCAGGATACTCATAAATGATATAAGTGATCATTTGCCTGTCTTTACCGTCTATGATAGTAACTACAAAATATAGTGCAAAGAAGAGAGATGAGTACAGAAGAGTGAAAAATAATGAATCTATAGAGGCATTAAAAATTACTTGCTATTACAAGATTGGGGTGGTGTTTACAGTAGAAATGACACCGACAGTGCTTATGAGAAATTTCTGAGAGGTTTTACATTGCTTTATAATAAGAACTGTCAAGTAAGACAATTCAGAGGAAAGTGTCAGAGAAAATGTCCATGGATGACTAAGGGTTTAATGAATGCATGTGAAAAGAAGAATTCATTATATAGAGACAACAACAACAATTAGAAAGAAAATGAAAGAGGCAGAGAATAAATATAGTATATAGAAATAAATCAACCACTATTATAAGAGTCAGTAGGAAGGAATATTTTAGGGATATATTAGATGATAGTAGAAATACTATTAAAGGAATGTGGAAAACTTTGAATGATGTGATAAAGAACGGGACGGAAAAGGCAAGTCATCCTGATTATTTTATTGTTAATGATAAAGCAGTTCATGATATGGATGTTGTAGCAACCCATATGAATCAGTATTTTGTGTATGTTGGACCTGATTTTGCTAGAATAATTCCTGATCATGATGAACTAGATATTAGAAAGTTTATTTGAAGAAATCCAAACTCAATGTTTCTCATCAGTGAGTGAACAGGAAATTATTGAAATAACTATGAAATGTAAAAATAAAAGATCATCTGATTGTGATGATATTGGTATGATGCTACTAAGAAAAGTAATTTTGAGTGTTGCTAAGTCACTATCATATATCTCCAACTTATTTCAAACTGGGACATTCCCACATAAAATGAAAATAGCAAGTCATTCCACTGTAAAAATCTGGTAGCAAACATTTATTCACAAACTATAGACCTACAATACTCCCTCAATTCTCTTAGATTCTTGAAAAACCTTTGACAATAGATTAGAGAAATTTCTAAATAAATTTAATGTACTCTCTGACAACCAGTATGGTTTTAGAGATAAAAGATCAACATCACTTGCAACATTAGATTTAATTGAACACATTACAAATGTCTTAAGATAAAAAAAAATGCAGCTCGGTTGTTCATTAACCTACAAAAAGCCTTTGATACAATAGATCATTAGAAAACTTGAACTTTATGGTATCAGGGGAATAGTTTTGAAATGGATGATTAGTCATCTAAAATAGGAAACAATTTGTTGGGATGAAAAACTCCTGCTCTATGTATTTGGATATTGCCTGTGGAGTCCCCCAGGGGTTAGTATTGGGTCCTAAATTGTTTATATTATATATTAATGACCTTTGCAATGTTTCTGATGTGTTAAAAAATGTTGTTTGAAGATGATGCAAGTTTCTTTTGTTCTGGACATGATTTAAATATTATTATTGAGCTTTTAAATTCAGAAATGAATAAATTGAAGTCATGGTTCAATATTAATAGATTTGGTGATAACTTAAGTAAAACTAAGCTAATGATATTTGGAATTGCAGTGAAACTTTACAAACTAAAGTTCAAATAGATGGGGTTGAAATTGAAAGGGTAACAGAACACAAATTTCTACACTGTAAATTGCATTTTGGCATTTTTTGTTGTCCCAATGTATTATTTTATGTCAAATGAACAAGCTTCTGGTATACTGTTGTTATAAATTAAAATACTTAAACACATCTTAAACACAAAAATTGTTCCAATTAACTCAAAATTTTGAGGCAGACTTTTAACTCATATTTTCAAGTTAAACATTGTACAGTGTATGAGTTAATTGATGAATGTCTTTCTTGGAAACCTCACATAAAACATCTACAGTGCAAAATTTTAAGAATAATTGCAGTATTATACAAAGCTAAACAGGCCCTGGATAACCCATTACTTCACATTCTGTGCTGGTCATTAGTGTCACCATATTTTGAGCTATGTGCAGAGATACAGTATGGGGCAATAATTACTGGACTTCAGTACAACCTCTATACAGTATATTCTCCAGAAAAAAAGCAATCAGGATCATTAACAGAGTTGGCTACAGGGACCATTCACATTTATTATTCTTACAGTCAAGGATCTTAAAACTCAGGGATCAGATTGAACATCAAACAGCACAAATCATGTTTAGAGTCAAAGCTAATCAATTGCCCAGAAATATTCAAAACATGTTTAGTCAGAGGGAGGGAAAATATGATTTAAGGGGATTATTTTGCTCCAAAAAACTGAAAGTAAGTATTACCAGAAAAAGCCTTTGTGTATCTGTATGTGGGGTGACCCTGTGGAATAATCTAAACACTTGAAGCACAGTTCACACTTAAAGCAGATTAAGATTAAGTATAAACTTATGATGCTCAAAAGATACAGTACAGGTGTGGCAACGTACGCAATGGAGGGCCCAGGCAGGATTTAATTCCCGGACTCCCGGATGAGAGTCATGCATGCTGACCATTCAGCCAAAGGAACATCCCTGTGTGGCCAGGATACATGATCACTCGGAGGCATAATGACAGGACCATCAACTGCCACCCAGGGAAGAGGGTGGTTAAATGAAATGGATTTGCTTATTTGTTGTTGGCTTTGTTGTTTCTTGTTTCGTTTATTTCCTCTTCATTTCCAGTTTTGTGTTGTTCTCAGTTTTTCAGATAATGTAGTGGAAGGCAGTGAAAAGGTGGAATATGAGATTTTAGTTTTGATTGTGAAATAGGGGTGGGATTGAATAAGCTTAGCTTCTTCTCACTCCTTTTCAAATATGTATGATTATGTTCACTTATTAATTTCTTCTCATTTCTTAATGGTGTCTTCAAAATGTTTTTATTTATTTTCTTACTTTTCTTTCTATTTCGGGGGGCTTTATGGACGAAATGCTGAACAAATTTGTAGCTCATTTTGACTGCAAATTCGAAATAAATTTATGAACTGAAAATCGAATTGAAACATGCTAACATATAAAAACATCCTTGGTCACTGGCCACTGTTTCTCTTTGGCAGTTAATATGAAACAGAAGTGGTTCAACACTGCATTAATATGCTTCAATATCAAATCCAATCTGACAGAATACAAGACTGTTTCCCATCATTAAACATGAATTTATTTTGTTTTGTTTGTTTGACTGAGTTCTGAGCTGAAATCACATTTTTAACTGTTGCTGCAATTTTGACATACAAAAAGATGCGAAATGTGGGCTAAGATAACAAAACATGACATGATAATAAACGAAGACACGCCTAAACAATATAAACCACACAGGTTAGTGAGATGACCGATTCTTCTTTTGAACCAAGTCAGCTTACCTTTTAAGGTGGTACTGGTTCCTATGGTCAACAAGGCCTTTAGAGCAAACAATGCTAGCCAGTTTGGAGGCTAAAAGGCGGTTGTTTCGATCAATAGCAGTCTGTTTCTCATCCTGGAGCTGAAACATGGTAACCAAGAGTTGAACACAGACTCAGGACATATTGGAGTTTCAAAGAAATTCTATAAACACCAGCATTTTATACTGGAGTCATCTTTCTGACCTTCAGAGCTGCTCCAACACTGGTCAGTCAGAAAGAAAACTACTTCTGTACACGTGTCCACTGACCTGAAGTTTCTTTAATTTAAGTTGGAGATGAACAGGTGTCTTGATTTCCTTGGTGTCCACGATAGGCAGGGCGAAGTTCACCTGGGCAGGTAGATCAGTTTTGTTTAGGTTAAAAAGAACAGTATCGGAGTTCCCAAACAGATGAACCCCATTTACACAGTTCTCTAACATGTTTAAGAATTACCCACTTCAACAGGATCCTGATTCCTTGATTTCAAGTACACAGGAGCAAAATTATAGTTTAGTATCTCTTTGAGGGTTTGTTTTCGCTTCTTTTTTTTAAAACTCTGTAATTATTAATGTTTTACAGTTAGTTACACCATGTTCACCATGTTCACCATAGGTGGTTATAAAAATCCTTGTCTCCCTCAGTAAATTCAGGCCAGAGATGTCCATAAATCCTTTTCTGTAAGTCCGAGTCAAGTTTTATGTCTTTAAAATAAAGTCAAAGTAAACTTGTCTCACCTTACATGTACAGCTGTGTTTGAAAGTTTAAAGACAGAAAAAGAAAAATTAGCTGCCAGTAAAATAAGTTCAATCAAGTGTTTTCTGTAATGTTCAATAAGACTTCTGCACCTGTTGACTGGTATTTTGGGCCACTGTGGATGAGCCATGTGCTCTAATTTGTTTGGGATAGTTTTTTTGCCTCTTTGTTGCCGCTGCCTCACAGGAAGATGGTTGCTAGTTCAAGACTTGGCTCAGGAGGGATTCGAATAGTTCCAACAGTGGCTTTCCTGTGTGGAGTTTGCATATTTTCCCCGTGTATGTGTGGGTTCTCTCCAGGTACTACAGGTTCCTCCCACTGTCCACAGGCATGCATGTTAGGATATTTGGTCCCTCTAAATTTCCCTTGGAGTGAATGTGAGTGAGACTTGTTGTTTGACACGGGGTGGTTTTTCAGATATCGGCAACAGCTGGAGGAGGGGGAAAGAAAAAGGCCATCACCAGCTGGTAGGTGGTTGAAACAATATAAAAACTTTATAAAAGCGATAAAATAAAGTACTTAAAAAAATAAAAGTGCAAAATGTGTCAAAGTACTAAAATAAAAGTTTAAAAAAGGCTTGCGGTGGCTGGCTTGCGGTGGCTGGCTTTCTCAGCGGCGCTCCTAAGGTCATAGGCCTCCCTCTTGGTGGCGCTCCTTGGGCTGCTGACCTGCCTCTACGGCTGCTCCTCAGGCCATGTCCTCCCACATGCCAACTACCATATGTGCATCAACCCTCAGTCTACCGGCTCTGGGAAGCTGGCGCCCAACTGTGGCTGTTCCTCCTCTTCTGCTGCGCTCTCCTCCACCTCTCTTTGCTCCTGCTGTCCGCTGTCCACACACCAGTTTTAAAACAGCTGCTGCCAATTTAGTCATGGTAGGAGCCCTCTTTCCAGGTGCTGCCAATCAGATCATTAAAACTCCCACTAGCTCAGAGATAAAAAACTAGTTTGAAAAAAAAAAAAAAAAAACAACCACTAAAAAAAATGCTAAAAACAAGCTAGTGGGCAGAGGTCCAGTTTCTGGCAGCACACATTATCACTCTGTGATATTTGTCTCTGTGTTGGCCCTACAACAGACTAGGGATCTGTCCAGAATGCCTTTCACCTGATAATTGCTGGGATAGGCTCAGCGACCCCGGGACCCTGAATGGGCTATATGCACAACTCCACTACTTCCTGAACTTTGTAGTGCTCTTCTCTTTCCTGTCTTTCATTATTGGACAAACTGATTAATCCAGGTGTGCCTGATCTCGGTTACCATGACAACAATGGTCAGACACACCTGGATTCATCAGTTTGTCCAATAATGAGACAAGAAACAAAGGAGCACTACTAAGTTCCTCTGTGGCCACCATTCTAACCATTTATAGTAAGAGAAATGACTTGCCGAAATGATGTAACGTAAAGTTCAGCGCTGTGATTGGTCTGGTCAATTTTTTACCGGAGTGAAAATCACTTCCCAATGAAAGGATCCCAGACTGACTTGCCGTGCATCTCATATACATGGCATTATTCAGGCTGGTGTACCAGGCTAATCTTCGTTAGCTCCTGTTAGTTTCGAGTCAGCTCAGTTTGCACTTAGCCCAGAGTAAGTCAGCTGTCAATTATTTGCCCCAAGACCGTGCTTGCCCATTTTAGTATTTTCTGGGAGTGACGACACCCGCAACATGGCAAGATGGCGGCGGTGGGTTACATCCAACTGGCTTCACTTTCCCCTATTCAGACGAGACCAGTTACTATGTCCATATTTTTTACAGTCTTTGTTTTAAACCTTTTAAAAAGAAAATGATGATCTATTGTTTTGTTAAAATCATTATTATTATTACCCCCCCCCCCCCCCCCCCCCCAACACACACACACACACGCGTGCACACACACGTTTCTCTGTCTTCAAACCTTGTTACAGTGATTTTCAAAGTCCTTCTGGTCCCATCTCTGCTGCAGGTAGCGGTTGGTGACTGGTTTTAATGGTTGGTATGACCGATGCATACTGTACCGATAGCATGAACAGTCCAGTTTCCTTCATCTGACCCAGGCCGAGGTTGTGTGCTGGTTGTGTGTTTGCATGCCTAGTGTGTTGTTGCTATAGAGACCCCCCCCCCCCATAGGCATGCGCGCGCACACACATACACACACACACACACCAACAGAAACCAGATCAGGATCCTATAAATTATTCCTCAGGTGATATTCTAAACAATGCTGTGGAGACATCTACAGTACATGAGACGATGATGAGAAGATCAGTGAACGTTGTTTTGAATGAAATTATGTTTTATTAAAGCATGATGTAGCCTAGAAGATGATCCTAGAAGGACAATCAGTCAAATAAAATAAAACTAAATTTATTAAAACTAAAGATTAACTCCTTGGCTACTTAATGACTGTGTATAATACAGTCAGCCACAAAAGTGACCCTTTTCATTTTTGCACATATTTTATTATATCTTTTTAAAAATTTATTGTCACCTCAAAATAACTTAATGCAGAACCAATAATGTCTAAATAGCAGGCCAGAGCTTCACAGGTTCCCACTGGAATCCTCTTCCACTCCATGATGACATCAGGGAGTTGGTGGATGTTTGAGACCTTATGCTCCTTCACTTTCTGTTTGAGGATGCCCCAAAGCTGCTGCTCTATAGGGTTTAGGTCTGGAGACATGTTTGGCTAATCCATCACATTCATACACCCTGTCTTGGAGGTGTGCTTGGGGTCATCATCATGTTGGAATACTGCCCAGCGGCCCAGTTTCCGAAGGGACGGGAGCATGCTCTGCTTCAAGATGTCACAGTACATGTTGGCATTCATAGTTCCTTCAATGAACTGTAGCTCCTAAATGCCAGCAGCACTCATGCAGCCCCACACCATGGTACTCCCACCACCATGTTTGACAGTAGATAGAGGTGGCGGTATAAACTGTATACGGAAGAAACTATATAAATTTGGCCACCGGTAGAGAGTTTGACCATACCGCCCTACCACGATAGCGCATGTGAATGATGACAATGTCAGAACTTCTAAATTAAAGCTGCATTCCCACCTCTAGCAGACAGCGGCGTTGGAGACGCTGCTGTAAGACATCTGCTGTGCATGCGAATGTAATATGCTGAATGTAACGTGCTGAGTGCAATGTGCTGCGTGCAATGTGCTGAATGCAGCGCGGCGACAAGCAGAGGTGAGACCTACAGGTAGGTAAACTTCAAGACTACCCCACCAGCTAGTCCAGAGAGAGGAAAGAAAGCAGCTGATAACCTGCTTTAGATGTTACAAGTTGAATAAATGAGTTGGAAACACAATGCTAACTCTACTGTAGGCTGATGAAGTTGACACTGGTAAATAGGTGCTCATTTCGGGGCCAGAGCACCCACGAGGGTTTGATGAAAAAGCCAAAGCGTTAACTGTCCCTGGTGTGCAACCTCTGATGTACAAGTTTAATCACTGCAAGCAAAGAGCATAAACACTGATGTTCAGTGTTTATATTTGTACTAGATAATGAAAGTTTGAAATTTGTTGTTTTATATTTAACAGAAAAAAACCTGTAGAACTAAAAAGGGTTTTCTATTTTTTTAAGCTAAGTTTTTGTTGCTAGTTTGAGTCCCGGCTGGGGAGGGGTACAAACAATTCCAACAGTGGCCTTCCTGTGTGGAGTTTGCATGCTCTCCCGTGTATGCATGGGTTCTCTCTGGGTACTCTGGCATCCTCCCACCGTCCAAAGATATGCATGTTAGGTTAATTGGTCACTCTAAATTGTAGGAGTGAATGTGAGTGTGAGTGGTTGTCTATTTCTCTGTGTTGGCCCTGCGATAGACTGGCGACCTGTCCAGGGTGTACCCTGCCTCTTGCCCGATAAAAGCCGGGACTGGCTCCAGCAACCCCCGTGACCCTGAACTGGACTAAGCGGTACAGAAAATGAATGAATGAAAGTTTTGCACAGTAAGGCCCTGCTGTGCAGATAAATAGTGTGCGTTGTCTCTTCAGCATTTGCGGATGATCTACAAAGATTATACACGCAATCTGTAACAGGCGCAAACTGCAGTATTTAAATGAGAATTTAGCGTGTGCTATTGCTTTTCCATGGAAAGTTCAGAAGAGCATGTGGTAAACGCAAAATTAAATTCGACCTGGAG
>JALJCO010004820.1:0-25107 GCA_023101725.1 Atherinomorus stipes
GTTGGAGCAGGGACACGTGGAAACCTACTCCTACACGAGCTAACGAGTCATTGTGCAGAGCCTGACTTGGCTGTTGGGTCAGGGGGGGGGGGGGTGTGTTGGAGCAGGGGCACGTGGAAACCTGCTCCTACACGAGCTAACGAGTCATTGTGCAGAGCCTGATTGGCTGTTGGGTCAGGTGTGTTGGAGCAGGGGCACGTGGAAACCTGCTCCTACACGAGCTAGCGAGTCATTGTGCAGAGCCTGATTGGTTGTTGGGTCTATCTGATTTGTGTCAGGTGTGTTGGAGCAGGGACACGTGGAAACCTGCTCCTACACGAGCTAACGAGTCATTGTGCAGAGCCTGATTGGCTGTTGGTCTATCTGATATGTGTCGGTGGGCATGAGCAGGGACACGTGGAAAACCTGCTCCTACACGAGCTAACGCAGTCATTGTGCAGAGCCCGATTGGCTGTTGGGTCAGGTGTGTGTTGGAGCAGGGACACATGGAAACCTGCTCCTACACAAGCTAACGAGTCATATTGTGTGCAGAGCCTGATTGGTTGTTGGGTCAGGTGTGCTGGAGCAGGGACACGGGAAACCTGCTCCTGCCACTCGAGCTAACGAGTCATTGTGCAGAGCCTGATTGGCTGTTGGGTCTATCTGATTTGTGTGTCAGGTATGTTGGAGCAGGAACACGTGGAAACCTGCTCCTACACGAGCTAACGAGTCATTTTTGTGCAGAGCCTGATTGGCTGTTAGCTGGGTCAGGTGTGTTGGAGCAGGACACGTGGAAACCTGCTCCTACACGAGCTAACGAGTCATTGTGCAGAGCCTGATTGGCTGTTGGGTCTATCTGATTGTGTGTCAGGTATGTTGAGCAGGAACACGTGGAAACCTGCTCCTACACGAGCAATCGAGTCATTGTGCAGAGCCTGATTGGCTGTTGGGTCAGGTGTGTTGAGCAGGGACACGTGGAAACCTGCTCCTAAGCACGAGCAATCGAGTCATTGTGCAGAGCCTGATTGGCTGTTGGGTCAGGTGCTGGAGCAGGGACACGTGGAAACCTGCTCCGACACGAGCTAACGAGTCATTGTGCAGGACGGACACAGTTGTTGGGTCTATCGGGACTCAAGCCAGGTATGTTGGAGCAGGGACATCGTGGAAACCTGCTCCTACACGAGCTAACGAGTCATTGTGCAGAGCCTGATTGGCTGTTGGGTCTATCTGATTTGGTGTCAGGTATGTTGGAGCAGGGACACGTGGGGCCTGCTCCTACACAGCAGGTGCAGATCTTCATCTGACGCGATCTCAGCATCTGTCACGTTCTCACATCTGCAGCTGGCACCTGTACGACCGGAGAACATCACCTGCCGATATTTGGAGGCATAACTCTGGATATTTTTGTAATAAAATATTTACAGACATCAGATCCAGCGAAGTTCATATAAAATAAACATACAGAACATCGTTATCACATCATGACATCAGAGATGGAGAGATTTATCTCCTCTTTCTATCAGGATGACTCCTGGTAGGTTTCAAGGCCTGCAGCTGCCGTCCCCTGCAGTCCTGAATGTACGGTGGCCGTCAGCGACCAAATTCCTCCAGACTGATACGTTTTCATCTGCGAGTGGATTCAGAGGTCTTTGCAGCAGCAGCGTCACTGCAGGTGTTACCATGAAACTCTGCATGTGCACCGTTTTATTCATGTGAAACGATGCTGGAGCATCTACCAACCAAAATCCAGGACACATAAATATTAATGGCTCATTTAAAAGAATAAACGTGATTGTGTTAAACGCTGCACCTTTAAACCAACATGTGAACAGACGATATAGTTTTCCTGCTAGAAAGCATCCGTGTGTGATGTACTCCACCGTAAACAGCTGTCACTCATCTCACGAAAGCTCAATGATAATCTGTTTTTTCTAAAATGGTCCTCAGAAATGACACCAGTCGGGTATTTTCTTGTTATTGGATGCAGCTGCAGTCAAAACTGATAACTTTTCATCTCTGCTTGTTTTTCTGTGTAAAGATGAAGTTCACAGAAGCGACGGCGCTGGATTACAGGGATGGAAACAGCTGCTGGTTCTGACTGAACCTCATTCATTTTTAAGGAAGATGAAACAGTGCAGGGGAGGGCAGGGATGGGGGGGTGCAGAAGGTTAAAGAGTGCAGGGAGGGCAGGATGGGGGGTGCAGGATGGGGGGTGAAGAACCGGGGAGTGCAGGATGGGGGGGTGAAGGGACGGGGGTGCAGGATGGGGGAGTGCAGAAGATTAAAGAGTGCAGGGAGGGCAGGAGATGGGGGTGCAGGGATGGGGGGGTGAAGAAACTGGGGAGTGCAGGATGGGGGATGCAGGATGGGGGGAGGCACTCCCCGTGTGCGTGTGTGTGTGTGTGTGTGCATGTGTGTGTGTGTGTGTGTGTGCATGTGTGTGCATGTGTGTGTGTGTGCATGTGTGTGTGTGTGCATGTGTGTGTGTGCATGTGTGCGCGTGCATGCGTGTGTGTGTGTGTGTGTGCATATGTGTGCATGTGTGTGTGTCTGTGTGCATGTGTGTGTGTGTGCATGTGTGTGTGTGTGTGTGCATGTGTGTGTGTGTGCGTGTGTGTGTGTGTGTGTGCATGTGTGTGTGTGCGTGTGTGTGTGTGTGTGTGTGCATGTGTGTGTGTGTGTGTGTGTGTGTGTGTGTGCATGTGCGTGTGTGTGTGTTTGTGTGTGTGTGCATGCGTGGGTGTGTGTGTGTGTGTGTGCGTGTGTGTACTTTGTGACGTTTGTCCTTCCCTGGCTTAACTGCAGTTTCCCTGTTCTCGCTGCTTCATCAGCTGCCAAACACATCAGAGTCTCATACATCACCATGTTGTTATCTGAGAAGCCTATCAGCGCCTCCTGTGCTGGTGTTGCCACGGCGACGTGGCAATGATGAAACAAGTGGCCTGTTGCTATGACAGTGCTGCATGTGCCTCTAGAGAAAGCATGGCCCCTACTTTAGTGGCATGTATAACCAAAGATGCAAAAACAAGGCCAAGCCTGGCTTTTCCTCCCTCCTCCTCCTCCTCCTCCCCCATGTCCTCACCCTCTAAAGTGACGAGGTGTTTTAAGTCTGAAAAATCAAAGTGTGGGATAAATGAATATCTGTCGTTGTGATGGTCAGCAGCCTGGTTTGGGTTTCAGGTCTGTCTGGAACGATGCGGTTCTCCTCCTCTCCTCCTCTCCTCCTCCTCTGCTCCTCCTCCTGCTCTGCTCCTCCTCCTCCTCTCCGCTGTGATGTGGGTAAAATGATGAAACATAAACTATGAGTCTGTAACAAAGGCACAAGCAGAAATGACGGAACAGAAGGAGCTTCGTTTGTCCATAAACACACAGGCGTGTTTCATAATGCTTGTCACCGGGGGTTTGGGTCACCGGGGGTGTGGGTCACGGTGGGTGTGGGTCACCGGGGGTTTGGGTCACTTGGGGTTTGGGTCACCGGGGGTGTGGGTCACGGTGGGTGTGGGTCACCGAGGGTGTGGGCCACCGGGGGTGTGGGTCACGGTGGGTTTGGGTCACCGGGGGTGTGGGTCACGGTGGGTGTGGGTCACCGAGGGTGCGGGTCACCGGGGGTGTGGGTCACGGTGGGGTTTGGGTCACCGGGGGTGTGGGTCACCGGGGGTTTTGGGTCACTGGGGGTTTGGGTCACCGGGGTTCGGGTCACCGGGGGTGTGGGTCACCGGGGGTGTGGGTCACGGTGGGTGTGGGTCACCGGGGATGTGGGTCACCGGGGGTGTGGGTCACCGGGGTTTGGGTCACCGGGGGTTTGGGTCACCGGGGGGTGTGGGTCACGGTGGGTGTGGGTCACCGGGGGGTGTGGGTCACCGGGGGTTTGGGTCACCGGGGGTGTGGGTCACGGTGGGTGTGGGTCACCGAGGGTGTGGGTCACCGGGGGTGTGGGTCACGGTGGGTTTGGGTCACCGGGGGGAGGGGTCACGGTGGGTGTGGGTCACCGAGGGGTGTGGGTCACCGGGGGTGTGGGTCACGGGGGTTTGGGTCACCGGGGTGTGGGTCACCGGGGGTTTGGGTCACTGGCAGTTTGGGTCACCGGGGGTTCGGGTCACCGGGGGTGTGGGTCACCGGGGGTGTGGGTCACGGTGGGTGTGGGTCACCGGGCGGGGCCATCGGGGGTCTCGGGTCACCGGGGTTTGGGGTCACCGGGGGTTTGGGTCACCGGGGGTTCGGGTCACCGGGGGTGTGGGTCACCGGGGGTTTGGGTCACCGGGGGTTCGGGTCACCGGGGGTGTGGGTCACCGGGGGTTTGGGTCACGGTGGGTTTGGGTCACCGGGGGTGTGGGTCACCGGGGGTTCGGGTCACCGGGGGTTCGGGTCACCGGGGGTTTGGGTCGGCAGGTGCACCCTAGGAAAAGCTCATTTTAAGTGTAAAACATGAGCGGCGTTGTTTGTGTCTGAAATAAAACAGAAAGCCGACATTTATTTCAGCTGTGACGAGTCTTCAGGACGCATGGCTGCAGATGCAGCGGCTGGTGCGTGGCATCTGAAACACGAGCAGGAGCCCACACATGTAGCATGTTCTGGTATGTCTGGATCTGATTATGCACAACAGTCTCCAAAGATCTCATTATTAAGCTGCAGGGGAACGAGGCGGTGCAGCAGCGCTGCGTTTGTTTGGACCGATCACGAATAAAAACATATCTTCCTCCGAACTTTCTGTCAGCCTGTAGCTGAAATATCCACACATGCACGCGGGTCAGACTCGTGCACCAGCATCAAACCGATGGTCGTTCCCACACGTTTCCCTGTTTCCACCGTCACTCCGTCTGAGTCAGCTTCCTCTGAAGGTCAGCGAGTCTCTCTGACGATGACAAACAGGAGGAAGGTTTGTTTCCTCCTCCAGCTCCTCATAATAAGCTCAGCACTGATGTTCTAACCTGCGACTACGTTCATGTTTGTGTGTTTTCACTCTGCTTGGTACCAGACTTGGGCCCGGTTCCTGCTTTTATCCCGGCCCGTACCGGGACCACCCTTCCAAATCCTCCTGCGTCACCGACGGTCGTCCGTGCCGCTTGTTAACAGACGTGTCGACCACATCGGGCGCTGCATAGTGCGCCGTGGCGCAGCGTCAAAAGCTGCGCATGCGTGGAGCGATCGTTTCAGCTTCTGTTCCATTTTCTGTACGAGCCACGGCCGAATTTGTCAAGCCAGGCAGGAAAATAAGCAGGAACACGAGACAAATCTATCAAAATAAACCCATTTTCACAGTAAAAACACCCAGATAAGCTTAAAAAATGTTTAAAAGTGAGTGTTCAGAAAGGCGCTAATAAATAAAATTCATTATTAAAACGCAATCTCTTTTTAATAGATCCAATGATATGTGAATATAGCTTCTATGCACGACCCACTGCCTCCTGAGTGTTGCTTAGCTCCTCTGTTTCCTGTCTCTCAGTACTGGATGAACTGATTAACCCAGGTGTGTCTGGCCAGTTACTGAGGTCAGACACGCCTGGGTTAATCAGTCTGTCCAGTATTGACAGGAAGGCAGGAGACAGGAAACAAAGGAGCTAGCTTAAGTTCAGGAAGTAGTGGAGTCGTGCATAGAGCCCATTATGTCGTCATATGTATTGAAAATGCAAGTGGAAAGATTCACACGCAGAAATGTCGTTTTCTGATCGTAAATAGTATGAAAGAAGAGCAGCAGATGTGGCAGCAGAGAAGCAGGACTGCTGCCGACTGCACGTCCGATGTGGACAGAAAGAGGAGCGACATCGACGAGAAAATCGGTGCGCTGCAGTTCGGCACGCTTACGCATGCAGCGAGTCCTCGCAATAAGGGGGACGGACTCTAACCCTAACCCTAACCCGACTGACGGGAACTGGAATTCCCCCTCAGCCTGACAAACACTTCTAAAACGGACATCATGAGAGTGACATTAAAACTTTACCTCTAAATGATAGCTCCTCTTTAATAGTGTTCACATCGGCTGTAAACGATGTGGGTGACTTGCTGTTAAACTTGAGGAGCTGGAAGCTGCTGTGATCCTGCAGCAGCTGTGTGAGCTGGTACAGCCTCCAATCTCTGTTCAGCTTTGCATTTCTTTACAAAAAGAAACTTATTCAACAGATTGAAGCTTGTTTAATTGCCACGGCACGGATAACGTGCTTGCTTCAGTATTCTCCCCTAACAGAGGCTGAGATTCTGTGTTTTTGTATTTGTGAGTTGGTCTTCTCTTATTTGTGGTGGTCTCAGACCACTCTGCTGTAATACACTGTTTTTTTTTTTTTTGGTTTTTTTTTAATTCCCCTACTCTTTATCTTTTTATTTCTCTGTACAGCTGCAGCTGTGAGGTGGGTGGGGTTATAATTAACATACAGGCAGTGCAGAATTATTAGGCAAATGAGTATTGTGACCACATCATCCTCTTTATGCATGTCGTCTTACTCCAAACTGTATAGGCCCAAAGCTACTACCAATTAAGCATATCAGGTGATGCATCTCTGTAATAAGAAGGGGTGTGGTCTAATGACATCATCACCCTATATCAGGTTTATTAGGCAAACAGAATTATTAGGCAACTTAACAAAAAAAAAAAAATCCTTGTAAATCTCACATTTGATGAGGGACCACAGGTTCTCTATGGGGTTCAGATCAGGTGAACAAGGCGGCCATGTCATTAGTTTTTCTTCTTTTAGACCCTTTCTTGCAGCCACGCTGTGGAGTACTTGGATGCGTGTGATGGAGCATTGTCCTGCATGAAAATCAGGTTTTTCTTGAAGGATGCAGACTTCTTCCTGCACCACTGCTTGAAGAAGGTGTCTTCCAGAAACTGGCAGTAGGACTGGAAGTTGAGCTGGACTCCATGCTCAACCTGAAAAGGCCCCACAAGCTCATCTTTGATGATAGCAGCCCATACCAGTACCCCACCTCCACCTTGCTGGCGTCTGAGTGGGACTGGAGCTCTCTGGCCTTTACCGATCCAGCCACGGGCCCATCCATCTGGCCCATACCAGTACCCCACCTCCACCTTGCTGGCGTCTGAGTGGGACTGGAGCTCTCCGGCCTTTACCAATCCAGCCAGGGGCCCATCCATCTGGCCCATACCAGTACCCCACATCCACCTTGCTGGCGTCTGAGTGGGACTGGAGTTCTCTGGCCTTTACCGATCCAGCCACGGGCCCATCCATCTGGCCCATACCAGTACCCCACCTCCACCTTGCTGGCGTCTGAGTGGGACTGGAGCTCTCTGGCCTTTACCGATCCAGCCACGGGCCCATCCATCTGGCCCATACCAGTACCCCACCTCCACCTTGCTGGCGGCTGATTGGGACTGGAGCTCTCTGGCCTTTACCGATCCAGCCACGGACCCATCCATCTGGCCCATACCAGTACCCCACCACCACCTTGCTGGCGTCTGAGTGGGACTGGAGCTCTCTGGCCTTTACCGATCCAGCCACGGACCCATCCATCTGGCCCATACCAGTACCCCACCTCCACCTTGCTGGCGTCTGAGTAAGACTGGATCTCACTGGCCTTTACTGATCCAGCCACGGGCCCATACCAGTACCCCACCTCCACCTTGCTGGCGTCTGAGTGGGACTGGAGCTCTCTGGCCTTTACCGATCCAGCCACGGGCCCATCCATCTGGCCCATACCAGTACCCCACCTCCACCTTGCTGGCGTCTGAGTGGGACTGGAGCTCTCTGGCCTTTACCGATCCAGCCACGGGCCCATCCATCTGGCCCATACCAGTACCCCACCTCCACCTTGCTGGCATCTGAGTGGGACTGGAGCTCTCTGGCCTTTACCGATCCAGCCACAGGCCCATCCATCTGGCCCATACCAGTACCCCACCTCCACCTTGCTGGCATCTGAGTGGGACTGGAGCTCTCTGGCCTTCACCGATCCAGCCACGGGCCCATCCATCTGGCCCATACCAGTACCCCACCTCCACCTTGCTGGCGTCTGAGTGGGACTGGAGCTCTCTGGCCTTTACCGATCCAGCCACGGGCCCATCCATCTGGCCCATACCAGTACCCCACCTCCACCTTGCTGGCGTCTGAGTGGGACTAGAGCTCTCTGGCCTTTACCGATCCAGCCACGGGCCCATCCATCTGGCCCATACCAGTACCCCACACCCACCTTGCTGGCGTCTGAGTGGGACTGGAGCTCTCTGGCCTTTACTGATCTAGCCACGGGCCCATCCATCTGGCCCATACCAGTACCCCACCTCCACCTTGCTGGCGTCTGAGTGGGACTGGAGCTCTCTGGCCTTTACCGATCCAGCCACGGGCCCATCCATCTGGCCCATACCAGTACCCCACCTCCACCTTGCTGGCGTCTGAGTGGGACTGGAGCTCTCTGGCCTTTACCGATCCAGCCACGGGCCCATCCATCTGGCCCATACCAGTACCCCACCTCCACCTTGCTGGCGTCTGAGTGGGACTGGAGCTCTCTGGCCTTTACCGATCCAGCCATGGGTCCATCCATCTGGCCCATACCAGTACCCCACCTCCACCTTGCTGGTGTCTGAGTGGGACTGGAGCTCTCTGGCCTTTACCGATCCAGCCACGGGCCCATCCATCTGGCCCATACCAGTACCCCACCTCCACCTTGCTGGCGTCTGAGTGGGACTGTATCTCTGGCCTTTACCGATCCAGCCACGGGCCCATCCATCTGGCCCATACCAGTACCCCACCTCCACCTTGCTGGCGTCTGAGTGGGACTGGAGCTCTCTGGCCTTTACCGATCCAGCCACGGGCCCATCCATCTGGCCCATACCAGTACCCCACCTCCACCTTGCTGGCGTCTGAGTGGGACTGGAGCTCTCTGGCCTTTACCGATCCAGCCACGGGCCCATCCATCTGGCCCATACCAGTACCCCACCTCCACCTTGCTGGCGTCTGAGTGGGACTGGAGCTCTCTGGCCTTTACCGATCCAGCCACGGGCCCATCCATCTGGCCCATACCAGTACCCCACCTCCACCTTGCTGGCGTCTGAGTGGGACTGGAGCTCTCTGGCCTTTACCGATCCAGCCACGGGCCCATCCATCTGGCCCATACCAGTACCCCACCTCCACCTTGCTGGCGTCTGAGTGGGACTGGAGCTCTCTGGCCTTTACCGATCCAGCCACGGGCCCATCCATCTGGCCCATACCAGTACCCCACCTCCACCTTGCTGGCGTCTGAGTGGGACTGGAGCTCTCTGGCCTTTACCGATCCAGCCACGGGCCCATCCATCTGGCCCATACCAGTACCCCACCTCCACCTTGCTGGCGTCTGAGTGGGACTGGAGCTCTCTGGCCTTTACCGATCCAGCCACGGGCCCATCCATCTGGCCCATACCAGTACCCCACCTCCACCTTGCTGGCGTCTGAGTGGGACTGGAGCTCTCTGGCCTTTACCGATCCAGCCACGGGCCCATCCATCTGGCCCATACCAGTACCCCACCTCCACCTTGCTGGCGTCTGAGTGGGACTGGAGCTCTCTGGCCTTTACCGATCCAGCCACGGGCCCATCCATCTGGCCCATACCAGTACCCCACCTCCACCTTGCTTGCCTGAGTGGGACTGGAGCTCTCTGGCCTTTACCGATCCACCACGGGCCCATCCATCTGGCCCATCCAGACTCACTCTCATTTCATCAGTCCATAAAAGCTTAGAAAAATCAGTCTGAGATATTTCTTGGCCCAGTCTTGACGTTTCAGCTTGTGTGTCTTGTTCAGTGGTGGTGGTTTTTCAGCCTTTCTTACCTTGGCCATGTCTCTCTGAGTATTGCACACCTTGTGCTTTTGGGCACTCCAGTGATGTTGCAGCTCTGAAATATGGCAAAACTGCTGGCAAGTGGCATCTTGGCAGCTGCACGCTTGACTTCTCTCAGTTCATGGGCAGTTATTTTGTGTCTTGGTTTTTCACGTTTCTTGCGACCCTGTTGACTATTTTGAATGAAACACTTGATTGTTGGATGATCACGCTTCAGAAGCTTGGGCATTTTAAGAGTGCTGCATCCCTCTGCAAGATATCTCACTATTTTTGACTTTTCAGAGCCTGTCAAGTCCTCTAAGGACCCATTTTATCAAAGGAAAGGAAGCTGCCTAATAATTCTGTTTGCCTAATACACCTGATATAGGGTGATGATGTCATGTTTGAACAACTGTCATCAAGTTCCACTGGTTCTACATAAACGCAAGTTCAGGTATTTTTATAACTTTGCACTCGGAATCATTTATTTTTCAGCTTTAATATCGGTATTGATATCAGTTATCGGCCACATCAGTTTTAAAAATACGTATCAGATATATCGGCCAAAATTCCAATATGGCATCCTTAACATAAAGGTGTTGAGGCAGATTCCCGTCCGTGTCTCCCACATCGACGTTTCGTCCACGTCTGTCCTCTGTCCCCGCAGTGCTGGACGCCTGCAGCGTCTGGAACGGAGGGTGTGCGAAGGAGGCCAAATGCTCCCAGAGCGGGAGAGAAGGTGAGCTGCACCTGTCCCAGGAGTCACTCCGGAGACGGCTTCACCTGTCTGCCCGTGGACCCCTGCGTCTCCGGGACACCGTGCGCTACGAGCACGCCACTGTCCCCATGACGGCTCCGGTGAGGACGCTTACCTGCGTTTACCCTCCGATGTCACCTGAGCTGACCAGGTGTGTGTGTGTGTGTGCGTGCGTGCGTGCAGGGGAAGAAGAAGGCACGCAGACAACGACGGAGACGGCGTGTCCTGTGAGGTCGCAAACAGCTGCCGGCCGTCGCTGTCTCCAGGACAACGGGCAGTGCCACCCAGACGCCAAATGCACCGACCTCCACTTTGAAAGGTACGAGCACTGACGTTAGCGAGCGCTCTGATTGGATGATGAGCCTCTGAGAGGGGGCGGGGCCTGGTCGACCCCTCCTCAGACAGTTTTCTACCTTTTTATTCATGTGAGGATCACACATACATAGATATGTATATAATTACTAGATAACTCACCCTGTTGGCTAATGGAGGCGAACGTCCGCACACGGCGGCCATCTTACCACAGGTGCTCCTCACTTACAGCATTGTGTTTGATGGTGATGGACTTTTTAAATAACTGTAACTTATTCAGTTTTTTCTACTGATTTTCAATCAGTCTGGTTTGTTATGAACGTCAGAGATGTAGTTATGAAACTACAAACTTAATGATTATAACTAACCAGTCCAGAGCTGAGTGAGTTATAACTATGACTTTAATATTCTAATAAACAGGCGAGGTGCAATAAATACACACAAGCAGCGCAGCATTTACATTAAACCAGTGTTCAGAACTCTCTCTTTCTACATATATGTGTATATATATGTATATATATGTATATATATACATATATATATATATATATATATATACATACATACATACATATAGGTACTACCCCATAAATTAGAGTATCCAGAAAAAAGTTCATGTATTTCTGTAATTCTCCATAAAAGGTGCAATTTACATATTAAGTTAAAGGAGCTGTATCATGCTTTTCAAATGTTTCAAAAGTCAAATACAGGCATTTATAAGCTAGATAGTTCCCATCGTTACTATAGAAACGTTAATTTGGTGTCAAATATTGTTTTTCGATGCAACTAACTTCCAACACGGAAGTAAGATGGCTGACTGTACTGAACCGCGGAGCTCTCGACCAATTGCAGCATGTTTTACGCCCATTTCATGACGTCGCCCCGGAAGAGACACTTATTCTGAAGGGTCACAGAATTGTCTGTAGCACCGGCACCGGCAGCTCTCATGTGGATGTTAGTAGTAAACATTGATGGATAATTACTCCGATCGACGGGATAAAACAGACCTGCCTGTTATGGAGCTGTATGCACTCGACCCAGAGTCTGAGAAGTACACGCAGTACCACTGAAGTACCACAGAGACCCCTGACAAGCAAGTAATTTAGCGAACAAATCATAGGCTAACAGTTAGCGCTGAGCTGGACAGATGTGTTGACTCACCAGTGTTGTTGTCTGTCCATGTCGCGCTTTTATAGCAGGAACTGCGTCATGTTTCAGAAGTAATCCCAGAGAAAAAAACACTTTACTGCCCGAGATTCATGAAGTTGTCAGGAGTGAAGTTCACGCACAAAGTTGGGTTTTTTTCTCCCTGCTCCTGAAGTTAAAATCCAACCACTTCTGGCAAGTCGATTAATCCAGTACAACAAATAGCACGCCACGCTGAACGTAACCACGCTGAACGTAACTGCATTTTTCCCAACTTGCTGTCCTCTAGAGCTTTAAAAAAAAAAAAAGAAAAAAAAAGGAAGAAAATTCTCCTGAATCTGGATCAAACGTCTGATAGATGATGGCTGCTTGTCTCTGAGGGAAATCTTCCTGCAGAGTAGTTAGTTTTCTTCCTCAGAGAGTGTGTATAGGATTCTCTGAGTTTCTGTTCAACAGAGGGCGTCTTGCTACGATACTGAGCGTGCGCATTTGGACTTTCGTGATTAATGCAACGCTCATACGTAACGCGGTGGGTAGTCAGCCGTTTGCAGGGAGGTAGCGCTTGGTTTAAATATTCATGTAGATTACTCAAATATGCATGAATGAAGAAAAATAACGATTTAAATCATTTCCTTTGGAGAGTAGAGGAAATAACACACTGACATGCTGAAAAGCTCTTAAAAAGTCCATTTTTTCATGATAGGGCTCCTTTAAGATAAATATTATGCAAATCAGTATATTTGCAGCTTTTATTTGTTTGGATGTTGCTGATTAGAAGTTGCAGCTTCACAAAACCTCAAATTCTAAAACTCAAAAAATCTGAATTAGAAAGGTAAACATGCCCTATTAAACCTAAAATGATGTTTGAACCAGGCTGTAAACATGTTTATTTACCATGTAAACATGTTTGTTTGTGTGTGCACGTGACCACTTCACTGTCACCTGAAGCCCTGTGCTGTTGCGTTTGTGTGCAGATGTGACGCTGGGAGTTTTCCACTACCGTTCACAGAGAGGTCAGTACAAGCTGACCTACGCTGCAGCTCAGCAGGCCTGTGCAGGACAGGGGGGCAGCCTGGCTACGTACAACCAGCTGTCCTACGCTCAGCAGGTCAGTGAATGCATCACGCTGATTGAAAGCTGTGATTGGTTCTGGGTGGGTTCTGATCCGGTCTGCTCCGGTTCTGCTCCTGTGCAGGGCGGGATGAACATGTGTGCTGCAGGCTGGCTGGACCAGGCCCGGGTGGCCTACCCCACCACCTACTCCAACCCCAACTGTGGATTCGGACACGTCGGCATCGTGGACTACGGAGTCCGCAAGAACCTGAGCGAGACCTGGGACACCTTCTGCTACCGGATCAAAGGTGGATGGATGGATGGATGGATGGATGGATGGATGGATGGATCTATGGATGGATCTATGGATGGATGGATGGATCTATAGATAGATGGATGGATCTATGGATGGATGGATGGATCTATGGATGGATGGATGGATGGATCTTTAGATGGATGGATGGATCTATGGATGGATGGATGGATCTATAGATAGACGGATGGATCTATGGATGGATGGATGGATCTATGGATGGATGGATGGATCTATGGATGGATGGATGGATCTATAGATAGACGGATGGATCTATGGATGGATGGATGGATGGATCTTTAGATGGATGGATGGATCTATGGATGGATGGATGGATCTATAGATAGATGGATGGATCTATGGATGGATGGATGGATGGATCTTTAGATGGATGGATGGATGGATGGATCTATTGCTGCGTTCCATTTGAACTCGGAAGTCGGAAATTCCCAGTTCCGAGTAGGAAGTTTCAACTGGAACGCCCCCTGAAGTCGGATTTCCCACTCGGAAAGTCGGACAACTCTCACAGCTCCGAGTTCAGATTTAAAGATGGCCGCGCCCTGTGTTAGCAGTTTTAGAAGCTTCTATAATGTTACATTTATTTACACTTCTTACTTATATTTTGTTGCATAAATCAGTCGTACACGTAGTATTGGTTTATACAGATGTACGGGGAAGCTGCTGTAGTGAAATTCACATTTTTCATGTCGTATGTGAACTACAACACCAGCTGTGCCAACAACGGCTTATAACAATAGCCTTAGCAAACACGTTGTTTTGCTAGGCTGCTAACTGGTTTTCCGACCAGCGAGCTGGAACGCAAGTTGGTCGGGTGTGACGTCCCCCCCCCCAGTTCCCACTTCCCAGTTCCGATGAAAATGGAACGCAGCAAATGGATGGATGGATGGATGGATGGATGGATGGATCTATGGATGGATGAATGGATCTATAGATGGATGGATGGATGGATCTATGGATGGATGGATGGATGGATCTATGGATGGATGGATGGATGGATCTATGGATGGATAGATGGATGGATGAATGGATCTATAGATGGATGGATGGATGGATCTATGGATGGATGGATGGATGGATCTATGGATGGATGGATGGATGGATCTATGGATGGATAGATGGATGGATGAATGGATCTATAGATGGATGGATGGATGGATCTATGGATGGATGGATGGATGGATCTATGGATGGATGGATGGATGGATCTATGGATGGATGGATGGATCTATAGATGGATGGATGGATGGATCTATAGATGGATGGATGGATGGATCTATGGATGGATGGATGATTGCAGGTTTTGGACTTAACGAGGAAGTTCATCATGGCCTCCGTCATCCTCCCTTATTTCCTCCTCGTGTCGTCACTCCAGTGACGGTCCAGACCCAGGACTGGTCCTTATCCTGATCTGGTCCTGATCTGGTCCTTTTCTGGTCCTGATCTGGTCCTGACCTGGTCCTTTTCTGGTCCTGATCTGGTCCTGACCTGGTCCTTATCTGGTCCTGATCTGGTCTTGATCTGGTCCTGATCCCGGGCTGGTCCTGATCTGGTCCTGACCTGGTCCTTATCTGGTCCTGATCTGGTCTTGATCTGGTCCTGATCCCGGGCTGGTCCTGATCTGGTCCTGATCTGGTCCTTATCTGGTCCTGATCTGGTCCTGATCTGGTCGTGATCTGGTCGTGATCTGGTCCTGATCTGGTCTTGATCTGGTCCTGATCTGGTCCTGATCTGGTCTTGATCTGGTCCTGATCCCGGGCTGGTCCTGATCTGGTCCTGATCTGGCCCTGATCCCGGGCTGGTCCTGATCTGGCCCTGATCTCGCCCTGATCTGGCCCTGATCCGGTCCTGATCCCGGGCTGGTCCTGATCTGGTCCTTATCTGGTCCTGATCTGGTCTTGATCTGGTCCTGATCCCGGGCTGGTCCTGATCTGGTTCTGATCTGGCCCTGATCTGGTCCTGATCTGGTCCTGATCTGGTCCTGATCCGGTCCTGATCCCGGGCTGGTCCTGATCTGGTCCTTATCTGGTCCTGATCTGGTCTTGATCTGGTCCTGATCCCGGGCTGGTCCTGATCTGGTCCTGATCTGGCCCTGATCTGGCCCTGATCTGGTCCTGATCCGGTCCTGGTCCTGATCTGGCCCTGATCTGGCCCTGATCTGGCCACAGTCTGGCCCTGATCTGGTCCTGATCTGGTCCTGATCTGGCCCTGATCTGGCCCTGATCTGGCCCTGATCCCGGGCTGGTCCTGATCTGGTCCTGATCTGGTCTTTATCTGGTCCTGATCTGGTCCTGATCCCGGGCTGGTCCTGATCTGGCCCTGATCTGGTCCTGATCTGGTCCTGATCCGGTCCTGATCCCGGGCTGGTCGTGATCTGGTCCTGATCTGGTCCTGATCTGGTCTTGAGCTGGTCCTGATCCCGGGCTGGTCCTGATCTGGTCCTGATCTGGCCCTGATCCCGGGCTGGTCCTGATCTGGCCCTGATCCGGTCCTGATCCCGGGCTGGTCCTGATCTGGTCCTGATCTGGTCCTGATCTGGTCCTTATCTGGTCCTGATCTGGTCTTGATCTGGTCCTGATCCCGGGCTGGTCCTGATCTGGTTCTGATCTGGTCCTGATCTGGTCCTGATCTGGTCCTGATCCGGTCCTGATCCCGGGCTGGCCCTGATCTGGTCCTGATCTGGTCCTTATCTGGTCCTGATCTGGTCTTGATCTGGTCCTGATCCCGGGCTGGTCCTGATCTGGTCCTGATCTGGCCCTGATCTGGCCCTGATCTGGTCCTGATCCGGTCCTGATCCCGGGCTGGTCCTGATCTGGTCCTGATCTGGCCCTGATCTGGTCCTGATCTGGCCCTGATCTGGTCCTGATCTGGCCCTGATCTGGTCCTGATCTGGTCCTGATCTGGCCCTGATCTGGCCCTGATCCCGGGCTGGTCCTGATCTGGTCCTGATCTGGTCTTTATCTGGTCCTGATCTGGTCCTGATCCCGGGCTGGTCCTGATCTGGCCCTGATCTGGTCCTGATCTGGCCATGATCTGGTCCTGATCCGGTCCTGATCTCGGGCTGGTCCTTATCTGGTCCTGATCTGGTCTTGATCTGGTCCTGATCCCGGGCTGGTCCTGATCTGGTCCTGATCTGGTCCTGATCCGATCCTGATCTCGGACTGGTCCTTATCTGGTCCTGATCTGGTCCTGATCCGATCCTGATCTCGGACTGGTCCTTATCTGGTCCTGATCTGGTCTTGATCTGGTCCTGATCTCGGGCTGGTCCTGATCTGGTCCTGATCTGGTCCTGATCCGATCCTGATCTCGGGCTGGTCCTTATCTGGTCCTGATCTGGTCCTTATCTGGTCCTGATCTGGTCTTGATCTGGTCCTGATCCCGGGCTGGTCTGGTCTGGTCCTGGTCTGGTCCTGATCCGATCCTGATCTCGGACTGGTCCTTATCTGGTCCTGATCTGGTCTTGATCTGGTCCTGATCTCGGGCTGGTCCTGATCTGGTCTTGATCTGGTACTGATCCTGATCTGGTCCTGATCTGGCCTGACCTGGTCCTGATCCGGTCTTCCTGTCTTTCAGAGGTGAGGTGTGAGGTGTAACCCAGGCTAGGGGAGAGGGTCTCAGCTGCGTGGGGAACCTGCTGCAGGTCCTCAGGTCTACGCCCTCCTTCTCCAGCTTCCTGACAGTGAGTGCCCCCCACAGACACGGACGGACCCCCGTCCCCGTTTCAGACGTGCCCACAGAGCCGCCATCTTGGGTCAGAGCTGCCATCTTGGGTCAGGGCGGCCATCTTGGGTCAGAGCGGCCATCTTGGGTCAGGGCGGCCATCTTGGGTCCGAGCGGCCATCTTGGGTCCGAGCGGCCATCTTGGTTCAGAGCGGCCATCTTGGTTCAGAGTGGCCATCTTGGTTCAGAGCGGCCATCTTGGGTCCGAGCGGCCATTTTGGGTCCGAGCGGCCATCTTGGGTCCGAGCGGCCATCTTGGTTCAGAGCGGCCATCTTGGTTCAGAGCGGCCATCTTGGTTCAGAGCGGCCATCTTGGTTCAGAGCGGCCATCTTGGGTCAGTGCGGCCATCTTGGGTCAGAGCGGCCATTTTGGGTCAGAGCGGCCATCTTCTGTCCGACCAGGCTGCTGTCAGAGTGAAGGCGAGCCTGTTGAGGAAAGCTGTGTTTCTCACGTTCAGACCTGCTGAACACGGAGAATTTCCACCCGATTTCCAGATAAATGCGCTGACTAAAAATGTCGCCCTTTTAGGGTCTGAACCGGAATATTTGATCCAATTAAACGATTGCACAGCTTTATATGGCATTTTGTTATTGACGGTAGCAAACCTGCAAAGCAGCTCCACTTTTGTTTAAATGTAGAGGAATATAAACCAGATGTCGTGTGATTATGTATATTATCTGTGTGTGTCTGAATGTGTGTGTATGTGTGTATATATATATATATATATATGTATGTATGTGTATTATTCATTCTTTTGTTATTAAAACTCCATAAACCTGAAACAAAAATAAAGTAATTCATTCACATTTATTAATCATTAATATTAAGTCATTATTATTATTATTATTATTATTATACGGCTCTTTAGAACCCAGTAGCTCCGTTGACCTGAATGGGTTTTCGTAACATTTCCAACGGTCATGATTTTCGTATAATGACCGCTGGTAATGGGTCTTTACATATTCCTCCGCATCGCAAGTAGTCCGGTCACTTCACGGCAACAAAAACAGCGAGCAAGCACTTAGCGACAGCCTCGTGACCAAAAATGGACGACTTCCCATTGAATCTGAACCTTTTTGGTGAGTGTGGAGATTTTGAGCGCTGGGTCCAGGCCGAGTTTGAGGATTCACCCTCTCCAAAACGAAAAAGACCAGTGGCACGACGCGTACAGCTAACAGCAGAGGAGGAAATGTCCAGTTCAACATACAGGAATAGCCGGTGCTAGCCAAAGATGCTAGCACAAATTCCAGCCGCCATGACTCCACTAACAAATATTGCCAAGCAGCAAGTGTCCTGACCTGGTCCCAACTGTGGGGAACTATTTTAATCTTAGCGGAAAACATCAGAAGGTTATTTGACCCTCACAAAAATAGAAGACTTTAATTTGAATTTCATTTTTTGCAAGTAGCCGTTAAATAAGCGGGATAATGTCTGGAACGCAGGTCATTATCGGGAAATACGAACCGACAGGGCGAATGCAGACCCCGACTTTAAGCCAAGTAAGGGTCAGAATCTCTTATTCATTCATTCATTCAATAATATTCACTTATTAATTCAGAATCAATGAATAAATCATTCATTCATTTATTCTGAACTTTAAGAATGTTCATGGATCCGTACGAAAAGAGGGGAAAGGAAAGAAAAAGTGAACAAATAAAATCCAATGTCAGAACTACATAAAGACCAACAGGCCAGTGATTCCAGAAGAATAAAGTTTGACTTCATTTATTTGAGTTTAAATGTTTGAGCCATGTAAAAGTTTCTGGTGAAGTTTTATTCCATCTCTGACGCGTCTTCCACGTGATTAAGCTGAGATCTGAGGAGCCTGCATTCACTCACCCAAGATGGCCGCCCTGTAGTCACGTCGGCCCAAGATGGCGGCCCTGTAGGCACGTCAGCCCAAGATGGCCGCCCTGTAGGCACGTCAGCCCAAGATGGCCGCCCTGTAGGCATGTCAGCCCAAGATGGCCGCCCTGTTGGCACATCGGCCCAAGATGGCCGCCCTGTAGGCACGTCGGCCCAAGATGGCCGCCCTGTAGGCACGTCGGCCCAAGATGGCCGCCCTGTAGGCACGTCGGCCCAAGATGGCCGCCCTGTAGGCACGTCGGCCCAAGATGGCCGCCCTGTAGGCACGTCGGCCCAAGATGGCCGCCGTGTAGGCACGTCGGCCCAAGATGGCCGCCCTGTAGGCACGTCGGCCCAAGATGGCCGCCCTGTAGGCACGTCGGCCCAAGATGGCCGCCCTGTAGGCACGTCAGGGGCGTCTACGCATCCGATCTAAATGTCTGACAGCGCTCCAGATTCCAGGCCGGTCCTGATCCCGGGCCGGTCCAGATCTGGGGCCGGTCCAGATCTGGGGCCGGTCCAGATCCGGGGCTGGTCCTGATTCCGGGCCGGTCCTGATCCGGGGCTGGTCCAGATCCCGGGCGGTCCTGATCCGGGGCGGTCCAGATCCGGGGCGGTCCTGATCCGGGGCTGGTCCAGATCCCGGGCCGGTCCTGATCGAGGCGGTCCAGATCCGGGCGAGGTCCAGATCCCGGCCGGTCAGATCCCGGGCTGGTTCTGATCCAGGGCCTGTCCAGATCCCGGGCCGGTCCTGATCGGGGCGGTAGATGAGGGGTAGTCGGGGCCGGGTCCAGATCCCGGGCCGGTCAGATCTTTTCGGGGGCTGGTCCAGATCCCGGCCGGTCCAGATCCCGGGCCGGTCCAGATCGGTCCGGGTTCGGGCGGTCCTGATCCGGGGATCTGAGCGGTCCAGATCCGGGCTGGTCCTGATCCTGGTCCAGATCCGGGGGCTGGTCTTCAGATCCGGGGCTGGTCCAGATACCGGGGATCTGACCTTCCTTCTCCTTCTTCTGCAGCAAATCCTGAGCTACTCGGAGACGTCGGAGTCCGGGCGGCGGTTCCTGCAGCGGCTCGGCGACGCGTCGGTGCTCGCCACGCTGTTCGTGCCCGACAACGACGCCCTGCCGGGCAACCAGGTAAGTCCCACCCCTCGTCCACCCAGGCTCTGACCGCCGCCCCGTCCTGACCCGTCTGTCCCCACAGACGCTGTCCCCGCGGGACATCGAGGTCCACCTGTCCCTGGGTCAGGCTCTTCCCGTGGGCCAGCTGAAGAACGGCAGCCGGATCCGAACGGCCGTCGGCAGCCTGACGGTCCTCGGAGTCGCCAACCTGCTCGACCCGTCCGCACTGGTCAGGATCTGATCCCTGCGTCTGAGTCGACCCGGTTCTGGTTCTGGTTCTGGTTCTGACCCGTTTCTCCTCCTCAGACATCCTGCTACATCAACAACCGCTTCGTCACGCAGTCCGACCTCCCCGCCTCAAACGGGATCATCCACGTCCTCCAGGGACCGCTGGAGGCCCCGCCCCCCCACCAGGAGGTGAGTGATGTCATTGAGGTGTCATCATCCAGCTGCTGACTGTGACGTGGCTTCTGATTGGCTGTGCAGATGCAGGTGGCGCCCCGGGCCGGGATGGGGGTGGGCGTGGTGCTGCTGGTGGTCCTGGTGGCGGCGGCGGTCTTTGTGGGGTATCACTTCCACCGACACAACGCCAAACCCTTCCGCTTCCACTACTTCAAGGTGAGTTTACCCGTTTCCATGGAAACAGACCTTTGACCTGAGGAGAGTTTCATTCCTTTTAAATAAATAAACAGCTGGTAAATCTTCACCTTCATTTACCCCATCTTCATCATGACAACATCACTATCACCACTGGACATGATGATGAAGATACAGCAGATGATGAAGTCCTACTGATGGTCTACGAATCCCAGGTCCAGAATCCATCTGTGATGCGTTCAGAGCACAAACCCAGCAGGATTCTTGGATCCGAGGACCTGGGTCAGGTCGTCCAGACCAGAGTCTAGGCGAAGCGTGTAGAAGCAGCGTTTAGTTGTTCCGGTGCGTTCAGATGGAGCAGCAGTGAAGCTACGAAGTTCTGATTGTGGTTCCACCTTCATCCACTAGGGCTCCAAAACAGAGCAAATATGCACAGACTCCCATGTTAGAAAGAGCAACTACAACAGAAACATGTTTACACCAGAAATAAACATGTTTACAGTTGTAATAAACATGCTTACAGTAGAAATAAACATGTTTATAGCTGAAATAAACATGTTTACAGTAGAAATAAACATATTTACAGCTGTGATAAACATGTTTACAGTAGAAATAAACATATTTACAGCTGTAATAAACATGTTTACAGTAGAAATTAAACATATTTACAGTTGTAATAAACATGTTTACAGTAGAAATACACATGTTTACAGTAGAAATAAACATATTTACAGCTGAAATAAACATGTTTACAGTAGAAATAAACATGTTTACAGTAGAAATAAACATGTTTACAATTATAATAAACATGTTTTCAGTAGAAATACACAGGTTAACAGCTGGAATAAACATGTTTACAGTTGAAATAAACATGTTTACAGCAGAAAAAACCTGTTTTCAGTATAAATAAACATGTTAACAGCTGGAATAAACATGTTTACAGTAGAAATTAACATGTAAATAGCTGTAATATGTTTACAGAAGAAATAAACATGTTTCTAGTTGAAATAAACATGTTTATAGTAGAAATAAACACGTTTACAGTAGCAATAAGCATTTTTACAGTTGGAATAAACATGTTTAGAGTAGACATAAACATGTTTACAGCAGAAATAAAGGTGTACAGTAGAAATAAGCATTTTACTGCAGAAATAAACCTGTTTACGGTAGAATAAACATGTTTACAGCTGGAATAAACATGTTTACAGCAGAAAAACATGTTTACAGTTGTAATAAACATGCTTACAGTAGAAATACACGTTTACAGTAGAAATAAACATGTTTACAGCTGACAAAAATATTTACAGTAGAAATAAACATGGTTACAGTTGTAATAAACATGTTTACAGTAGAAATAAACATGTTTACAGTAGAAATACACATGTTTTCAGAATAAATAAACATGTTAACAGCTGGAATAAACATGTTTACAGTAAAAATAAACACGTTTACAGTTGGAATAAACATGTTTACAGTAGAAATAAACATGTTTAGGGTAGATATAAACATGTTTACAGCGAAATAAACGTGTACAGTAGAAATAAACATGTTTACTGCAAAAATAAACCTGTTTACAGTAGAATAAACATGTTTACAGTAGACTTAAACATGTTTACAGCAGAAATAAACATGTTTACAGTTGAAATAAACATGTTTACAGCTGTAATAAACATGTTTACAGAAGAAATAAACATGTTTACAGTTGGACTTAACATGTTTACAGTAGAAATAAACATGTTTACAGTTGGAATAACATGTTTACAGTAGAAATACACGTTTACAGCTGTAATAAACATGTTTACAGAAGAAATAAACATGTTTACAGTTGGACTTAACATGTTTACAGTAGAAATAAACGTGTTTACAGTTGGAATACACATGTTTACAGTAGAAACATGTTTACGGTAGAAATAAGCTTGTTTACAGCAGAAATAAACATGTTTACAGTTGGAATAAACATGTTTACAGTAGAAATAAACATGTTTAACGCTGTAATAAACATGTTTACAGCAAAAATAAACATGTTCACAGTATAAATAAGCTTGTTTACAGCAGAAATAAACATGTTTACAGTTGGAATAAACATGTTTACAGTGAAAATTAACATGTTTTAACGCTGTCATAAACCTGTTTACAGTAGAAACAAACATGTTTACAGTTGGAATAAACATGTTTACAGTTGAAATAAACATGTTTACAGTTGGAACAAACATGTTTACAGTGGAAATAAACATGTTTAACGCTGTAATAAACATGTTTACAGTAGAAATAAAAATGTTTACAGTTGGAATAACATGTTTACAGTAGAAATACACGTTTACAGCTGTAATAAACATGTTTACAGAAGAAATAAACATGTTTACAGTTGGACTTAACATGTTTACAGTAGAAATAAACGTGTTTACAGTTGGAATACACATGTTTACAGTAGAAACATGTTTACGGTAGAAATAAGCTTGTTTACAGCAGAAATAAACATGTTTACAGCAGAAATAAACATGTTTACAGTTGTAATAAACATGCTTACAGTAGAAATACACATGTTTACAGCTGAAATAAACATGTTTACAGTAGAAATAAACATATTTACAGCTGTAATAAACATGTTTACAGTAGAAATAAACATTTACAGCTGTAATAAACATGTTTACAGTAGAAATAAACATATTTACAGCTGTAATAAACATGTTTACAGTAGAAATAAACATATTTACAGCTGTAATAAACATGTTTACAGTAGAAATAAACATATTTACAGTTGTAATAAACATGTTTACAGTAGAAATACACATGTTTACAGTAGAAATAAACATATTTAAGTGAAATAAACATGTTTACGTGAAATAAACATGTTTACAGTAGAAATAAACATGTTTACAGTAGAAATAAACATGTTTACAATTGTAATAAACATGTTTACAGTAGAAATACACAGGTTAACAGCTGGAATAAACATGTTTACAGTTGAAATAAACATGTTTACAGCAGAAAAAACCTGTTTTCAGTATAAATAAACATGTTAACAGCTGGAATAAACATGTTTACAGTAGAAATTAACATGTAAATAGCTGTAATATGTTTACAGAAGAAATAAACATGTTTCTAGTTGAAATAAACATGTTTATAGTAGAAATAAACACGTTTACAGTAGCAATAAGCATTTTTACAGTTGGAATAAACATGTTTAGAGTAGACATAAACATGTTTACAGCAGAAATAAAGGTGTACAGTAGAAATAAGCATTTTACTGCAGAAATAAACCTGTTTACGGTAGAATAAACATGTTTACAGCTGGAATAAACATGTTTACAGCAGAAAAACATGTTTACAGTTGTAATAAACATGTTTACAGTAGAAAAAAAAAAAAAAAAAAAAAAAAAAAAAAATAAACATGTTTACAGTAGAAATAAACATGTTTACAGTAGAAATACACATGTTTTCAGAATAAATAAACATGTTAACAGCTGGAATAAACATGTTTACAGTAGAAATAAACACGTTTACAGTTGGAATAAACATGTTTACAGTAGAAATAAACATGTTTAGAGTAGATATAAACATGTTTACAGCAGAAATAAACGTGTACAGTAGAAATAAGCATGTTTACTGCAGAAATAAACCTGTTTACAGTAGAATAAACATGTTTACAGTAGACTTAAACATGTTTACAGCAGAAATAAACATGTTTACAGTTGAAATAAACATGTTTACAGCTGTAATAAACATGTTTACAGAAGAAATAAACATGTTTACAGTTGGACTTAACATGTTTACAGTAGAAATAAACATGTTTACAGTTGGAATAACATGTTTACAGTAGAAATACACGTTTACAGCTGTAATAAACATGTTTACAGAAGAAATAAACATGTTTACAGTTGGACTTAACATGTTTACAGTAGAAATAAACGTGTTTACAGTTGGAATACACATGTTTACAGTAGAAACATGTTTACGGTAGAAATAAGCTTGTTTACAGCAGAAATAAACATGTTTACAGTTGGAATAAACATGTTTACAGTAGAAATAAACATGTTTAACGCTGTAATAAACATGTTTACAGCAAAAATAAACATGTTCACAGTATAAATAAGCTTGTTTACAGCAGAAATAAACATGTTTACAGTTGGAATAAACATGTTTACAGTGAAAATTAACATGTTTTAACGCTGTCATAAACCTGTTTACAGTAGAAACAAACATGTTTACAGTTGGAATAAACATGTTTACAGTTGAAATAAACATGTTTACAGTTGGAACAAACATGTTTACAGTGGAAATAAACATGTTTAACGCTGTAATAAACATGTTTACAGTAGAAATAAAAATGTTTACAGTTGGAATAACATGTTTACAGTAGAAATACACGTTTACAGCTGTAATAAACATGTTTACAGAAGAAATAAACATGTTTACAGTTGGACTTAACATGTTTACAGTAGAAATAAACGTGTTTACAGTTGGAATACACATGTTTACAGTAGAAACATGTTTACGGTAGAAATAAGCTTGTT
>JALJCO010004821.1:0-28200 GCA_023101725.1 Atherinomorus stipes
GATCACGCCATTCTGTAGGGGTGTCCGAATGTCCCCCTCCTCCCTACATAGGGCCCTATATAGGGATCACGCCATTCTGTAGGGGTGTCCGAATGTCCCCCTCCTCCCTACATAGGGCCCTATATAGGGATCACGCCATTCTGTAGGGGTGTCCGAATGTCCCCCTCCTCCCTACATAGGGCCCTATATAGGGATCACGCCATTCTGTAGGGGTGTCCGAATGTCCCCCCCCCGGGGCCCCTCCTCCCTACATAGGGCCCTATATAGGGATCACGCCATTCTGTAGGGGTGTCCGAATGTCCCCCCTCCTCCTACATAGGGCCCTATATAGGGATCACGCCATTCTGTAGGGGTGTCCGAATGTCCCCCCCTCCTCCCTACATAGGGCCCTATATAGGGATCACGCCATTCTGTAGGGGTGTCCGAATGTCCCCCCTCCTCTCTACATAGGGCCCTATATCGGGATCACGCCATTCTGTAGGGGTGTCCGAATGTCCCCCTCCTCCCTACATAGGGCCCTATATAGGGATCACGCCATTCTGTAGGGGTGTCCGAATATCCCCCCCTCCTCCCCACATAGGGCCCTATATAGGGATCACGCCATTCTGTAGGGGTGTCCGAATGTCCCCCCCTCCTCCCCACATAGGGCCCTATATCGGGATCACGCCATTCTGTAGGGGTGTCCGAATGTCCCCCCCTCCTCCCCACATAGGGCCCTATATCGGGATCACGCCATTCTGTAGGGGTGTCCGAATGTCCCCCTCCTCCCTACATAGGGCCCTATATAGGGATCACGCCATTCTGTAGGGGTGTCCGAATGTCCCCCCTCCTCCCTACATAGGGCCCTATATAGGGATCACGCCATTCTGTAGGGGTGTCCGAATGTCCCCCTCCTCCCTACATAGGGCCCTATATAGGGATCACGCCATTCTGTAGGGGTGTCCGAATGTCCCCCTCCTCCCTACATAGGGCCCTATATAGGGATCACGCCATTCTGTAGGGGTGTCCCAATGTACCCCTCCTCCCTACATAGGGCCCTATATAGGGATCACGCCATTCTGTAGGGGTGTCCGAATGTCCCCCTCCTCCCTACATAGGGCCCTATATAGGGATCACGCCATTCTGTAGGGGTGTCCGAATGTCCCCCCTCCTCCCTACATAGGGCCCTATATAGGGATCACGCCATTCTGTAGGGGTGTCCGAATGTCCCCCCTCCCTCCCTACATAGGGCCCTATATCGGGATCACGCCATTCTGTAGGGGTGTCCGAATGTCCCCCTCCTCCCTACATAGGGCCCTATATAGGGATCACGCCATTCTGTAGGGGTGTCCGAATATCCCCCCCTCCTCCCCACATAGGGCCCTATATAGGGATCACGCCATTCTGTAGGGGTGTCCGAATGTCCCCCCCTCCCTCCCCACATAGGGCCCTATATCGGGATCACGCCATTCTGTAGGGGTGTCCGAATGTCCCCCCTCCTCCCCACATAGGGCCCTATATAGGGATCACGCCATTCTGTAGGGGTGTCCGAATGTCCCCCTCCCTCCCCACATAGGGCCCTATATAGGGATCACGCCATTCTGTAGGGGTGTCCGAATGTCCCCCCTCCTCCCTACATAGGGCCCTATATAGGGATCACGCCATTCTGTAGGGGTGTCCGAATGTCCCCCTCCTCCCCACATAGGGCCCTATATAGGGATCACGCCATTCTGTAGGGGTGTCCGAATGTCCCCCCTCCTCCCCACATAGGGCCCTATATAGGGATCACGCCATTCTGTAGGGGGTGTCCGAATGTCCCCCCCTCCTCCCCACATAGGGCCCTATATCGGGATCACGCCATTCTGTAGGGGTGTCCGAATGTCCCCCTCCTCCCACATAGGGCCTATATAGGGATCACGCCATTCTGTAGGGGTGTCCGAATGTCCCCCTCCTCCCCACATAGGGCCCTATATAGGGATCACGCCATTCTGTAGGGGGTGTCCGAATGTCCCCCCTCCTCCCTACATAGGGCCCTATATAGGGATCACGCCATTCTGTAGGGGTGTCCGAATGTCCCCCCTCCTCCCCACATAGGGCCCTATATAGGGATCACGCCATTCTGTAGGGGTGTCCGAATGTCCCCCCTCCCCCTACATAGGGCCCTATATAGGGATCACGCCATTTTGTAGGGGTGTCCGAATGTCCCCCCTCCCCCTACATAGGGCCCTATATAGGGATCACGCCATTTGTAGGGGTGTCCGAATGTCCCCCTCCCCCTACATAGGGCCCTATATAGGGATCACGCCATTTTGTAGGGGTGTCCGAATGTCCCCCTCCCCCCTACATAGGGCCCTATATAGGGATCACGCCATTTTGTAGGGGTGTCCGAATGTCCCCCTCCCCCCTACATAGGGCCCTATATAGGGATCACGCCATTCTGTAGGGGTGTCCGAATGTCCAGAAAGAAAAAAGTAGTGCACTCAAAGTTAACCACAATGCATCTTGAAAACGAGTGAGCTTCGATGGTCCCTAGACGGGGCAATATAGACCACAATGCATTGCGGTCAGGAGAGCTGAATGGCGTGAGGTGTTGGACACATCGAACGGCAGAAAAAAAGGAGAGAAAAAAAGGATTGAACACAATATAAGTAAATAAAATACCTTCATTTAAAATTACAGATTTGATTTAAGATTAAATGTTTTCGCGAGTCGTGGATGCCGCCGTGGTTGCCACGGTGACACCTGGTAATCACATGATTTGCGGTGAGGAAAAAGTAGTCAGCTTCGTGTCCGAATTACAGGCAGAATGAGGACACGAGATAGTCTGATATGTAGTGAATGAGGGGGGAGGACATTCGGACACAGCCTTAGACTGCTGATAGATAGATAGATAGATAGATAGATAGATAGATAGATAGATAGATAGATAGATAGATAGATAGATAGATAGATAGATAGATAGATACTGTAGATAGATAGATAGATAGATAGATAGATAGATAGATAGATAGATAGATAGATAGATAGATAGATAGATAGATAGATAGATAGATAATCTGTCTCCTCTAACCCTGTACATGTGTGTGTTTGATGATGATGATGGTGATGATGATGATGACGATGATGATGATGATGATGATGATGATGACTAACCCCGGAGGAGACGGGAGTGTTGTAGACATAAAAACCAGCTGCTGTTTCCGCCTCCGTCACATTTCTCTGATGACGGCGATCAGCGACCTCTGACCCTGGTTGGAAACTCGTCCTGCATCTGCGTCCACATGTTTTCTTTTTCTGAGAGAACTGATTGGTCAGAAGGCGGCGCTTCCACCTGTGTTTGCATTAGCATCATTTCAGACGGGTCGTCCCCCGGAGACATGCGGTCTCATAGACAACAGAGACAGTTTGGACGGACAACACAACATTTAGTCCCAGCAACAGACAGCTCCAACAATGCAGAATACAAACTAGAGTTCAACAGTTGCCATGGCAACACAGCTCAGCAAGAAGTGAATCTCCGTTGTGACGCCAAAAGTTTAGAGTTGGACCTGAAGTCACCAGATCACTGATGTGAAACATAAACAATAAACAAGGTGGGAACTGTGGTAAATAAAAACAGGACCAGCTTAGCTTTTTCATTTCATTTTAGTCATTTTACTTTCACTCTATTTTATTTATGTTATTTGAAGTTTTCTTAGATTTTATTGACTCGTTTAGCATTTAGCATCCGCAGGTTTGCATCGGCGGGTTTTGCATCGGCGGGTTTGCATCGGCGGGTTTGCATCGGCGGGTTTGCATCGGCGGGTTTTGCATCGGCGGGTTTGCATCGGCAGGTTTGCATCGGTGGGGTTTGCATCGGCGGGTTTGCATCGGCAGGTTTGCATCGGTGGGTTTTGCATCGGTGGGTTTTGCATCGGCGGGTTTTGCATCGGTGGGTTTTTCATCAGCGGGTTTGCATCGGCAGGTTTGCATCGGCAGGTTTGCATCGGCGGGTTTTGCATCGGCGGGTTTTGCATCGGCGGGTTTTGCATCAGCAGGTTTGCATCAGCGGTTTTTTCATCGGGCGGGTTTTGCATCGGCGGGTTTTTCATCGGCGGGTTTTTCATCGGCGGGTTTTTCATCGGCGGGTTTTTCATCGGCGGGTTTTGCATCGGCGGGTTTTGCATCGGCGGGTTTGCATCGGCGGGTTTGCATCGGCGGGTTTTGCATCGGCGGGTTTTGCATCGGCGGGTTTGCATCGGGCGGGTTTGCATCGGGCGGGTTTTTCATCGGCGGGTTTTGCATCGGTGGGTTTTGCATCGGGCGGGTTTTGCATCGGCGAAGTTTTGCATCGGCGGGTTTGCATCGGCGGGTTTTGCATCGGCGAGTTTTGCATCGGCGGGTTTTGCATCGGCGTGTTTGCATCGGCGGGTTTGCATCGGCGGGTTTTGCATCGGCGGGTTTGCATCGGCGGGTTTTGCATCGGCGGGTTTGCATCGGCGGGTTTTACATCGGCAGGTTTGCATCGGCGGGTTTTGCATCGGCGGGTTTGCATCGGCGGGTTTTGCATCGGCGGGTTTTGCATCGGCGGGTTTTGCATCGGCGGGTTTTGCATCGGCGGGTTTGCATCGGCGGGTTTTGCATCGGCGGGTTTTGCATCGGCAGGTTTGCATCGGCGGGTTTTGCATCGGCGGGTTTGCATCGGCGGGTTTTCATTGGCGGGTTTTGCATCGGCGGATTTGTATCGGCGGGTTTTGCATCGGCGGGTTTGCATCGGCGGGTTTGCATCGGGCGGGTTTTGCATCGGCGGGTTTGCATCGGGCGGGTTTTGCATCGGCGGGTTGGCATCGGCGGGTTTTGCATCGGGCGGGTTTGCATCGGGCGGGTTTGCATCGGCGGGTTTTGCATCGGGCGGGTTTTGCATCGGCGGGTTTGCATCGGCAGGTTTTACATGGGCAGGTTTTTCATCGGCGGGTTTGCATCGGCGGGTTTTGCATCGGCAGGTTTTTCATCGGCGGGTTTGCATCGGCGGGTTTGCATCGGCGGGTTTTGCATCAGCGGGTTTGCATCGGCGGGTTTGCATCGGCGGGTTTGCATCGGGCGGGTTTTGCATCGGGCGGGTTTGCATCGGGCGTGGTTTTTCATCGGCGGGTTTGCATCGGGCGGGTTTGCATCGGCGGGTTTTGCATCGGCAGGTTTTTCATCGGCGGGTTTTGCATCAGCGGGTTTGCATCGGCGGGTTTGCATCGGCAGGTTTTACATGGGCGGGTTTGCATCGGCGGGTTTGCATCGGCAGGTTTTACATGGGCGGGTTTGCATCGGCGGGTTTGCATCGGCGGATTTTGCATCGGCGGATTTGTATCGGCGGGTTTTGCATCGGCGGGTTTTGCATCGGCGGGTTTGCATCGGCGGGTTTGCATCGGCAGGTTTTTCATCGGCGGGTTTGCATCGGCAGGTTTGCATCGGCGGGTTTGCATCGGCAGGTTTGCATCGGCGGGTTTGCATCGGCGGGGTTTGCATCGGCGGGTTTTGCATCGGCGGGTTTTGCATCGGCGGGTCTGCATCGGCGGGTTTGCTCCGTTCTCACACAGATGACATAAAAATGGTGTCAGTCTAAAGTGATGTGTGTGATGTGAACTGCTTACGGGGCGAGTCAGGCCAACCCGAGCGGGGCGTCTTCTCCGTGCACTGACAGTCCATTTTAATTCTCTCTTTGATGGACACTTTGGATCCTCGTGAGGCCGAAGAAAAGCTGGCTGCTCACAGCTGCGACACAACCGTCACTACAAGAGAAAAACAAAGCTGGGGCTGCATGCTGATGAGAACCTGCCCGTCTCTGAATGAATAATAATTAGCTCCAATAAAATCTTTCAACATGTTGCTGTTTTACTCTTTGCTGCTAATCTCTGTCCCCCCTTTTTTCTCCAGCCGGTTCTGATAAGCAAAGTCATGGAAGGAAAATAAAATCATTTGGCTAGTCTTAATGTGTTTTGATTTTCCCATTAGCACCCCAGTCATCCTCCCTCACAGGCGGCAGCATAATTAGTGTCTTTCATCTGCATAAATTTGGCCTCTGAACCACAAGAATATCGATTAGGCTTCTAACCACGACCGTACCTGCAAATGATGAAGTCTACGGTGGCAGTTATGCTGCTGTGACACCGGGGGGGCACCCCCCCTCTAACCTTTCTTCATCAGAAACAGACACAGTCAGCTCATACTGCCATTTGGTGGCGTCACCAGTACCTCATTCTGTGGTGACACTTTCCCTGCTGCCTGCATCGGATCATTTCAGGACCTCGTAAGGTCCCTCGTGATCGTTAACAACAACGGTGATAAACGAGGCATTAATGACGGAGGTTATTGCAACGTGGCATCAAATTAAACTGCAGCAGCTCGGCTACAAGCAGCACAAACCTTTGTAAAATGCATTGTAAATAAGAATGTTGTTCTTAATGCCTGCGCCAGGTTAAATAAAGGTTAAATAAATAAATAAATAAATGTGCAAAACAACTAAAGTTACATCCAAATGAAATAAAAAATGTAAAACATATATAATAATAGCAACCTATGTAGAACATTTCTGTCTGCGCAGCCACAACCCGAATCAGACCAGCACAACATACATATCATCGAGTACAAACCTCCTATCTCCATTTACATCATTAAAACCTTCTTCTTCAGGCGAGCTTGATTTGGTGAAAATCACTCTGGGAACTTTGGTGAACTCTGGGAACTTTGGTGGACTCTGGCAACTTTGGTGGACTCTGGGAACTTTGGTGAACTCTGGGGAGTTTGGTGGACTCTGGGGACTTTGGTGAACTCTGGGAACTTTGGTGGACTCTGGCAACTTTGGTGAACTCTGGGAACTTTGGTGGACTCTGGCAACTTTGGTGAACTCTGGGAACTTTGGTGGACTCTGGGAACTTTGGTGAACTCTGGGAACTTTGGTGAACTCTGGGAACTTTGGTGGACTCTGGGGACTTTGGTGGACTCTGGGGACTTTGGTGGACTCTGGGGACTTTGGTGAACTCTGGGAACTTTGGTGGACTCTGGCAACTTTGGTGGACTCTGGGGACTTTGGTGGACTCTGGGGACTTTGGTGGACTCTGGGGAGTTTGGTGGACTCTGGGGACTTTGGTGAACTCTGGGAACTTTGGTGGACTCTGGCAACTTTGGTGGACTCTGGGAACTTTGGTGGACTCTGGGGACTTTGGTGGACTCTGGGAACTTTGGTGGACTCTGGGGAGTTTGGTGGACTCTGGGAACTTTGGTGGACTCTGGGGACTTTGGTGGACTCTGGGAACTTTGGTGGACTCTTATCTCTGAGAGCGGTTAAACAGACCCCTTGTTGCCGGAGTAGGTGACAGTGTCTCATATGGTCCTAAAGCGTTGTTCTGGGACGTCTTGGATTCGGGTTAGGGTTGGGGGGTTATGGTTAGGGTTGGGGTTAGGGTTGGGGTTGGGGTTAGGGTTAGGGTTGGGGTTGGGGGGTTAGGGTGGGGGTTGGGGCTCTGCATACTTTTGTGGTGAAACACATGAGTTCATTTTGGTTTGTGGTCTGAGTCAAATAAAGCAGTGAAACGTGAGAACTTCAGTCGTTCTTCATCCGGATATCCAGACGTCTCCATCACGTTTGTCATGTTTGCAGCTTTGCTGAGCTTCTCAGCCTGAATAATCTGCTGCGCTGTGATGTGACGGCTGTGCGGGGACGTTTGGTGAAATGGGATATTTTCATGAACTGAAATCTCAACGTAACACTTAGTGGTGGTCATTATGTGGAAGCAAACAGGAGCTTCATTCATCGTTCCACTCTGTCATTTTATCTATGAACACTGAGCCGCTGTCCACTTATGAGGACGTTATTTCTCACAAACTACTTACTGTACCAAAATAAAATGTATTTACATAGTTTTTATGCCCATGCTCTCCTCAAATATCATGAAAGAAATAAAAATGCACAAACAGATAAAGATGGGCTCTCAGGCTGAGGGATGGGGGGTTGTGTTCTGGTGGTTGTTTAGCGTCATTCTGCATCTATGAGGGTTGTGTTTGCACCGTGAAAACAATCTATTTTGCTTCAGTTGTGGATGTTTTCACCGCAGTGGTTTTACTGTCACACTGCTCAGAAAGTATCTGAGTCTAAAATAACTGCAGCTGCTCCATCTACCCCCCCATACCTCCAACTAAAGACTACTTGTCTTCTTAAATGATGGAGTAATTCTCATCTGAGTCATATTTCCTTTCTCAGCCTATCGGCTCGTTCTGAGATGAAGACCCAGTGATGAGTCCCCCAACAGTGACAAGTCTAACAGAGGACATTTGGCCAACGTCTCATATGATGAAGAGCCATCCATCACCTGCCTCTGCACTCTGCAGGGAACCTGTGCTCTGAAATCATCTTTACTAAATCTGGATACAGTTGTGCTTGAACGTTTACTCTTATTAACGAGGAATAAAGACAGAAAAACAGCTGCCAGTGAAATAAGTTGAAACTGAAAAAAGTTCTAACAAATAAAAATTTTATTATAAAAAATCATGACATTGATTTTGAATTGTGGTTCAACAGAAATATGATGAAACAAGTAAACAGGCATGATGAGGCTCCCGAAGTAAAATTTATACTGAGCAACACTTTGAGGCCATCAGGTGTTTTCTGTAACGTCCAATCAGACGTCTGCACCTCAGTTCCAGTTTGGGATGAAGGGAATGTCCTTCCAGTCTGATGTAACACAGAGGCTGTGCATCATCTGCAGAAAATGAAACATGTTCATGTCAAGAAGTCTGTTTTACATAAAAGTAGTCATCTCTGCAAGCGGGCAGCAGCCTGACTGTTACTGGCTCCCGATTGGCCACTTCGGCTCGACATCAGCTGCCAAATGACTTAAAACAGGAACGAAAAAGTCACGAAGAGGAGAAAAAGAGCGTGTTCTTCAACTTTTACTCAGATACCTCTCATCATGTCACATCTAAAGCTCACATGCAAATGAGCGTTTCGCTTCAAACTGCGGCATCTCTGAAGGTGACCGCTGGCTATTAACTGATTACAGTCTCGGGACTCAGTTAAAACGCAGCCCTTTGATTCATCCTGATAGTTAACATGCTCAAAATCCACTCATGCAAATCAGAATATCTGTCAGACAGAGATTACTTGATAATTATTAAAGCTCATCTTGCCATCAGCAAATGATGGAGGAGTTAAAAATATCCACCTTATGGGCCATACTCACCAGCTTCCAGCCTCTAATGGTGATTGCTTCATCTTCAGGCTCCATCAGTTAATGTGAGAATGTCCTCATTTGTCAGTGATTAAAGTCAGAATTTACATTTCCAGACACAATGCATTTTCTCACCTACAGCTGCGTGAAAAAGTGTTTCCTCCTTCCTGATTTCTTATTTTTTGCATGTTTGTCACACTAAAATGTTTCAGATCATCAAACAAATTTAAATGTGAGACAAAGATAACACAAGTAAACACAAAATGCAGTTTTTAAATGAAGGTTTTTATTCGTAAGGGAGGAAAATAATCCAAACCTCCATGGCCCCGTGTGAAAAAGTGACTGCCCCCCCCCCCCCATGTTACAACATAAAGTAACTGTTTATTATAAAGTTTATCATCTTTGGAAAGCTGAGTTCAGCTTCTCTATCCACATCCAGGCCTGATTACTGCCACACCTGTTCTCCATCAGAAATCCCTTAAATAGGACCTGCCTGACAAAGTGAAGTAGACCAAAAGATCCTCCAAAGCTAGACATCATGCTGCCATCCAAAGAAATTCAGGAACAAATGAGAAACAAAGTCATTGAGATCTATCAGTCTGGAAAAGGTTCCAAAGCCATTTCTAAAGCTTTGGGACTCCAGAGAACCACAGTGAGAACCATTATCCACAAATGGTGAAAACATGGAACAGTGGGGAACCTTCCCAGGAGGGGCCGGCCGACCAAAATGACCCCAAGAGCACAGAGACGACTCATCCAAGAGGTCACAAAAGACCCCAGAACAACATCCAAGAACTGCAGGCCTCACTTGCCTCAATGAAGGTCAGTGTTCATGACTCCCCCATCAGAAAGAGACTGGGGGGCAAAAATGGCTGCATGGCAGAGTTCCAAGACCAAAACCACTGCTGAGCAAAAAGAACATAAAGGCTCGTCTCAGTTTAGCCAGAAAGCATCTTGATGATCCCCAAGACTTTTGGGAAAATACTCTGTGGACTGACGAGACAAAAGTGGAACTTTCTGGAAGGTGGAGGTCCCATTACATCTGGCGTAAAAGTAACACGGCATTTCAGAAAAGGAACATCATAGCAACAGTAAAACATGGTGGTGGTAGTGTGATGGTCTGGGGCTGTTTTGCTGCTTCAGGACCTGGAAGACTTGCTGTGGTAAATGGAACCATGAATTCTGCTTCTACCAAAAATCCTGAAGGAGAACGTCCGGCCATCTGTTGGTGACCTCAAGCTGAAGCGCACTTGGGTTCTGCAGCAGAACAATGATCCAGAACACACCAGCAAGTCCACCTCTGAATGGCTTAAGAACAACAACATGAAGACTTTGGAGTGGCCTAGTCAAAGCCCCCACCTGAATCCCATTGAGATGCTGTGGCATGACCTTAAAAAGGCGGTTCATGCTGGAAAAGCCTCCAATGTGGCTGAATTACAACAATTCTGCAAAGATGAGTGGAACAAAATTCCTCCACAGCGCTGTAGAAGACTCACTGCCAGTTATCACAAACGCTTGATGCAGTTGTTGCTGCTAAGGTGGAACAACCAGTTATTAGGTTTAGGGGAAGATCACTTTTTCACACAGGGACATGGAGGTTTGGATTTTCCCCCAATTAATAATAAAAACCTTCATTTAAAAACTGCATTTTGTGTTTACTTGTGTTATCTTTGTCTCACATTTAAGTTTGTTTTATGTTCTAAAACATTTAAGTGACAAACATGCAGAAAAATAAGAAATCAGGAAGAAGGAAACACCTTTTCACACAGCTGTATATTCAGGAACAATTTTTCCAGCGACCTAAAAACACAACGTTGCTCTGGTTACTGGGAGTGTATTTTCCAGCCTTTGCATTAGAGTTGAAGCAGCACAGGAGATGATGGGGTCGGGAATTGGATGGATCATCATGGTTCAACATTCACCTTCTTCTCTGAGCTTGCTGAGATCGATAGGCTGCTCTTTATTTTCCTCTCCCTCCTGCACCCGTCCATGCTTGATTGTTTAGTCCAGTCACAGTTGTTCTGGCTGTTCCAATTTACTTTCAGCAACTAGAAATGGCTTTTCATCCTTCTGGGGAAAACACTCGCCGCCATGTTTGAGTCCAAGTCAACATTTACAAATTACAGTCAGTGATTACAGCCGGAGGCTGCTGGTGGTCAGCAGCCCGGGACGGAGGTTCCTGAATCCTGCTGGGACGGACTTTACTCTCAGTCATGCACACGATACACCACAGGATACACGGAGAAACGCAGGATACACGGAGAAACACAGGATACACGGAGAAACAAGGGATACACGGAAAAACGCAGGATACACGGAGAAACGCAGGATACACGAAGAAACGCAGGATACACGGAGAAACGCAGGATACACGGAGAAACACAGGATACACGGAGAAACGCAGGATACACGGAGAAACACAGGATACACGGAGAAATGCAGGATACACGCAGAAACGCAGGATACACAGAGAAACGCAGGATACACGGAGAAACGCAGGATACACGGAGAAACGCAGGATACACGGATAAACGCAGGATACACGGAGAAACACAGGATACACGGAGAAACACAGGATACACGGAGAAACACAGGATACACGGAGAAACGCAGGATACACGGATAAACGCACACGGAGAAAGAAACGCAGGATACACGGAGAAACGCAGGATACATGGAAAAACGCAGGATACACGGAAAAACGCAGGATACACGGAGAAACGCAGGATACACGGAGAAACGCAGGATACAAAGAGAAACACAGGACACACGGAGAAACGCGGGATACACGGAGAAACGCAGGATACACGGAGAAACGCAGGATACACGGAGAAACGCAGGATACACGGAGAAAGAAACGCAGGATACACGGAGAAAGAAACGCAGGATACACGGAGAAATGCAGGATACACGGAGAAACGCAGGATACACGGAGAAAGAAACGCAGGATACACGGAGAAATGCAGGATAAACGGAGAAACGCAGGATAAACGGAGAAACGCAGGATACACGGAGAAACGCAGGATACACGGAGAAACGCAGGACACACGGAGAAACGCAGGATACACGAAGAAACACAGGATACACGGAGAAACGCAGGATAAATGGAGAAACGCAGGATACACGGAGAAACACAGGATACACGGAGAAACGCAGGATAAATGGAGAAACGCAGGATACACGGAGAAACGCAGGATACACGGAGAAATGCAGGATACACGGAGAAATGCAGGATACACGGAGAAACACAGGATACACGGAGAAACGCAGGATACACGGAGAAACGCAGGAACGCAGGATACACGGAGAAACGCAGGATACACGGAGAAACGCAGGACACACGGAGAAACGCAGGATACGGGAGAAACGGAGAAACGCAGGATACACGGAGAAATGCAGGATACACGGAGAAATGCAGGATACACGGAGAAATGCAGGATACACGGAGAAACACAGGATACACGGAGAAACGCAGGATACACGGAGAAACCGCAGGATACACAGAGAAATGCAGGATACACGGAGAAATGCAGGATACACGGAGAAACGCAGGATACACGGAGAAACGCAGGATACACGGAGAAACGCAGGATACACAGAGAAATGCAGGATACACGGAGAAACGCAGGATACGCGGAAACACGCAGGATACACGGAGAAACGCAGGATACACGGAGAAACGCAGGATACACGGAGAAACGCAGGATACACGGATAAACGCAGGATACACGGAGAAACGCAGGATACACGGAGAAACGCAGGATACACGGATAAACGCAGATACACGGATAAACGCAGGATACACGGAGAAACGCAGGATACACGGAGAAACACAGGATACACGGAGAAACGCAGGATACACGGAGAAACACAGGATACACAGAGAACATGCAGGATACACGGAGAAACGCAGGATACACGGAGAACACGCAGGATACACGGAGAAACACAGGATACACAGAGAAACTCAGGATACACGGAGAAACGCAGGACACGGAGAAACGCAGGATACACGGAGAAACGCAGGATACACGGAGAAACGCAGGATGAAACACAGGATAAACGCAGGATACACGGATAAACGCAGGATACACGGAGAAAGCAGGATACACGGAGAAACACAGGATACAAAGTCCAGATACCACATCTACAAAAGAGAAACGCAGGACACACGGAGAAAAGCAGGATACACGGAGAAGCACAGGGATACAAAGAAACGCAGGATACACGGAGAGAAACGCAGGATACACGGAGAAAAACGCAGGGATACACGGAGAAACACAAGGATACACAAGGAGAAACTCAGGGATACACGGAGAAACGCAGGATACACGGAGAAACGCAGGATACACGGAGAAACGCAGGATACACGGAGAAAAGCAGGATACACGGAGAAACACAGGATACAAAGAGAAACGCAGGATACACGGAGAAACGCAGGATACACGGAGAAACGCAGGATACACGGAGAAACGCAGGATACACGGAGAAACGCAGGATAAACGGAGAAACGCAGGATACACGGAGAAACGTAGGATACACGGAGAAACACAGGATAAACGGAGAAACGCAGGATACACGGAGAAACGCAGGATACACGGAGAAACGCAGGATACACGGAGAAACGCAGGATACACGGAGAAACGCAGGATACACAGAGAAACGCAGGATACACGGAGAAACGCAGGACACAGCGGAAAAATGCAGGATACACGGAGAAACGCAGGATACACGGAGAAACGCAGGATACACGGAGAAACGCAGGATACACGGAGAAACGCAGGATACAAAGAGAAACGCAGGATACACGGAGAAACGCAGGATACACGGAGAAACGCAGGATACACGGAGAAACGCAGGATACACGGAGAAACGCAGGACACACGGAGAAACGCAGGATACACGGAGAAACGCAGGATACACGGAGAAACGCAGGATTCACGGAGAAACGCAGGATACACGGAGAAACGCAGGATACACGGAGAAACGCAGGATACACGGAGAAACGCAGGATACACGGAGAAACGCAGGATACACGGAGAAACGCAGGATACACCGAGAAACGCAGGATACACCGAGAAACGCAGGATACACCGAGAAACGCAGGATACACGGAGAAACGCAGGATACACGGAGAAACACAGGATACACGGAGAAACGCAGGATACACGGAGAAACGCAGGATACACGGAGAAACGCAGGATACACGGAGAAACGCAGGATACACGGAGAGAAACGCAGGATACACGGAGAAACGCAGGATACACGGAGAAGAAACGCAGGATACACGGAGAAAGAAACGCAGGATACACGGAGAAAGAAACGCAGGATACACGGAGAAACGCAGGATACACCGAGAAACGCAGGAAACACGGAGAAACGCAGGATACACGGAGAAACGCAGGATACACGGAGAAATGCAGGAAACACGGAGAAACGCAGGAAACACGGAGAAACGCAGGACACAGCGGAAAATGCAGGATACACGGAGAAACGCAGGATACACGGAGAAACGCAGGATACACGGAGATACGCAGGATACACGGAGAAACGCAGGATACACGGAGAAACTCAGGATACACGGAGAAACACAGGATACACAGAGAAACTCAGGATACACGGAGAAACACAGGATACACAGAGAAACTCAGGATACACGGAGAAACGCAGGATACACGGAGAAACGCAGGATACACGGAGAAACGCAGGATACACGGAGAAACGCAGGATACACGGAGAAATGCAGGATACACGGAGAAACGCAGGATACACGGAGAAACGCAGGATACACGGAGAAACACAGGATACACGATAAACCACAGGATACACGGAGAAACGCAGGATACACAGAGAAACACAGGATACACGGAGAAACGCAGGATACACGGAGAAACGCAGGATACACAGAGAAACGCAGGATACACGGAGAAACGCAGGATACACGGAGAAACACAGGATACACGGAGAAACGCAGGATACACGGAGAAACGCAGGATACACGGAGAAACGCAGGATACACAGAGAAACACAGGATACACGGAGAAACGCAGGATACACAGAGAAACGCAGGATTCACGGAGAAACGCAGGATACACGGAGAAACACAGGATACACGGAGAAAAGCAGGATACACGGAGGAAAAGCAGGATAAACGGAGAAAAGCAGGATACACGGAGAAACGCAGGATACACGGAGAAACACAGGATACACAGAGAAACGCAGGATACACGGAGAAACGCAGGATACACGGAGAAACGCAGGATACACGGAGAAACACAGGATACACAGAGAAACTCAGGATACACGGAGAAACGCAGGATACACGGAGAAACGCAGGATACACGGAGAAACGCAGGATACACGGAGAAACGCAGGATACACGGAGAAACACAGGATACACAGAGAAACGAGACACGGAGAAACGCAGGATACACGGAGAAAAGCAGGATACACGGAGAAACACAGGATACAAAGAAACGCAGGGATACACGGAGAAACACAGGATACAAAGAGAGAAGCAGGATACACGGAGAAAAGCAGGATACAGAGAAACACAGGATACAAAAGCGAGACACGGAGAAACGCAGGATACACGGAGAAACGCAGGATACGGAAAACACAGAGATGAGAAACTCAGGATACACGGAGAAACGCAGGATACACGGAGAAACGCAGGATACACGGAGAAACGCAGGATACACGGAGAAACGCAAGGATACACGGAGAAACGCAGGATACACGGAGAAACACAGGATACAAAGAGAAACGCAGGATACACGGAGAAACGCAGGATACACGGAGAAACGCAGGATACACGGGACGCAGGATACACGGAGAAACGCAGGATAAACGGAGAAACGCAGGATACACGGAGAAACGTAGGATACACGGAGAAACACAGGATAAACGGAGAAACGCAGGATACACGGAGAAACGCAGGATACACGGAGAAACGCAGGATACACGGAGAAACGCAGGATACACGGAGAAACGCAGGATACACAGAGAAACGCAGGATACACGGAGAAACGCAGGACACAGCGGAAAAATGCAGGATACACGGAGAAACGCAGGATACACGAGGAGAAACGCAGGATACACGGAGAAACGCAGGATACACGGAGAAACGCAGGGTACTTGAGAAACGCAGGGTAACGGAGAGACACAGGGTACACAGAGAAACGCAGGATAACGGAGAAACGCAGGATACACGGACGCAGGATAACGGAGAAACGTAGGATACGGAAAAGCGAGGGGGGAGAGATGACGATGAGGAGGATTGGATGCCGATACGCATGATACGGGAGGGAAAAAGATCGTCAAAGGACCAGGATACGGAAGGAAGGAAACGCGGACCGGATAAACCAGGAACGGAAACGCAGGATACGGAGAAACGCGATAAGGGAGACGCAGGATACACTGAACCAGGATGCACGGAGAAACGCAGGATAACGGAGAAACGCAGGATACACGGATAAACACAGGAGCACGGAGAAACGCAGGAAACGGAGAAACGCAGGATAACGGGGAAACACAGGATAAGGAGAAACGCAGGATAACGGAGAAAGAAACGCAGGGTACACGGAGAAACACAGGAAGGAGAAACGCAGGTACACGGAGAAACACAGGAAAGGAGAAACGCAGGAAACGGATAAACACAGGAAACGGAGAAACGCAGGAAACGGAGAAACGCAGGATAAACGGAGGAACACAGGATACACGGAGAAACGCAGGATAACGGAGAAAGAAACGCAGGAAACGGAGAAACGCAGGATAACGGAGAAACGCAGGAAACGGAGAAACGCAGGAAACGGAGAAACGCAGGAAACGGAGAAACGCAGGATAAACGGAGAAACGCAGATGCAGGAGAAACGTAGGATAACGGAGAAACAGGGATACAGGAGAAACGCAGGACACACGGAGAGACGCAGGATACACGGGAGAAAGCAGGGTACGGGAGAAACGCAGGGTATGCCGAGAAACGCAGGGTAACGGAGAGACGCAGGATACAGGGAGAAACGCAGGATACACGGAGAAACGCAGGATACAGGAGAAAGCAGGATAGAAGGAGAAACACAGGATAAACGGAGAAACGCACGGTAACGGAGAAACGCACGATACACGGAGAAACGCAGGATACACGGAGAAACGCACGATACACGGAGAAACGCACGATACAGGAGAAACGCACGATACACGGAGAAATGAGGATACACGGAGAAACACAGGATACACGGAGAAACGTACACGGAGAAACACAGGATACACGGATAAACGCAGGATACACGGAGAAACACAGGATACACGCAGAAAAGCACGATACACGGAGAAACGCATGATACCAGAGAAACGCACGATACACGGAGAAACGCAGGATACACTGAGAAGCCAGGATAGGGGAGAAACACAGGAAACGGAGAAACGCAGGATTTACGGAGAAGCGCAGGATAGACGGAGAAACGCAGGATACACGGAGAAACGCAGGATACACGGGGAAACGCAGGATAAACGGAGAAACTCAGGATACACGGAGAAAGCAGGATAACGGAGAAACGCAGGATACACGGAGAAACGCAGGATACACGGAGAAGCGCAGGATACACGGAGAAACGCAGGATAACGGAGAAACGTAGGATACGCGGAGAAACGCAGGATAACGGAGAAACGCGGGATAGACGGAGAAACGCAGGATACACGGAGAAACGCAGGATACACGGAGAAACGCAGGATACACGGAGAAAGAAACGCAGGATGCACGGAGAAACACAGGATACACGGAGAAACGCAGGATACGCAGAGAAGACGCAGGATACACGGAGAAACGCAGGATATGGGAGAAACACAGGATACACGGAGAAAGAAACGCAGGATGCACGGAGAAACGCAGGATACACGGAGAAACGCAGGATACACGGAGAAACGCAGGATACACGGAGAAACGCAGGATGCAGGGGGAACTTGGGGTAGACGGAGAAACACAGGATACAGGAGAAATGAAGGATAAGGGAGGAAACGCAGGGTTCACGGAGAAACGCAGGATTCACGGAGAAACGTAGGATAACGGAGAAACACAGGATAAACGGAGAAACGCAGGATAACGGAGAAACGCAGGATACACGGAGAAACGCAGGATACACGGAGAAACGCAGGATGCACGGAGAAACCAGGATACACAGAGAAACGAGGATGCACGGAGAAACGCAGGACACAGCGGAAAAATGCAGGATACACGGAGAAACGCAGGATACAGGAGAAACGCAGGATAAGGGAGAAACGCAGGGTACACGGAGAAACGCAGGATACAAAAGAGAAACGCAGGATACACGGAGAGACACAGGATACACAGAGAAAGCGGGATACACGGAGAAACGCAGGATACACGGAGAAACGCAGGATAAGGGGAAACGCAGGATAGACGGAAAAACGCAGGATACACGGAGAAGCACAGGATGCAGGAGAAAAGCAGGATACACGGAGAAACGCAGGATACCCGGAGAAACGCAGGATAAGGAGAAACACAGGATACACAGAGAAACGCAGGATACACGGAGAAACGCAGGACACACGGATAAACGAAGGATACACGGATAAAGCAGGATACACGGTGAAACGCAGGATACATGGATAAACGCAGGATACACGGAGAAACGCAGGATACACAGAGAAACGCAGGGTACCCTGGGAGGAAACGCAGGGCACACGGATAAACGCAGGATGCAGGAGAAACGCAGGATAACGGGGGCAGGAGAGCTCGGAGAAACGCAGGATACACTGAGAAACGCAGGATACACGGAGAAACGCAGGATACAGGAGAAACGCAGGATAACGGATAAACACAGGATAACGGAGAAACGCAGGGTACACGGAGAAACGCAGGATAAACGGAGAAACACAGGATAAGGGAGAAACGCAGGATACACGGAGAAAGAAACGCAGGGTAACTGTGAACTTCTGGATAAGGAGAAAGCAGGATAAGGAGAAACACAGGATAACGGAGAAACGAGGATACACGGATAAGCACGGGATAACGGAGAAACGCAGGATGCAGGAGAAACGCAGGATAAGCGGAGAAACACAGGAAACGGAGAAACGCAGGATACACGGAGAAAGAAAACGCAGGATAACGGAGAAACGCAGGATACACGGAGAAACGCAGGATACACGGAGAAACGCAGGATGCACGGAGAAACGCAGGATAACGGAGAAACGCAGGATGGCAGAAACGCAGGATAACGGAGAAACGTAGGATAACGGAGAAACACAGGAAACGGAGAAACGCAGGACACACGGAGAAACGCAGGATACACGGAGAAACGCAGGATACACGGAGAAACGCAGGATAACGGAGAAACGCAGGATAACGGAGAAACGCAGGAACACGGAGAAACGCAGGATACACGGAGAAACGCAGGATACACGGAGAAACGCAGGATAACGGAGAAACACAGGATAAACGGAGAAACGCACGATACACGGAGAAACGCACGAAACGGAGAAACGCAGGATACACGGAGAACGCACGATACACGGAGAAACGCACGATACACGGAGAAACGCACGATACACGGAGAAATGCAGGAAACGGAGAAACACAGGATACACGGAGAAACGCACAGGAGAAACACAGGATAACGGATAAACGCAGGATACACGGAGAAACACAGGATACACGCAGAAACGCAGGACACACGGGGAAACGCAGGATACACAGAGAAACGCGGATACACGGAAAACGCAGGATACACGGAGAAACGCAGGATACAGGGAGAAACACAGGATATACGGAGAGAAGCAGGATTCAAGGAGAAACGCAGGATGGATGGAGAAACGCAGGATACACGGAGAAACGAGGGTACACGGAGAAACGCAGGATAAACGGAGAAACTCAGGATACACGGAGAAACGCAGGATACACGGAGAAACGCAGGATACAGGAGAAACGCAGGATACACGGAGAAACGCAGGATACACGGAGAAACGCAGGATAACGGAGAAACGTAGGATACACGGAGAAACGCAGGATACACGGAGAAACGCAGGATAAACGGAGAAAGCGCAGGATACACGGAGAAACGCAGGATACACGGAGAAACGCAGGATACACGGAGAAAGAAACGCAGGATACACGGAGAAACACAGGAAACGGAGAAACGCAGGGTACACAGAGAAACGCAGGATAACGGAGAAACGCAGGATACACACGGAGAAACACAGGATACACGGAGAAAACGCAGGATGCACGGAGAAACGCAGGATACACGGAGAAACGCAGGATACACGGAGAAAAACGCAGGATAAGGGAGAAACGCAGGAACACGGAGAAACACAGGATAGACGGAGAAACACAGGATCACGGAGAAACGCAGGAACGGAGAAACGCGGATTCACGGAGAAACGCGGATAGGAGAAACGTAGGATAACGGAGAAACACAGGATACGGAGGGACGCAGGATACAGGGAGGAAACGCAGGATAAGGGAGGAACGCGGGGTACACGGAGAAACGCAGGATTCACGGAGAAATGAGGGTCACGGAGAAACGCAGGAAACGGAGAAACACAGGATAACGGGAGGCACAGGATACAGGGAGGAACGCAGGATACACGGAGAAACGCAGGATTCACGGAGAAACGCGGATCACGGAGAAACGCAGGATAACGGAGAAACACAGGAAACGGAGAAACACAGGATAGGGAGAAACGCAAGGTTCACGGAAAAACGCAGGACACGGAGAAACGCAGGATAACGGAGAAACGCAGGAACACGGAGAAACGCAGGATACACGGAAAAACGCGGATACGCGGAGAAACGCAGGAAACGGAGAAACGCAGGAAACGGAGAAACGCCAGGATAACGGATAAACGCAGGAAACGGAGGAAAACGCAGGATACACGGAGAAACGCAGGATACACGGAGAAACGCAGGATGGGCGGGGGGGGGCAGGGGACACGGAGGAAACGCAGGATGCAGGGAGAAACGCAGGATACACGGAGAAACGCAGGGCACACGGTGAAACGCAGGATAACGGAGAAAACGCAGGATAACGGAGAAACGCAGGATAACGGAGAAACGCAGGGCACACGGATAAACACAGGATGATACACGGAGAAACGCAGGGCACACGGATAAACACAGGATAACGGAGAAAAGCGGGGCACACGGTGAAACGCGGGTCACGGAGAAACGCAGGATACACGGAGGAAAACGCAGGGTGCACGGATGCTTGCAGGACACACGGTGAAACGCAGGATACACGGAGAAACGCAGGATACACGGAGAAACGCAGGATAACGGAGAAACGCAGGATACACGGAGAAACGCAGGACACACGGATAAACACAGGATACAGGGGAAACGCAGGACACACGGATAAACACAGGATACACGGAGAAACGCAGGGGACACGGTAAGAAACGCAGGATACACGGATAAACGCAGGACACACGGAGAAACGCAGGATACACGGAGAAACGCAGGATACACGGAGAAACGCAGGACACACGGATAAACACAGGATAACGGAGAAACGCAGGATAACGGAGAAACGCAGGATAACGGAGAAACGCAGGATAACGGAGAAACGCAGGATAACGGAGAAACGCAGGATAAACGGAGAAACGCAGGATAACGGAGAAACGCAGGATACACGGAGAAACGCAGGATATACACGGAGAAAGGCAGGATACACGGAGAAACACAGGATACACGGAGAAACGCAGGATACACAGAGGGACGCAGGATACACGGATACACCACAGGTTGGGCTGGGAAACGCAGGATACACGGACTGGCAGCAGGATACACGGAGAAACGCAGGGGACACGGGAGAAACGCAGGATACACGGAGAAACGCAGGATAAACGGAGAAACGCAGGATAACGGAGGAAACGCAGGATACACGGAGAAACGCCGGGGACACGGAGAAACGCAGGATACACGGAAGGGCAGGATACACAAAGAAAGCACTGGGATACACGGATAACCACAGGATGGGGGCAGGGAGCAGGATACACGGGAGAAACGCAGGGGATACACGGATACACCCTGGATACACGGAGAAACGCAGGATAACGGAGAAACGCAGGATAACGGAGAAACGCAGGATAACGGAGAAACACAGGAAACGGAGAAACGCAGGATACACGGAGAAAGCAGGGATAACGGAGAAACGCAGGATACACGGAAAAACACAGGAAACGGAGAAACACAGGAAACGGAGAAACGCAGGATAAACGGAGAAACGCAGGATAACGGAGAAACGCAGGATACACGGAGAAACGCAGGATACACGGATAAACGCAGGATACACGGAGGGGCTTACAGGATACACAGAGAAACGCAGGATACACGGAGAAACGCAGGATAACGGAGAAACGCAGGATAAACGGAGAAACGCAGGATACACGGAGAAACGCAGGATAACGGAGAAACAGAGGATACACGGAGAAACACGGACACACGGAGAAACACAGGATACACGGAGAAACGCAGGATAAATGGAGAAACGCAGGATACACGGAGAAACACAGGATACACGGAGAAACGTAGGATACACAGAGAAACGCAGGATAAACGGGGGGACGCAGAGTTTTGGGAGAAAACGCAGGATAAACGGAGGAGCGCAGGATACACGGAGAAACGCAGGATACACGGATAAACACAGGATACACGGAGAAACGCAAGATACACGGAGAAACGCACGATACACGGAGAAACGCAGGATACACGGAGAAACACAGGATACACGGAGAAACGCAAGTTCCCCCGGAGAAACACAGGATACACGGGGGGACGCACACGGAGAAACACAGGATACACGGAGGGACGCAGGATGCAGGGAGAAAGAAACGCAGGATACACGGGTGAGGGTAGGATACACGAATAAGCGCAGGATACAGGGAGAAACGCAGGATACACGGAGAAACGCAGGATACACGGATAAACGCAGGATACACGGAGAAACACAGGATACACGGATAAACGCAGGATGCAGGGGGTGGCTTACAGGATACGGGGTGAAACGCACGATACACGGAGAAACGCAGGATACACGGAGAAACGCAGGATACACGGAGAAACGCAGGATACACGGATAAACGCAGGATACACAGATAAACACAGGATACACGGAGAAACGCAAGGTGTACGGAGAAACGCACGATACACGGAGAAACGCAGGATACACGGAGAAACACAGGATACACGGAGAAACGCAGGATTCACGGGGAAACACAGGATACACGGAGAAACACACACGGAGGAACACAGGATACACGGAGAAACGCAGGATACACGGAGAAAAGAAACGCAGGATACACGGATAAACGCAGGATACACGAATAAACGCAGGATACACGGAGAAACGCAGGATACACGGAGAAACGCAGGATACACGGATAGAAAAACGCAGGATACACGGAGAAACACAGGATACACGGATAAACGCAGGATACAGGGAGAAACACAGGATACACAGAGAAACGCACGATACACGGAGAAACGCACGATACACGGAGAAACGCAGGATACACGGAGAAACGCAGGATACACGGATAAACGCAGGATACACGGATAAACGCAGGATACACGGAGAAACGCAGGATACACGGATAAACGCAGGATACACGGAGAAACACAGGATACACGGAGAAACACAGGATACACAGAGAAACGCAGGATACACGGAGAAACGCACGATACACGGAGAAACGCAGGATACACGGAGAAACGCACGATACACGGAGAAACGCACGATACACGGAGAAACGCAGGATACACGGAGAAACGCACGATACACGGAGAAATGCAGGATACACGGAGAAACACAGGATACAGGGAGAAACGCAGGATTCACGGAGAAACAGACACGGAGAAACACAGGATACACAGAGAAACGCAGGATACACGGAGAAACACAGGATACACGGAGAAACGCAGGATACACGGAGAAACGCAGGATACACGGAGAAACGCAGGATACACGGAGAAACGCAGGATACACGGAGAAACGCAGGATACACGGATAAACGCAGGATACACGGAAAACGCAGGATACACGGAGAAACACAGGATACACGGAGAAACACAGGATACACGGAGAAACGCAGGATACACGGAGAAACGCAGGATACACGGAGAAACGCAGGATACACGGAAAAACGCAGGATACACGGATAAACGCAGGATACACGGATAAACGCAGGATACACGGAAAAACACAGGATACACGGAGAAACACAGGATACACGGAGAAACGCAGGATAAATGGAGAAACGCAGGATACACGGAGAAACGTAGGATACACAGAGAAACGCAGGATACACGGAGAAACGCAGGATACACGGAGAAACGCAGGATACACGGAGGAGAAACGCAGGATACAGGGAGAAACAGAGGATACACAGAGAAACGCACGATACACGGAGAAACACAGGATACACGGAGAAACACAGGATAAACGGAGAAACGCAGGATACACGGAGAAACGCAGGATAAACGGATACACGCAGGATTCACGGAGAAACGCAGGACACACGGAGAAACGCACGATACACGGAGAAACACAGGATACACGGAGAAACGCAGGATACACGGAGAAACGCAGGATACACGGAGAAACGCAGGATACACGGATAAACACAGGATAAACGGAGAAACGCAGGATACACGGAGAAACGCAGGATACACGGAGAAACGCAGGATACACGGAGAAACGCAGGATACACGGAGAAACACAGGAATCACAGAGAAACACAGGATACACGGAGAAACGCACACGGAGAAACGCAGGATACACGGAGAAACGCACGATACACGGAGAAACACAGGATACACGGAGAAACGCAGGATACACGGAGAAAGAAACGCAGGATACACGGATAAACGCAGGATACACGGATAAACGCAGGATACACGGAGAAACGCAGGATACACGGAGAAACGCAGGATACACGGAGAAACGCAGGATACACGGACAAACGCAGGATACACGGAGAAACGCAGGATACACGGATAAACGCAGGATACAGGGAGAAACACAGGATACACAGAGAAACGCACGATACACGGAGAAACGCAGGATACACGGATAAAAGCAGGATACACGGAGAGAAACGCAGGATACACGGAGAAACGCAGGATACACGGAGAAAGAAACGCAGGATACACGAAGAAACGGAGGATACACGGAGAAACACAGGATACACGGAGAAACACAGGATACACGGATAAACGCAGGATACACGGAGAAACGCAGGATACACGGAGAAACACAGGATACACGGATACACGCAGGATACACGGAGAAACACAGGATACACGGAGAAACACGGAACCGTGTCCAGATACCACATCTACAATAGCAGTATAGTATCTAGTACCTGCTAGTATCTGATATATGCTAGTATCTGATATATGGTAGTATCTAATACCTGCTAGTATCTGATATATGGTAGTATCTAATACCTGCTAGTATCTGATATATGGTAGTATCTAATACCTGGTAGTATCTGATATATGGTAGTATCTAATACTGCCAGTATCTGGATATATGCTAGTATCTGATATATGCTAGTATCTGATATATGGTAGTATCTAGTACCTGCACACTGAGTATCTGATATATGGTAGTATCTAATACCTGCTAGTATCTGATATATGGTAGTATCTGATATATGCTAGTATCTAATACCTGCTAGTATCTGATATATGGTAGTATCTAATACCTCAGTATCTCTATCTCTCAGAATGAGATTCAAACGCAGGATAAACGGAGAAACGCAGGATACACGGAGAAACGCAGGATACACGGAGAAACGCAGGATAAACGGAGAAACGCAGGATACACGGAGAAACGCAGGATACACGGAGAAACGCAGGATACACGGAGAAACGCAGGATACACGGAGAAACACAGGATACACGGAGAAACGCAGGATACACAGAGAAACGCAGGATACACGGATACACCACAGGATACACGGACGCAGGATACACGGACAAACGCAGGATACACGGAGAAACGCAGGATACACGGAGAAACGCAGGATACACGGAGAAACGCAGGATACACGGATAAACACAGGATACACGGAGAAACGCAGGATACACGGAGAAACGCAGGATACACAGAGAAACGCAGGATACACGGATACACCACAGGATACACGGAGAAACGCAGGATACACGGAGAAACGCAGGACACACGGATAAACACAGGATACACGGAGAAACGCAGGACACACGGTGAAACGCAGGATACACGGATAAACGCAGGATACACGGACAAACGCAGGATACACGGAGAAAACGCAGGATACACGGAGAAACACAGGATACACGGAGAAACGCAGGACACACGGATAAACGCAGGATACAGGGAGAAACGCAGGATACACGGAGAAACGCAGGACACACGGATAAACGCAGGATACAGGGAGAAACGCAGGATACACGGAGAAACGCAGGACACACGGATAAACGCAGGATACAGGGAGAAACGCAGGATACACGGATAAACGCAGGATACAGGGAGAAACGCAGGATACACGGAGAAACGCAGGATACACGGAGAAACACAGGATACACGGAGAAACACAGGATACACGGAGAAACGCAGGATACACGGACAAACGCAGGATACACGGAGAAACGCAGGATACACGGATAAACGCAGGATACAGGGAGAAACACAGGATACACAGAGAAACGCACGATACACGGAGAAACGCAGGATACACGGATAAACGCAGGATACACGGAGAAAGAAACGCAGGATACACGGAGAAACGCAGGATACACGGAGAAAGAAACGCAGGATACACGAAGAAACGGAGGATACACGGAGAAACACAGGATACACAGAGAAACGCAGGATAAACGGAGAAACGCAGGATACACGGAGAAACGCACGATACACGGAGAAACGCAGGATACACGGATAAACGCACGATACACGGAGAAACGCAGGATACACGGAGAAACGCAGGATACACGGATAAACGCAGGATACACGGAGAAACACAGGATACACAGAGAAACACAGGATACACGATAAACCACAGGATACACGGAGAAACGCAGGATACACGGAGAAACGCAGGATACACGGATAAACGCAGGATACACGGAGAAACACAGGATACACAGAGAAACGCAGGATAAACGGAGAAAACGCAGGATACACGGAGAAACGCAGGATACACGGAGGAACGCAGGATACACGGAGAAATGCAGGATACACGGAGAAACGCAGGATACACGGAGAAACACAGGATACACGGAGAAACGCACGATACACGGAGAAACGCACGATACACGGAGAAACGCACGATACACGGAGAAACGCAGGATACACGGAGAAACGCACGATAAACGGAGAAACGCAGGATACACGGAGAAACGCACGATACACGGAGAAACGCAGGATACACGGAGAAACGCACGATACACGGAGAAATGCAGGATACACGGAGAAACGCAGGATACACGGAGAAACGCAGGATACATGGATAAACGCACACGGAGAAACACAGGATACACGGAGAAACGCAGGATACACGGAGAAACGCAGGATACACGGAGAAACGCAGGACACACGGAGAAACGCAGGATACACGGAGAAACGCAGGATACACGGAGAAACGCAGGATACACGGAGAAACGCAGGATACACGGAGAAACGCAGGATACACGGAGAAACGCAGGACACACGGAGAAACGCAGGACACACAGAGAAACGCAGGATACACGGAGAAACGCAGGATACACGGAGAAACGCAGGATACACGGAGAAACGCAGGATACACGGAGAAACGCAGGATACACGGAGAAACGCAGCACACACACGCACACACGGATAAACGCAGGACACACGGAGAAACGCAGGATACACGGAGAAACGCAGGATACACGGAGAAACGCAGGATACACGGAGAAACGCAGGATACACGGAGAAACGCAGGATACACGGAGAAACACAGGATACACGGATACACGCAGGATACACGGAGAAACACAGGATACACG
>JALJCO010004824.1:0-16238 GCA_023101725.1 Atherinomorus stipes
ACCAGAAATCTGGGCGTAGTGATGGATTCAGACCTATAAACCACCAATCAGGCCAGAAATCTGAGTATGAAATTATGGATTCAGAGCCTAAAAAAAAACACCAACTAGGTCAGAAATCTGGGTGTAATGATGGATTCAGAGCTAAAAACCACCAACCAGACCAGGAATCTGTGCGCTGATAATGGACTCAGACTTAAAAAAAAAACACCAACCAGGCCAGAAATCTAGGTATAGCGATGGAGTTAGACCTGACAAAACACCAACCAGACCACAAATCTGGGTATGGCAGTGAAGTCAGACCTGAAAAAACACCAACTAGACCAGAAATCTGGACGTAGTGATGCACTCAGACCTAAACGTGGAAACCACATTGAGATGATCACTCAATCTGCTGAGTATCACCTGAAGAATGTCTCAAGGATCAAAGATCTGATGTCTCAGCAGGACCTGCAAAAAGTAGTCCATCATTCATCTTCAGCTGGTTAGATCATTGCAACAAAGCGTCTTTACTGGTCTGCCTAAAAAACAGTAGATACCTGCAGCAGTGCAGCTCATTTAGAACTTTACTACCCATGTTCTCACTAAGACCAGAAAGGTGGACCACATCAGTCTAGTTCTGAGGTCTTTACACTGGCTGCCTGTCCGTCAGAGACAGACTTTAAAATCCTGTTGCTTGTCTATAAAGCTCTGAATGGTTTAGGACCCTCCTTCACGGCCTTTTAAAGAATCTTTTAAAGGCCTCCTTCCACTGAAAACCCGTTTAACTTGCTCCTTCTGAAATACGGAGGGTTTCCCCTTGTTTACTTACACATGCTGACTTGCTAGCGCTATGCCTCCAGTCGGCTGTGCTTTCTCATCAGAGAAACAATACGAAGAAAAGAGAGAATCGGGAAACAGCCTCGCACTTCTACGTCACATTGCAAATAGCGTATCCCACGTGGGGTTTCTATCTGTCCATTGGAAGGCAGGTAACCCTCCACTACACACTAGAAGTAAAGACGGCACGACTGTAGCTTCGGAGTTGAGAAGCTAATTAGCTAACTGTTTGTTAGCATGGCGGAACAAACTTGTTTGTCGGCTCTATTTCCTGTCTGTAACGAAATAAGAGCGGAGGGCGGAGCTTCCTTCATACACTGATGGGAGGCAGCCAATCAGACGGAAATTCATGAGAAGGACCCGGAAAAGCTGCCGTTGGACCACAAGCCTCTGTTCTAGTTTACAAATACAGCTGGATACAAAGATACCAGGGCCCAGTTGTTCAAAACTGGGTTATCTTTTAACCAGCCGTTAAACACATTTAGCCGACCGTTAACTTTAACAGTCCGGTTATGTTGTTGTTCAAAACTCCGTTAACTTTAACCGTGTGTTATCTTAACGTTAAAGTTAACACACCTAAGGACCGCCACTAAAGTCTTAACGGTGGGGTTATATCTCATTATGCCGCTTGTTGCTAACGCTGCGTTGATGATGCCGGTTCAGAGAAGGAAGGACGGCGGTTATTGTGGCTTTGATTTTGACATCGGGGATTATTCTAACGAGGAGCTGCGCACCACTTCAGGAAAGAATGCATATATGTAATCCTTTGCGAGTCCATTTGGAGCGTGCAACGAACTGTGGACACGACGGACTCACTATTTAGAATGACAATTTCTTCATCAGCAGAGAAATTTCTGCCTCAATACTTTCTGTGTCCCGTGTGTTCTGTTACTGAGGGTTTGCTGTGCTGTGCTGTGCTGTGAGGCCGGATGAGGGGGGGGGGGGGGGGGTGCAGGAGCGTGAAGAGAACAGGGGAAGGATGGAGAGACTGGGGGATGAGGAAGAGTGTGTTGTGGCTAACAGCAGCTCTGTTCACGGTGGGAAAATAAAGTGAGAGTCGGCCCCGTGTCTTCCTCACAGCAATAAGGAGACACAGACGTACAACATTACTTTTTGCAATACCAGAAGTAAACAAAATGGGGAATTGTGGGATACATTGGTGCTAACCAGTGGTGCTAACCCTATGGTTAACTTTGACGGTGCTGTTAGCTGACGGCATGACTAACCATGCTTTGAACAACGCATATTTAACAGTCGGTTAGCTAACGGCAGGTTAAGGATTTAACGGACCGTTAGGGGTTAACCAGCAGTTAAAATAACCGAGAATTGAACAACCGGGCCCAGAAGGTTTTTTTTTAAACAGAAACGATGCAGAATGCATCCAATAATAATGGAGAACACAGAAATATTAATGAAACGACCATGGAAGTACAACTTAAATGTTCTCTCTTTGTTTTTCATTTTATATCATGCTTTCATTTGTTTACATTTTAATGCTTTCTTTTCCTCTGATGTAAAGCTCTTTGAATCGTCGTGTTCATGAAATGTCCTCTACAAATAAACTGGCCTTGCCTTACTCATGCAGACAGTTACACCACATTGCACTTCAAATATTAATACACCGCATATGTGCAATATCCAGTCATGCTACTCACTTTAAAGTTTAATTCGCTCTGTTTTTAACTATTTAATTCTATTTCTATTTTTTCGGTTACACTTTATTTTAAGGTACACCTATTCACTATTAATTAGTTGCTAATTAACATGCAAATAAGTAACATACTGGCTATTAATTAGTCGTTATTAAGTACTTATTAATGTCTTCTTCTGCATAGCCTTATTATACAACCAATAAGCCATTTACTAAGAGTCTTCCCTGAATAACCTCAGAATTATTACTTATTAGCACCAAGTAAGGAAGTTGTATATTAATTACTACCTCAGTATGCTTTGCTTAGTATGGACTTTATAAGGCTGTAGTTGCCCAAGATTAGTTATTCTCCCTTAGTACCACTTAATGAATATGGGCTGTTCTTACATTACAAAACACAAAACTGCAAGTGTTCATAGTGTCCAAATAACTCTTAATTAAGTCTTTGTTACTTAGAATATGTTCCCAATACTAAAGTGACATCTTGATCATTGCTAATTCACTAATAGTTGAACACTTATTAACCAACAAATGTTCCCTAAACTAAAGTTGCCTCCTTTTCCCAGTTAGTAAATATATTGTAGCACATAATTACTCCAATAAACAAGTGATGGGTTACACCTTTGAAAAAAATGGATTCATCTATAGGTTCCCCTCTCATTCAGTGGTAGAATAACAAAGACAGCACAAGTAAATTCCTCATTTATTAACCCACTGGTTCAGGTTTTCCACAGGCTGACAAATACTGGTTGAACAGGTAAAGGGGTCTTCCTGTAATTTCAAATACTGACAACTCTATCAGTGTATGTAACTAAAATATGGCATCAAATATATAAGTGGATTATACTGCATAATAACACAGGAAGTCTTATGTTGAAAAACACTGCACCCCAAATAGTACAGAAAATACAAATGTATATATATATATATATATGTAAACATATATAAACGCACAGTTCAACATGACTTGGCAAAGGTTAGAACAAATGTACTGAACTGTACAAACATTGCACTTCCACAGCCTAAACTTGCTTTCTTATTACTGCATCAGGTGATTTATTCCCCTGTGCACAAAAGTTTCACTTTACAAATACAACAGAATTTTAACTGAACATAGCAGCTTGCTTAAGTCTTAATATTTCGTCAACAAGGGGGGACGTTGACATTTGGCCTTCATGTTCATTAAAATAGCCTTTTCTCAGAGAAAACAGTACATGTAATGTGTCAAACTTTTTAGTGGTTGTAGTATAAATATCAACTTGATGTCTTCACTGTATCTACATTTCAGACAGGTTTCATACTGGATATTTTTTTCTAATGTCATGCAAAAGCATTCCAAGTGGTCCATTACTGGGATGGTTTCCACGCCAATATGTCCATTCAATTACATCTAAGTGATCCCTCAACAGTTTTTGTGTGCGGTTCCCTCTTTGTCTCCAAATAGTTGACTTGCGTATACCCCAAAATCTCTCCAAGTCTTGTGTATGTGCACCTGTAATGAAGTGAAGGTGGGGGGGAACTTTTCAGGGCTACGACGCTAAGCCTCTATTCATTCCAGAGGCACCCCTACTTCCCCCAGCCTTCAGAGCCTCAGTACATCCGTTACTAAGTTCAGGAGGTCGTAAATCAATGTGTTACCAGAAGCAGACCTGTCTATACTTTATCAGTATATAACGGTAGCTATTCTCTGCTCGCAGCAGTCTCTATTTAAACGTGGACCAAAAATCAAACTCACCTCTAACGGGAAATATTAAAGGAAGTATTCTTGTCTCATCAGTGTGTCGAGAGGCAGCTTTAACCCTTAACTACACTCTTATGAAGGATGAGTCAGGGACTTTGCAAGTGAATCAGGTTTTTCCTCAGGCAGTCTGAGATCTTTTATTAAAGCATGCAAGCAAAATACAAGTAAATACAAACTTACACTTAGTGTAATTCCCGTCAAGTCATAAAAGGATAATTGTCTAAAAAGAAAGCAAGTTCTATAACCCTGTAACTGATCTTATCTCATATTCAGCCCGTAGGCCTTCCTGTCCTGACCTATCTGCCCTGAGCCTCCTAGAGAAGCTCAATGAGCCTCCTTACGAGGCTGTGAGCCTCCCAAGGAAGCTCACGAAAACTGAAGTCTTCATGTTTTATACCTTTGTTGTAACCCCACCTTAATGTGGGAGAGACAATTCTTAAAAAGGTCATCTTTAAGGCAATTGGACACAATACACATTAAAACTAGAAGTTGTTACTCTGGTTTGTCCTAATAAGGATTTAACTCTTAGTTAGCTTTCAACCCTGCAGCTGACACCCTTGCAGGAAGTGCAGGCGTGTGTGTGTAATTCTATTTATGCTAGGAGGAAGTGTAGCTGGACCAGCTGGATTACACAGAGATGTTTCTGACTTAGGCCTACACGTTTAAAAACAAATGAAAAAGTTAAGAAAGGTTAAAGTCAAGTTCACACTACACAACAGTAACAGGGTCAACAAAAAAATCTTGATGGTTGACAGTCAGGTGGTTGTAACCTTCATCCTGAAGATGGCGGTAAGACCTCCACCCATCTGAAATGACGGAGCTTCCACGATGAACACGCTTCTTTATTAGAGGCAAGAGATGCCTGGCTGAACGGTGAGGCACAATCTGAATGATGGGTCTCCTTCTGTCATCCTTAATCCCTAGCATTCCGAATACCCAGGAACTCCTGTTGCTTGCCCGTCCTCTGTTGTACTGAAATTCACAAGAGCAAATATTTAAAAATGAGGACAATGATTCTGCAATAATGGTGAGAGATGGGAGAGTTCTCTTTAACTTTGGAGTGGTGGTTTATGTTTACCAACTTTTCTGGGGTGTAGAAATAATGCAGTTTCTTAAAACTGACATTCCTCTCAATTGCATCAATGAACTACAATGGATCTTATTCTATAATGAAACTTCTCGAGATCCAGGAGATAAACTTCCAAACACCTAGGGCAAAATCAGGTTTTAAATGTATGTATATTGTCTCTACTGATGAGGGCTGGGTATTGTTACTGTAAGAATCTCACAATTCAATTAGATTTCGGTTCTTTGGGCTGCAATTCAGTTTTGATTCAATATTAATTTAAATGCTTCAATATCAATTCAGTAAGAAGTAGTAACTCTGTTGTAGATTTTTAAATATTTATTTTCATGCCCATGTGACCAGATGTAGCAAATCAGCTCATATTTTTGGGTAATAAAACATCTGAAAATAAAAAATATTTGCATTTTTGGTTTTGTATGATCTAACGTGGCCTTTGTCCATACAATGTAAATAACAAATACAGTACAGCTCCCCTCATTGGTCAGGAGGGGACTTGATTCAGAGGATTTGCGATTTGATATTGAATTGCACAGGAAAGTATTGTGATGCATCAGTTAATCGATATTTTTACTCACCCCACAACTGACAGTAGCTGAGATTAGGACAGACTTTAGCAACATCAAAAACATGTTTTTAGACACAAAAATCATGTATTTGGCATCAAAATAATACCTATAGTATAACTTTCATACCTTTTCTTTTATGGCCTTTCTGCTCTTTGTCCAACAGTCTGCTTGCCCCTTCTTCTCATTCTTTCCATTCCTGATTTGCAAACTCTCCGCAGCTTGTCTGCAAGTTTACTCAGAGTTCTACAACTCTGAGTAATTCCCTCTTGCAGCATGCCTCCTAATTCCCTCTTGCAGCAAATTTGTAAAAGATCAACCAGATAAATATTTTAATGACACAGTTTAGAAGTGAGTGGTTAAAACCAATTTCTTAAGTTGTTATTAGTCTCTTTATAACCACAATTTCTCATTTAAGTTGTTATTAGGCTTTTTATAACCACAATTTCTCATTTGCAGTCCCATTTGCAGATACAGCAGATACTCATTGACTGAATAGAAAAGTGTATTTAACCTGAAACAACAAATGTCAAAAGCAAAGTAGGGTGAAGAGCATTCACTATATGAAGAGCTGAATGGAAGAAAATCCCAAAACAAATTAAATCTGCTGTATCTTTGAAGAGTTGTAAGAAAATAAAATGGATACTGAGTAAATTAGCACAGTGAAGTGTTGATTTAAAAAGTTAAATTCTTTTGAGAAAATTTCCTGGAACCACCTAAAACCTAAAAATCCCAGAGACCCTTGTATTGGAGTCTTCGCAACCTAGTACTTACACAATTACACATACTTGATAAATTTGACTGGTATTCATAATTCTTCCCATATACTGAATAAACTCATGTCACGTAAGCATTGGCTCTAATAGGACCCATCCCAACCAACAGTATAGTGAGAATTAGGGATGTCCTGAGCAGATGCTCAGTATCGGTCGCTGATACACCTATTTTGACAGTATCTGGCAGGATCGGATTCAGTATCTGGATCGGGGCGATCCAGTTTTCATGGTGGTATTAACACTGAGCATTTAATCCCATTCCGCTAGTCATGAGTCATCATACAAATATTCTGGAATGCGCTGCTAGGTAGCTGCAATTTGTGATAGCTCTCCCTTAACTGTTGTGTTTTTTTCAAATATAGTTGTCTTTTTTATCGACATTATTCGTCAGATTAGGTTTTTCTTGGAGGATTTTTTATGCTGGTTTGAAGGGTGTGCAATTCAGGAAATTTTTCCTCATATATTTGGCTTTTTTTACTACTTGTTATGATGTGTATCCATTGCAACGGAAAAATTGTTTACCACCGGGACCAACTGTTAAAACTCTCCCAAATCAAGATTTTCAGCGAAATAACACGTCAAATCCCAGTGGAGTTAAGGAGAAAGAAAAGAGGACGCAGGGCAGGGGTAAGGCAGAGAGAAAAACGGTGGAGATTTAAACCGTTTCTTCCAACTGTTGTGATGGGTAACGTGAGATCGCTAGCTAACAAGATGGGCCAGCTTAAAGTGCTAACAAGGTCTCAGAAAGAGTACAGAGAATGCAGTATCATGTGTTTCACCGAGACATGGCTGCATGAACACATCCCGGACTGTAATGCGTCTGTACACGGCTTCAAGACGGTCCGTGCAGACCGAAATAAACAGCTCAGCGGGAAGCTAAAGGGAGGCGGAATTGCAGTGCTGGTCAGTCAGCGCTGGTGCCATCCAGGACACATCACTGTCAAGGAGAAGATCTGCACAAGAGACATTGAACTGTTAGCTGTGAGTTTCCGTCCATATTATTTACCCAGAGAGTTTGCCTGTGTTATTCTGGTAGCGGTTTATATAATACCAGGTACCGCACCAGAGACAGCCTGTGATGTCATCAGCTCCGTCGGGGCTAAACTACAAACACAGCATCCAAACTCATTCATGGCGATCTCTGGAGACTTCAACAACGTCTCCCTCTCTGCTACGTTGCCAACTTTCCAGCAGTTTGTCAGCTGCTCCACCAGAGAAAATAAGATGTTGGACTTATTTTATGCAAACACTATGAATGCATACAGCTCCTCTGCCCTGCCTCCTTTAGGAAGATCAGATCATAATCTGGTTCTTCTCACCTCCACCTACAAGCCCATCGTTCAGCAGCAACCAGTCATTAGGAGGACGATTAAAACCTGGTCTACTGAGGCTGAAGATGCTCTGAGAGGGTGCTTTGAGGCCACAGACTGGAATGTCCTCTGTGAACCTCATGGAGATGACATCAACACCATGACTGAGTGTGTGACAGATTACATAAACTTCTGTGTGGACAACATCGTTCCAACAAGAACAGTGAGGTGCTTCCCCAATAACAAACCCTGGATCACCAGTGACCTGAAAAAGCTGCTGAACATCAAAAAGAAAGCTTTCAGGGATGCAGACAGGGAGTTACTGAAGACCACACAAAAACAACTGAAAACACAGACTAAGAAGTGCAAGGAGGACCACAGGAAGAAGTTGGAGAGCAGCTCCAGCAGAACAACGTGAGGGATGTGTGGTCGGGAATGAAGAAGATCACTGGCTTCAAGTTAAAGGGGGACCAGACTGATGGAGGTCTGGACAGAGCTAACGAACTGAACATGTTCTTCAATAGGTTCAGTTCCCCCCCTGCCGACAACCCAACATTCCACACACCCTCCATGAGCCCACAGCTTTCCTGTCCCACCTCCACTCTGTCACCCTGCACCTCAGTCATGGACCTGAACACAGCCTCCTCTCCCTCCACATCAGGACATCCTGAGACCTCCTCTGTCTCCACATCAGGATGTCCTGAGACACCTCCTCTGTCTCCACATCAGGACATCCTGAGACCTCCTCTGTCTCCACATCAGGACATCCTGAGACCTCCTCTGTCTCCACCTCCAGCCTGACTATCTCCTGTGACCAGGTCAAGAAACAACTGGAGAAACTGAACCGGAACAAGGCTGCAGGTCCAGATGGTGTCAGTCCCAGAGTTCTCCAGACCTGCTCAGAACAACTATGTCCGGTTCTCCAGCACCTTTTTAACACCAGTCTGAGACAGAACAGAGTTCCAGTGCTGTGGAAAACATCCTGTCTTGTTCCAGTCCCTAAAAAACCACAACCAGCTGAACCAAATGACTACAGACCAGAACCAGAACCAAATGACTACAGACCAGTTGCCCTGACATCTCACATCATGAAAGTCCTGGAGAGACTCTTACTGGCTCACCTCAACAAGCAAGTCAACACCTTTCAGGACCCATTACAGTTCACATATGGTAATGGGCTTGGGGTTGAAGATGCCATCATCTTCCTGCTTCAGAGAGCCCACTCTCATGGAACTTATGGAACCAGGGAACTGGTCAATCAGTTTGTGAAATGGTAACAATCAGCTCATCTTAAATACCAGCAAGACTAAAGAGATGATTGTTGACTTCAGGAGGAGCAAGAATAAGCAGCATAGTCCTGTCTACATCCTGGAAGAGGAGGTGGAGGTGGTGGAGAACTACAAATACCTGGAGTTCAGCTGGACAACAGACTCGATTGGAAATGCAACACTGACTACATCTACAAGAAAGATCAGAGCAGACTCTACTTCTTAAGGAAGCTGAGATCATTCAACGTCTGCACCAACATGTTGCAGATCTTCTACAAGTCTGTTGTGGAAAGTGCAATCAGCTTTGCAGCATCTGCTGGGGCAGCAGCATCAGAACCAGAACCAGGACCAGGACCAGAACCAGAACTAGAGACTTGAAGAAACTAAACAAGCTGATCAAGAAAGCTGGTTCTGTGCTGGGGAGAACTCTGGAGCCGCTGGAGATGATCGTTGAGAAAAGAATGCTGCACAAGCTGATGAAGATGATGGAGGATTCTTCCTCCTCTCCACAACACGGTGAAGAATCAACAGAGTGTGTTCAGTGGGAGGCTGCGTCAGGTTCACTGTAGGACGGAGAGATACAGGAATTCATTCCTGCAGCGGCATCACCCTGAAGAACAAGACTGACTGACTGATTTTTGTTATATTATAATTCCATATAATGTTATATTGTTTTTAAAAAAAAGAGTGAGCTTTTACAATGCTGAATTTCCCTTCTGGTACGAATAAAGTATTTTTCCATTTCATTTCATTTCATTTGTAGGTTAAAAATGTGTCTTGCCACTTTTACACTGATGACATTCAGGTGTATTTCTCTTTTGTTTTGTTTTTTTTTTACTTATCCTGTCCAGCATTGTAGCAAGCAGAATTGGGATCTGGTTGTTTTATTGTGTATATAGGTCTTCCACTATAAACTGGTTCTCTTCTAACTACCTTCAAATAAATTCAAGAGAGACAGAAACGTTGGTCATTGCTCCTGACCAGAAGATCCCCCTGATCAGGAACCTCCTTGGTGCTCTGACCTCGTCTGTCCGAGCCAGCCTCAGAAACCGTGGGCTGGTGTTTGACCAGGCCGTCTTTGGAGGCTCATTCCCGGCATAAATAAATCTGACTTACTTTTACTAAGGATGCTTGCCAAAGTAAAATCCAGTTTGTGGGTACGACCTTGAGGAACTTATTCAACTCTTGATTTTGTCACGTGTTGACAAGATCAACTTCCCTCTTTTCTGGCCTCAGTAAATCCACCCTACATCTTCAAGCAAGTCACCATGCAGCAGCCGCCTTCTCTCTGGCTCCTGACGGTATTTCCCTGTCCTAGCCGGCCTTCACTGGTTCCCTGTTTGGTACAGGCTTCAATTCAAGCTCTCTAGGAGACCTTCAGGGATAAGTGACATTAGCAAGAAAATAAGCGAGTTAGATTGTTGACAAGCAGGCGTACACAACACAGTCAACAGAGGAGACTGGTCACTTCGGGGCGAGTAGTAACGTTATAGATGTCTATAGGGGAGGTTATAACAAACAAATACAAATAAACATGTCTTACCTGTAAAAGATAATTCCCTGTTGTTTGAACTGTGCAATGTGTCAGTTTTTACAACTGTAGGCTGCAAAATGTTGAGGAAATGTTCATTGGCAACACAGTAGTCCCACTCTGTGTTTTGGCCAGTTGACCGCTGTAAGATGGCCGCCAGAGCTGCCATCAGAAAAGGGGGAGGGACCAATCTAAGCTGTGTTCAAAATTATCCACTCACTTCCTATTCCCTATGATGTAGTCCACTATATCATGTACACTATGTAGGGAACGACGGGAGGAGATTTCGGACACTACATGGGTTGACGTCAGTAGATGCGCTGCGATGGCAGTCGCGGAACTTCAATAAAAACATTTTTTGGGGGGAAGAAAAAGTGCAGTAGCAGTAGCTAACAGTGATGAACAACAGAGCTTTCCTGCTACGAAGAAATACCATTATTGTTAAAAGCTACACAACAACGCCACTAAAGCAAATGTTGGTACTCTAACGTTACTTACATTTAAGCTGCTTCGCCATTTTTCTTCTTCTGCGATCACAAAACACGGCCGCATTGCATTGTGGCATACGGGAGTACAATGTTGGGTACATTGCTTGTGCACTTGCATTGTGCATTGTGGGTATTTTATAGGGGACGATGTAGTGGATAAAAAGTATTGAACAGAATTCGAACAACACTACAAAATGGTGTGCTCACTATATAGTGCACTACATCCGTGATAGGGAACAATTTAAAACAGCTCTAGTCTAGGGACCCTATGAAGCTGCCAATCAGGTGACTGTATCCAAAGCTTGTGATTGGTTGGAAATGTGGCACATGTTTAACACTGCACTGAGTTGAGTACATGTGATGGCATCTATTGGCATGTGAAGCTCTTTATAAATAGAATAGGGGATTATCACGCATCCGTGTTCCGGTTTCCAGAACTTGAAACATTTAGCCGCTTCTCTTCCGGGCCAGTTCAACAGTAGCTGAATTCAATGTCCCTGCTCTGTTCCACTTCGTAAATTGAATAAACGCCAACCCTACTTAAATTTTCATGAATTCCCGACTGAAGTGATACTAAGGAAGAAGTGGATCAAAGCAATTTGCTGGAGTGAAGGGTTAACTTTATAACTTTATAATATGATGCCAACAGCTGGCATTAGCAGGCTAGCGTTAGCTGACATGCCTAACTTTGTGCTACTTAAAACACACAAGCATCTGAAAATCGGGTGTCTACCCTCCCGTTTCCAGTGGAACAACTGGGGACTGCCAAGAAAGGAGATGTTTGTGTGTTTTCAGCCGCACAAAGTTAGGCACATCAGCAAACGCTAGCTGTCTAATGCTAGCCTGCTAACACCAACTGTGTAGTCTGCCTGCTACAAACAAATGTGCTACGTTGTTTTATTATAAAGTTCGGCCCTTCACCGTAGCCAGTCGATCGCTTTGATCCACTTCTTCCTTAGCATCACTTCAGTCGAGACTAAATTAAAACTTAAGTATGGTTGGCGTTTATCCGATTTACAAAGTGTGTAACAGAGCAGGGACATTGGATTAAACTATTGTTGAAATGGCCTGGAAGAAGAAACGCCTACATTCCGGAAAGTTCCAGAAAGCATGATAATCCCCTATTTGATTTTCTTTGTTTAATGTGAAACACTGATGCTTTCTTTATGCTCTTCTTCATTTTCAATTTATCTGGTTTATTTCTGGTCATTACATAAAGTTATTTATACAGTAATATTCTGTCATATTGTCATTTATGTTCCATAAAAATACAGCTGTATAATCTTCTTTTCCTGTTTATCACTGAGCCAAACTTGGTAAATACATTGTTTGCATATAAATGAAATAAAATTGGATGACTGGTGTCCAATGAAGTGGCTAATTTGGAAATATATCCTCATCACCCATGTATTACGTAGAAAACAGCCTTGAAATAGGAGTCCACTGTGTAAAGAAACCGCTATCACTCAGCTCTCAAACTAAAAACACAAAGCTACGTACGAAGAATTACCTGCAGTTTGTTCACATACATTCAACTTAAACACATGAACTTATTTAACATTTGTTCTCCAGTGTTTCTGATTAAAGTGATTAATTCTGTTTCTGAGTTCATCAGTCATCCATGTCACACAGAAATGTTTGTTCACTATAAAATATAACAAGTTGGCTTTACTGAGAAAAAAAGATGTAAATTCTTCTCCAAAATAAAGTTTTCATTTACGAGTTTAATTAATAGATGAGAGTCTGAAGATGTTAAATAAACCTGATAAATCTGGAAGGTTATCAGCTCGAGGAAGAAACTTGATAAATTTCACATTAAATAGAAGAAAAACTTTGATTTCCAACCAAAGACTGAAAAAATGGACATAGCATGGAGGCTGAAAGTGAAGCCAGTTGGGCGTTTCTCACCGTCGCCTTCTTGCCGTGTCTCGTGTGTCGTCACTCCCAGAAAATACAAAAATCAGCAAAGACAGGGCTGCTCTGAGCCGTGGGGCAAATGATTGACAGCCAAGCTAATGCTAACCAAGGTAATCTGACGTGAACAGCAATGAATGCAGATAGACCGTTTAAAGGTAAAACACGTTCAGACTTGCCGTTAACCAGCTAAAAACCACCGTTGTGCAACTCTGCAGGGAGCTAACTATTAGCCTTCATGGCTAAAATGGGCACCAACTGTGCTACCTGTCAATCAAAATGACATGCCCCTAAGTATGTGTAATTTCCAGATTAGATAACATCTAAACGGGTGAGTTATAAAAAATTCACCCCCTCACAGTTGACATGAAGGTAAACTTGACCTATTAAACCTAAAGTGATGTTTTTAACCAGGCTGTAAACATGTTTATTTCTGCTGTAAACATGTTTATTTCTACTGTGAAGTTACTTTTTAACATTGCAGTCTATGTGGATTTGCTCTGTTTTGGAGCCCCCAGTGGATGAAGAAAGAACTAGAATTTTTTGGCAACCAGTAAGTAGCTTCACTGTTCTCCAGTGGAGTTTGCCCCTTGTTTCCAACCTACACAATGGTTTCTAGTCCAGTCAGTGATTAAGTTTAAATAGTTGTTGCTTAGCAACGGATGGTGGATGACTGGTTTAAACAGGTATGAGCAGTCACATGACACAAGCAACACCATCATTCTAACAGGGAAACTGGATTTTAGGACTAAACATGTAGACACTGAAACTGGTGAAATGTGGTTGATATGAGGCCAGTATGAAGAACTGGTTTCCTCCCAGCAAGAGAACTGGAGCTATGAATAAAGAGGAGTTGAAGACAGAGCAGTTTTCTCCTGGTAAATTCTCTCTGATGAAGCTTTGTAGGTGAAACTGAGACTCTTCATCCTCTTCATCCTCTCCTGCTGCTGTGCAGACTGATGGGTGGATGTATACGTGTGCTTCCATGTTTACCTGCAGCCTTGAGAAGTCTGTAATCTCTGCAGATAATCTTTGTTTTTGTAATCAGCTGTTGACCCACATTTACAACCAGCTGTTTGCCGTCTGTTGGCTGGAAAATAGAATGACCTCATTAAGTTTTATTTTCATGTCTGTATTGTTTTATGACTGCAGGTTTACAGCTGTTGCATCACAGTTTAATTGCAATTAAATCCATGTTTTCAAGTACTCATGCAAGTCAGTAAATTCTCTCCCATCCTTCCAACGGATCAATCCTGACTCATCATCTGTGGACAGTTTGTCTCATGCACTGCAAAATCAAACATAACTTTTAACTTATTATTATTATATGACTTATAATAATAATAATGAAAATAATAAAAAATAATAATAATAACAATGAAAATGATAATAATAATAAAAATAAGACTGATCAAGCTGATTGTACATGAAAGGGCTGCCTTAGAATTTTGAGTTAAATGGAGGATTTTTTGTGCATTTAAGATGTGTTTGATTAAGTATTTTAATTTATAATAACAACAACCACAAACTTGTTAATTGGACATGAAATAAAGCAACAAATGTTGCTGGGACAAAATACAAATCACAGTGTGGACAGAATCCGTGTATGGTTCGTTCTTTGGTTTTTCCGTTTCAAAATAAAATCGCAAAAACAAAATAACTATGTTGATTTTTTATTTTTCTGTTTTTAAACTAAATTAGAAAAACGAAAATTCCAAAAATAAAATAATGGAATGTTTTTTTTAAATCTTTCATTTTAATGGACAAAACAAAAGCTAGTTTCATATTATGTTAGTGCACTTTTGGGACGACGGAACCGGAAATTCTTAACTCTTGGCGGCGAGCATTGTACGTCTGTTTCGTGCTTTTCATTTGCAGTTGGGAGGAACGGGAATATCCATTATGGACACGTTTGTCCTTTTCCGAGGAGTCAGCGTATCTCATTGAGGGCGGATGATTTGACCGTGAACAAAATTGCCTTGATATTTCAAGTAAGTATGATAACCGATCTGACGGAATATAAGGCCAGCATTTTAGCTAGGCTAACGTTGATGGTAATTCTCCTGCTTGAGTTCTTGGTTTACTTAGGGATAAACAATTTACTCTGTCCTCAGATTTAATTTATACTTCATCATAAATATTTTTTCATTATTATAAATGAGAGGCATTACCCTTAGAGAATAGATATTTACCCTCACACCCATACACCATATCCAGAGTAAATATTTTATCATTTTACTGTAGATGCAAAGTGCCTCATAATGCCAATATGCTTTATTCTCATTTTCAGGAATTGATTTTTCTCAAAATCCTGTGAGGTCACTGTCTTTGGATTCTGTTAAATGATCAACTAAAACCACAATATACATTTCATGGTTTTATAGCATTTTTTTTGAAAGGGGTATCCATGTTTTGTACCATAATCATAATTCTCATGCTCACTTTGTCTTTTCCATCTTAAGCCAATTATCAACTCACTAATTTGATGTCCAGACAGAAAAGATCAAATATATTTTTGCAGGTTATAAAAGGTAACATCATTCCTACACATACAGTATGTTCTGCCAGATGTCTGCCAACGAGGAGACTCTCATGACTAATTGGGCTTAATACGCAAGCTCAGGTCTGTTCATCCTGCAGCTGGCCGCCTCTGGTGAGGGTGTATAGTTTTAAGGGCCGAAACACCCAATGATCCAGAGGAACACTACTGATGATGCGTACCCATAAATGCATTTCTCCTTCAAGTCCACCATCTACTATTCACCCACAAGTCCACCAAGCGTATGTGCTCGCACAAAAATAATAACACCTCATTCTGTGTATTTTTTTTGGAATCTGAATTTATTCCACAAAGTTTTAAATGTAAAAACCTTACAACGGTGACATTTTTTAGATAGAATTTATCAATGGAAAAAAATACAATAGTTTTAACAGTCATTGAAAAATAAATAACACTGAGTAGATTTCCTCAATCTAAATTAAAATTCAGAAATAATAATTCTGATTATGTATAGGTGACCCTTTGACCGAATATAAAGAAAGTTGGTCACTTGTCACAATTTAGAAGAAATAAATTCCCTAAAATGAATGAAT
>JALJCO010004829.1:0-11445 GCA_023101725.1 Atherinomorus stipes
ATAGGGGATTATCACGCTTACCGGAAGTTCCCGGATTTTGGACACTTCCTCTTCCGGGCCATGTTAACGACAGCCGTTCCTGCTCTGTTATACTGTTTAAATCGGATAAACTCCAAACATATTTAAGTTTTCATTCTAGACTGAAGTGATACTGGATCAAAAGCTGGATCAAAGCGATCGATTTGCCGCGGTGAAGGGCCGAACTTTATAATAAAACACACGTTTGTTTGTCGCCGGTGGGGCACAGCACCGGCACTTCACAGCATGCTAGCATTAGCCAGCTAGCGTTTACTGACGTGCTTAACATTGTGCGTCTTAAAACACACAAACATCTGAAAATCGGGTCTGTACCTCCCTGTTTCCAGTGGAACAACTGGGGACTGTCCAAGAAAGGAAACGCTTTCAGATGCTTGTGTGATACCAGCACCACTAAAAAAGGCTACGTCATCAAGCTGGCTAATGCTAACCTGCCAACAGTAGTTCGCCAGCTACTACTCTGTTAAACTTTGTAAATCGGATAAACGCCAATGCCAAGTTTTCATTCCAGACTGAAGTGATGCTAAGGAAGAAGTGGATCAAAACGACCGATTCGCTGCGGTGAAGGACCGAACTTTAAAATAAAACGACACACGTTTTTTTGTGGCCGGCAGACTGCGCAGTTGTGTTAGCAGGTTAGCATTAGCCAGCTCGATAACGTGCCTAACTTTGTGCGGCTGAAAACACACAATCATCTGAAAGCGTCTCCTTTCTTGGCAGTCCCCAGTTGTTCCACTGGAAACGGGGAGGTACAGACCCGATTTTCAGATGTTTGTGTGTTTTAAGACGCACAATGTTAAGCACGTCAGTAAACGTTGGCTGGCTAATGCTAGCATGCTGTGAAGTGCCGGTGTTGTGCCCCACCGGCGACAAACAAACGTGTGTTTTATTATAAAGTTTGGCCCTTCACCGCGGCGAATCGATCGCTTTGATCCACTTCTTCCTTAGTATCATTTCAGTCTAGAATGAAAACTTGAGTATGTTTGGAGTATATCCGATTTAAACAGTATAACAGAGCAGGAACGGCTGTCGTTAACATGGCCCGGAAGAGGAAGTGTCAAAATTCGGGAACTTCCGGTAAGCCTGATAATCCCCTATTAAAGGGACTTGAGGCAAGATTAAGAAACGAAACTCATGCTTCATCACCCATTAGTTTTAAAAAAATGGACATGCATGTTTGGGTTTTTTAAAATTCCTGCCTCTAGTCTCTTAAGCAATGTAGAAACACACTTTCAGGAGAGCCAAAGATTGTCAGGGCGATCCTGAAGATGTCAGCTAGAGCATCATTCTGTTGCCATGATGCTGGACAGATTACATAGAAATAAATAAAAAAAGGGACATTTTCTACCTCGTGTAACAAAACAAAAGCAAACTGAAGAAGCTTCAGCTTGGATTCATGACACATTCAGATTAATCTTTTCTTTATTTAAAACCAAAGTAAATTTACATTGAGGAACAAACTGTGTGGAGAGGATAATGACTCACACAAACATAAGCTTTCCTTCACGTAACACCTCCCCTCTCCTGAACCCTGAAACTTCCTCTGGAAACAAACTCCTGTTCCTCACAAAAGCCGTCCTACACACCCTCAGATTAAAATGCCAACCTGACATAATCCTCAGATTGAGCTGAAGTGTTGGCTGAACACAGAGCTGTGACACGCCGTATTACACCACCGTTATGCTGACCGATGGCGTTCCCAACCTGCGGCTAAAAAAGAAAAAAGTCTGCCTCAAATATACAAAGCTCTAAATCTACAAGCTGCAAACACCAACACACCTATGCATTATCTGTACATTACACCCACTAATAAACCCACCCTCGTCTTCATCATGACTACCCATCCTCTTCATTAGCTCCACCTTCAGGGTCAGACCCCGTCTTCATTCCTGGTGTGATTATCCAACCAGGTGTTGGAAACATTCCTCAGAGACATCGGAACAAAGTAGCTGCATCCATGATGAGAATCTCCTGTTCCACCTCATGGAGATGATGTGATCTTTGTGACATGGTGCATCATCCTGCTGGAAGTAGCATCAGAAGATGCTCCACTGTGGTCATAAAAGGATGGACATGGTCAGCAATGATACTCAGGAAGGCTGTGGTGGTTAAACCAGTGGTTTTCAAACTGGGGGTCGGGACCATCATGTGGATCATGTGATATTTTCAGGGGGTCACCAGACCATTGTAAAGAAAAAATAATAGAGCGTGCATTCATCAAATAAATTTGGGATTTTTGGGCCTATAAGTATTAACAAATTATTGTGAATTTGTAAAATTAACACATTTATTTCTAAATTATTGCATGAAAAACTAAGTTTTTGCTAGGGATGCACAATAATTATCGGGTTATTTCATTTCCAGTGAATACTCGCAAAGGAGTAAGCGATTTGGGACAGCACTGCGAACTTGAAAATCACGTACTGAGCCATTGAGTACATAGTATGGTTAGTGTACTCAATAGGGGATTATCACGCTTACCGGAAGTTGCCGGCTTTTGACACTTCCTCTTCCGGGCCATGTTAACGACAGCCGTTCCTGCTCTGTTATACTGTTTAAATCGGATAAATTCCAAACATATTTAAGTTTTCATTCTAGACTGAAGAGATACTGGATCAAAAGCTGGATCAAAGCGATCGATTCGCCGCGGTGAAGGGCCGAACTTTATAATAAAACACACGTTTGTTTGTCGCCGGTGGGGCACAACACCGGCACTTCACAGCATGCTAGCATTAGCCAGCTAGCGTTTACTGACGTGCTTAACATTGTGCGTCTTAAAACACACAAACATCTGATAATCGGGTCTGTACCTCCCCGTTTCCAGTGGAACAACTGGGGACTGCCAAAAAAAGGAGACGCTTTCAGATGATTGTGTGTTTTCAGCCGCACAAAGTTAGGCACGATATCGAGCTGGCTAATGCTAACCTGCTAACACGACTGCGCAGTCTGCCGGCCACAAACAAACGTGTGTCGTTTTATTATAAAGTTCGGTCCTTCACCGCGGCCAACCGGTCGTTTTAATCCACTTCTTCCTCAGCATCACTTCAGTCTGGAATGAAAACTTGGCATTGGCGTTTATCCGATTTACAAAGTTTAACAGAGTAGTAGCTGGCGGACTTTTGGTAGCAGGTTAGCATTAGCCAGCTTGATGAAACTAACTTTGTGCGGCTGAAAACACACAAGCATCTGAAAGCGTCTCCTTTCTTGGCAGTCCCCAGTTGTTCCACTGGAAACGGGGAGGTACAGACCCGATTTTCAGATGTTTGTGTGTTTTAAGACGCACAATGTTAAGCACGTCAGTAAACGTTAGCTGGCTAATGCTAGCATGCTGTGAAGTGCCGGTGTTGTGCCCCACCGGGGACAAACAAACGTGTGTTTTATTATAAAGTTCGTCCCTTCACCGCGGCAAATCGATCGCTTTGATCCAGCTTTTGATCCAGTATCACTTCAGTCTAGAATGAAAACTTAAATATGTTTGGAATTTATCCGATTTTAAACAGTATAACAGAGCAGAAACGGCTGTCGTTAACATGGCCCGGAAGAGGAAGTGCCAAATGTTTCAACTTCCGGAAACCGGAACGCGGAAATGTGATAATCCCCTATTTGGGATTTTGAGTATTGAGTATGGAAGTAGGCGATTTGGGACACAGCACATGTCTACATGATTAGATGCTGTCGCATGATTGGCTGGTTGGATATTAGTGTTACCAGCAGCTGAACAGGTGGATCTGTTGAAGTGGAGAATCATTGTATAAATCTTCCGTAGGTGTGTAAATGAATAACTTGAAGAGAACAGTGAATTGAGACTGTTAAACTTTATTAGCACTGAGTAGATGAACAGATTTTACAAAGACAGAAAGGTTTTAATCAATTTTCAGGACAGTTGATATAAAACAAAGTGGAATAAAGAAATGAGCTACGAGGGAGGAAGATTCACAGACTGTTGATGCCCGGTTCATTTCTGACCAAGCTGGGAGAGCTGTGGAGAGGAAGGAGGAGGTGGTCAGCAGCAGGCAAGTTTACAATCACGGGAAATTATTAAGCCATGTTTTCATTACGAAACACTGACACATTCACCGTTTTAACAAAGTTCATCTATTACAAATGAGTCCTGAAACCTTGACTGCTAACAGGTGTGTTTCTCACCTGTTTGATGAACTGAGCAGCATTGAAGAGTTCACTGCATCCGTAAACAACTTTCCTCCCCTGTTTAGACTGAAAGTACAGAGAAAAGACAACGTTTCTACTTAAATATGGACGAAGCTTCAGCAAACTGCAGACAGAAAGCAAGGAGATGAGGACCTAACATGAGCTACCGAGCAACACAACCATCACTCAGGACTGGAAAATCAGAAATGTGAAGAATAAGCATCTGAAAACTGGCGTACTTCTGTTACTCTGATTCTAAATGAATCAATAAAATATGATTATAAATAACAGCGTTCCTTCTGTTCAGCTGATTTTCATCAGGTTAGAGGTAAACAACAACATGTCATCAGCGTACAGAGATGCTGAGCTGGTGGCAGATAATCCGACTGTTTACCGTGTTTTTAGGAAGTAAACTGTGAGGATGGCGCCATTCCAGATAAAATCACAGGGAAAAACACAGACACCATGTAAGCATGTTTGTCTCAGCTAAAACTCCCTAAACCTGAAATAATAACTAATGTAACCTGAAATAATAACTAATGTAACAAGTTGCCATGACAACCTGTCAGCGCAGAGATTCTCCTGATGTCCCATGGACTGAAAATATGTAGATTAGTCTGAATCACTGAATGAAATGTTGGTGTGCCATCAAAACGAGTCAGAAACACATATTTAAGGTCTAAAAGTTATGTTGTGGGTCTAACATGAAAAAAAACCTGAGCGTAAACTGAAAATGTTGTTCAACATTATACTGTATCTATATGTTGTTGAACAACACTTTGAGGCTTGTTTTAGGTATATTCTGTAACGTCCAATTAGACTTCTGCACCTATTGACAGGTATTTGGCCCACTGATCATAAGCAGATGTTTTAATTTGTCTAGGAGAGTTTTATTAGTTTTTTTTTAAATATCATTTTCAACCACAGTTCAAAAGCAACATTGTATTTCACTAAATTATAATTTAGTAACTTTTTAGTTATTATTACTTTTTTTAGCTTTTTTTTTATTTCAATAACTATTGTGAAGTTATCCTTTTCTTTAATGGGAGGGTATGAAAAAATGTGTATATAATATACACACATTATATATATATATATATATATATATATATATATATATATATATATATGAGACGGGTCAGAGGAATTTAAACTTTAATGGTCTAGAATACTGAAGCACAGGAAGTCCATTTTCAGTAAGTTCCCAAGAAAAAAGTGATCAAAAGCAGTTTTTATATATATATAAAAAAAGAATTCTGAATAACATCAAACTGTCCAACTTTTAGTAAAAATCAAAAAGCTGAAAGATTAATTATTTTTATTTAATTTGTGTCTTCAGTTTAAAAATAAGATTTAAAAAAAAAAAAACATTATCATAGTATTACAGAAATGTAATAATCTTTCTGCCAGTACACTTATGTGGTAAAATAACGACGTGATGTCTACGCATCACCGAAGGTATCAGACTTTGAGAGATTTTCTGTCAGCTTATTTCAGTATTAACATCCATGGTGATAGTACCTTTGTGTAGTCCACCAGGCTCTGGTACTGATGTAGTTTCCTCCTCCCACCACAAACACGATGGCCTGAAAGACAGCAGGAGGTTAAAACTTTATCTTCCTCCATGTCATCCATCAGCTTTGACTGCACCCATGATTCATTGATTAATAAAGCATGACTAACCTGTCACAACATCATGGAGGAAGTTCCTGAACAACAAGAAAAACACGCAGATGGCAGGAAACAGATTTCCTGCATCTTTACCAGCGGAACGAGGGGCTTCAGCGTTAGTCTGAATCTAGGTACCATGAGGGGAACCTGGCCCTGTTTGGTCCGCTGTGAACAAATCCCGGACCACTTCCACCAGTGGTCCAGTTCATTTTGGAGATCCATGAACTCAGATCAAAGAAATGAACCCTGGTTTGCATGAAAGATCAGGGTCTCTTGGTTCCAACTGAAAACTGGGGTCTTCTGGTTCAGTTCTCTTTCAATGTGAAAGCAAACAGAGCATCCAGTGGACCAGAGACAGGAAGTGAGGTAGTTGTCCTGGTAGTTTGGTCCAGTAAAGTTCAGTGAAGACCAACCGAAGGAAGGAGGGACATTTTGGGAATTCCCATCCATCTTGATCCTGGTGGAAAGGAACCCTCTGTGTTCCAGCTTAGAGACCCAACTGATCTTTGCGGCATACAGGATCACAGACTAGCCAAATATGGAAAACCGATCCTCAGCCTGACGGGGAGCTGGTGTAGGGAGGCGAGCATGGGAGCCATGTGTGGGCAAATCAGCCGAAAGACTGGTTCTGGACCAAAGACTGTAGAAAATATGGACGTAGTATCAGGTCACGTCTGAATAGGGGAAAGTGAAGCCATTGGGCGAGTCCCGCTGTCGCCATCTTGCCTTGTGATGTGTGTCGTCACTCCCAGAAAATACTAAAACGGACAAGCACGGCCTCGGGGCAAATGATTGACAGCTAACGTACTCTGGGTTAAATGCTAACCAAGCTAACTTGAAACTAACAGGTGGGATAAAGGGAAGGGCATGTTTGGGATTGCAGTTAGCTGTTAAAAACCATCATTTTGCTACTCTGCCGCAGACTGAAGCCATGTCTCAAACCGTACACTTACCCGAGTGCACTGGAATTTAGTGCGTAGTGCGCACTGTGTACTTCATCTGTAGTGCACTATTGTTGCTTTGCTGACCCAAACAGAGCACTGCACTTACAGGAAGTGACAAACTAGCATTGCCCGCTAACGTGAACTAACTCTACTGAGCCGGTATCGGCCTCAAACACATGACCAGATCATAACTGTCATCAGGGAGTGAACAGCTTGGTAGCATGCTACAATATACATTAGTAATTATGTCTAAACTATTTCATAAACGTTACTTAAATCAGTACAATACCACCTCCAATGCAGCAGGGGTCGCCACTCGTCTGCTACCGCCGTTATTCAGCTCTGAAAGCAGTACGAAAGTCCCGCTTCTTCCACTACGTCAGCAAGATGTTTAGTGCGAGTAGTGTGCTTTCTTTCTGACCATTATTAGGGCAACATCCTGGTACTTTCAGTGCACTGAATTTTCACTTAAATGACAACATGAACGCCCTATACACCTAAAAAGAGTGTTTTAAGTGCTCAAGTATGCGGTTTGAGACACGGCCTGAGACCTTACCGAGAGCAAACAAGGAGATATAGTTTGCAACCGGCCGGCAGGCCAACATCCAGTCTAGCGCAAGTCAATCAAAAGGACACACCCCTAATTATGTGTCATTTCAAGATTAAATAACATCTAAACGGATGAGTTACAAAAAAAATTCACCCCCTCACAGCTGACATGAAGGTAAACTTGAGCTATTAAACCTAAAATCAGTTTTTGAAACCAGGCTGTAAACATGTTTATTCTGCTGTGAAGTTGGTGTTTTTAACATGGGAGTCTGTGGGAATTTGCCATGTTTTTGGAACCAGCCCCGAGCAGATGAACAAAGAATTATAGTTATTAAACTGAACTTCTGGACTTCACACTTTTCCAGCGGAGTTTGCCCCTTGTTTTGGACCAGATACAATAGTCCAGACAGGAAAATGTAAAAGTGGGAGTGTTCCTCCTCAAGTTATTAAAGGAAAACATTTTATCCTTGCAAAAGATCTGAGGGTAAAATATCTAGCTTAGACAAGCGTGTTAATCCGGGTCTGGAAGCTGACGGTCCTGACTGGTCCTTCATATTGTGTGTCTGAAAGCCAAAATCAGGAATACTAGCAGGGAAGTGATGGGAGTCCAACAGACAATACCTCAATTTAGTCAGGATTCAACGAGCTAACACCCAGACTTTGATGTCGTCAAGCCCTGCAGGTTGGTTGTTTACTGCAACAGTTTTTACTGGAAGGTGGATTTGTAGGTGGATCATCGGCATAAAATGGTATGAAATGTTATTTAAAAAAAAAAAAAAAAGTTCCCAAAGGAGGTATGGCCAATGACAACAGTAAAAGAACCAAAAATGGAGCTTTGAGGGGTTCAGAAACACCATGTCCTGATGTTTAATTCTGTCTGTGCAGCTGTAGCTTCTGTCTCTGTCACAATCCACAAGATTAATAAAGTTCAGATTGAAGCAGTGTTGAATAAGAACAGATAATTGCAAATGTGTGTGAGTCGGTCCCGAGTCAAGCAGGCAGGATCTGTGGTGTACAGCATCATTCCTAATCTGTCTTGTATTTCCTTTCAACTTGTGTTTGTCCTGGAAATGACTCTGAATCTCATCAATCAAACTTTGGTCCAGAAACAGACTCACCTCCTGAAAAGGGTTCTTGTTCCTGGGAATGGAGCTGAAACAGAGAAGGAAGAGATGATGAGACATTCCACAGCTTTCCACTGCTCAGCGGCAGCTGGTGTGACGGGAAGCTGTAAAGGGATGGATTACTGATGGCTTCGTCCTCACCTCTCGCTGCCTCGCAGCATCTTTGGGTCAAAAGGCCGATAGTCGTCCGTTTCCCTGGAAAATCACAGAAAAACAATAGTTTTTTTCTGTGGAAGTCACACAGAAACAGCTGAAAACGTAAACAAGTTTCTAAAAGCATCACAGAAGAAACTGCTGCAAGTTTCTCCAGTAAAACTCAGATGAAGCAGGAATTCTTGTTTCTCCATCTGTCACTGATCAGATGAGTTCAGCCTTGTCCCATGCACACAGAGATTCCTCCTCATTATACACTGTAGATCAGTGGTGGACAGTCCTGCAGGTTTCCAATGTTTCCCTGCTCCAACACACCTGATTCAAATCAAATGGATCCAACAGCCAATCAAGCTCCGCTCCAGTTACTCATTCACCTGAATCAGATGTGTTGGAGCAGGAAAACCAGGGCAGAGGTTCCCTCCACTGCCCACCAACCTCTGTCCATCTTTCCATCTGAGAGACTCTGTCTCTCTGAAATGCTCCTTTTTTACACCCAGTCATGTTACTGACCTGTTCCCAATTAAACCAGTTAGAGTTGCTGCTGTTCCAACTTTTTACACACGTGTTGCAGCATCAGATTCACAATCAGTGAAGATTTTCCATAAATATGTTATAAAATATGTTGTTTATACTGGGAATAAAATACGTCGTTTCTGTTCTACTGGGAATAAAATATGTTGTTTTTTGTGGAGTTTTTATGATTTCGAGGTTACCAGGTCACCCTTAAAGTGATACCGTGTAACTTTTGAACCCAATGTCAGCCAAATATTATGATACATTATATTCTAACATTATTATTGATATGAGTAACTATAGCTGATTTCTATGGTCAATATAGATACTTGGCGCATGTCGTTACTCCGAGGGGGCTGCCATTCTCAAAAACCGGGCATTGTAACTTCTCAGGAGCGGGCCGTCTCTCAATAGATCATGTAACCTGGAGCGCTTTGATTAATGGCTTGATGACTTAAAATCAGCCTTTCAAAGTGGTCTGCAACACTTTTCCAAAAAGAGACTGAGACTGTCTAATTTTGAGATGGTTGTGGCGCCTGTGGGAAGTTACAGGTTTAGTACCCATAGTGGCCAAAAATTACACGGTATAACTTTAAGAACAAGACTTGTTAATTATTAATTATTATTGTTAATTATTATTTTTATTTGTGTAATGTAATCTCAATCTTATTTATATAGCACATTTATAAATGACAATAGCCACCAAAGTGCTGAACAAGTTTAAATTAAAGTAATAAAACAATAACTACTATTACTTCTTTATTGAAATTTCCCTTCTTGGATGAATCAAGTATTTTTCATTTAATTATTATGCTGTTATTTTACTGGTCTGACCCACTGGAGTCCAGTTAGAGCTGGATGTGGAACCTTGGTACTGGAGACCAGAATGTTCTGGATGTGGAACCTGGACTAAGATGAGCTTGACTGCTCTGAACTAAATATAATCTATCAACAGTAAATCAGCTCTTTCATACTTGCAGACACACAGTGTTCAACATAAAATCGGTTTATTCTGATCCAGCTAGAAAACTTTGACTGAGTCCACCTGCGTTTGCAATCTGATGTAGGAAGGAAATTAGGAAAAGCATTTCTCTGGGAGATTAGTTATTTTCTAACATTTGAGAGAAGATGAAGCTCAGCCATGTTGAAAAACTTAGCCGACATTCCTCCAAACTTTTGTTCAACCCTAAAGTGAACACAACCCCAAATGCAACAGGAAACCACATTCACACAGTGAGGACAATCTGATAGAGGGAGAATGCGCTTTCTATTTCTTTTATCTTTCCCTCCTGGTCCTGTCCTCCACCCTCCTCCTGATCCTCAACAACAGGATCTTTGTTCCTGCTCTGTAACTCCAGACGATGAGAAACCTGCGGGGTGTGTGTGTGTCGGCACATGAATGTCATTCACTGAGAGGACCAGGCTGAGTTTTCAGGACACTCAGCTTTACGGAGCTCGGGGCTCAGAGGTAGTCTATGGTTCAGGCTGGAACCAGTTTAAGGGCCGCAGAAGGAGAGGCTGATTTCTGATCAGCGTCTAACAGGTTTATGTACGATCACATGACTCATCAGATAAGAACACTTAGCAGTAATCATGAAACGGTGTCAAGGTTTGTGTGTCAGTGTTGCTGATCAGGGACCTCAGAACCAGTCACTGACTCCAGAGAACCAGCCTGTCATACCAGATATAACAGATAACCAGTCTGTGATAGGAGAGAACCAGACTCTAAAACCAAAGAACCAGTCTGTGGTGCCAAAGAACCAGTCTCTGGTACCAGAGAACCAGTCTGCGATACCAGAAACCAGTCTGTGATACCAGAGAACCACTGTGATACCAGAGAATCAGTCTGTCATACCAGATATAACAGAGAACCAGTCTGTGATAGTAGAGAACCAGACTTTAAAACCAAAGAACTAGTCTCTAATACCAAATAAACCAGTCTCTAATACCAGAGAATCAGTCTGTCATACCAGATATAACAGAGAACCAGCCTGTGATAGTAGAGAACCAGACTCTAAAACCAAAGAACCAGTCTCTAATACCAAAAAAAGACCAGTCTCTAATACCAGAGAACCAGTCTGAGATACCAGGGAACCAGTCTCTAATACCAAAAACACAGTCTCTAATACCAATAAACCAGTCTGAGGTACCAGAGAACTATGTTCAATACCAGAGAACCAGTCTCTAATACCAAAAAGACCAGTCTCTAATACCAGAAAACCAGTCTATGATACCAGAGAACCAGTCTATGATACCAGAGAAATAGTCTCTAATACAAAAAAGCAGTCTTTAATACCAGAGAACCA
>JALJCO010004830.1:0-32827 GCA_023101725.1 Atherinomorus stipes
AGAGGTTAGTTTTGACAAAAGCAACTCATGCAAATTAACAGGCAACACCTTCAGTTAAAAATAGCATTATCATTTAAGATAAAACAATCTTGGGTGCATGCGCTCTATAATTGTTGTTTTTTTTAAATACAAATTTTACTTTTATTATATTTTTATTTCTAAGTTTTTGCTCCAAAACAGATACATTTTCTTTTACTATCACCGTTTGTCCTTTAGACCTCCGTAGGCTTCTTGAAGTAGCGGTGTAATGATTTGGTGCAGTACCTGAGTATTACAAATGCGCATGTGTGTAATGCGCATCTTGATTTGAATAAATGGACCAATCAGCGATCTCTCTGGACGGACGCTGCGGACGTTCCGTTGCTCTTAGCCAATCACAGCGCAGCCTCGTTGTTTGCCTGGCTTTTGAATTGAGCTCGAACAGCAGACTGGCACTCTGACGTAGTTAGCTGTCAACAAACTAAAGAAGACAAATAGTTTGAGGTATTATAACTTAGATCATGAATTAATCCGATTATTGGGATTTACCAGAGAGATGTGTCTTTTTCTTTAGGAAGTGTGGCTTGAAGAGGAATTCTCACGAGTCCTTTATCTGCTGACTTACCAGCTTCATTGCTCACAAAATTAGCTCGTGAGCCTGGTGAAGTTAACTGGTGTAGCAGCCAGTTGACCTCCATTCGCTCATTTTTCCCCGATATATATTTTTTTTATTAAAGGAATCCAAGAAACAAAACAGTTGGTAAGTTTTGTGTTCTTCTTATTTACGTTTTGTACTTGTTAGAGACGCACCACATTAAACGTTGAAGAGGAGATTAGCTAAGCTAATGCAGTAGCTAAGACTAGCTAACGTTAATTGGGCTGTCTGTGATTGAGTTCTACAGCTGCTTTAGGTTTGTCATGTTTACTGCGAGACTTGTCAAGACAAATAAGAATTGAAGAAGGAATGCCATCTTTATGGGCTTCTGTAAAGTAATCGGTGCATATGGGCTGAGGTTTAGATCATTGCTTGTTCGCTGGCTCTGTACAACAAACACCAGACACAAGCGCAGGTTATTTTCACTGTTAAACAGGAAGGTTGTTCTCCTCACCCTAGTTTTCCTAGGATTATCGTATCCCTAAAGCATGCAGCTTTCTATTGAGCTTAAATTTCTTTTCTGTGTTTGCCTCTCCCCCCCCCCCCCATAAGTCAAGCAGTTTGGAGGAGTTGGTGCCTCCTGGGGCTCCTGGCATGGCTGACAGCAGCATTGTGACTTTAGGGACAGCTCGGAGCCTGTTAGTGGATTCTTCAATCTGTGACTCCACTGTTGAAAACACCAAGGACCATACGTTTCCTGGGCATGACATGTGAAGATGGGGGAGGTGAGTGTTACAAGTTTTCGTTCTATCATCTCTCTTTTCTTTCTTCTTTTTGTCTGAGATAAGAAGAACTGTAAGGAAAACACATGTTCTATTCAGGGGCCCTGCGAGTATTTAGATTGATATCTGAATGTCATTCTCTTTAGGTTAGTTGATTTGATAATGGAGACGAATAGCATTTTATCCACTTCATTCATTCATCTATAACTCAACTTAGTGGACAGAAAACAATGTCCACAGCTGGACATATGATGGCATGTGATAGGGAGTGCACCGTTTTCCGAGGAGCAGATGCATTAATGATGCTCAGGAGAGGAAGAGTCAATCTTTCCAGAGAGGAAACTCCCTCACAACAACATATGAAATGACAAAACAAACAAAGTTTAACTGAACAAACAACTCCTGAACGCCATAGCTGCAGTTTTAGTCTATGAAAATTGTAATAATTTGCTCCAAATTTTAAATTTATTAACTTTATTTGTCCCAGAGGGGCATTTTTTTCCCAGGTCTGAACTATACAAAACAACATGTCACATAGTGATGACAAAATTAATCAGTGATGGAAAAGGCATCATGAGATGTGGTGGAGATATTATGGCTCTGGCTTACCTGCACCTCCACGTGTTGCTATCAGCAACCATATTGCAGTCTCACTCTGAACTTAACCTTTTTTCTTTGCAGTCATTTCTGGAAGGAACTAATGTGGTGTCTTGTGCACAGTCTAACTTAAATCCAGTTTTCTCCATGTTGAGCTCCAAATTTCTCTTTTCAGCACCGGAAAGATTCTGCTTCACCAGCAAAAACTCTCGGCTACGTTGGAGGCTGTGGACAGGATTATGTAGAGCAACTAAAGTGCTGTGACTGTCCTGTGTTTGAAAAAGGGGAAAAACGTTTTTAGGCTGATATTTCTACTGCCATGTATCGTCACCATGATAAAAACCAGGAATTATTGGGATACATTTTTTAGTCTACATCGCCCATCCCTAATGTTGTCCATGTGAAATATTTTCGTTCTGAAGACGTTGCGCTCAACAATGTAGCCGTGGCGGTCTGCTGCTGCTGAGTCAATGTAAAGGAAACCCGTCTGATGCCCGGTGTACAGCCGAGTCTGAAACCATGTGAAATCACTTGATCGGATCAGGACATTCCTCGTCTCTCTCAAACACCAAAGTGTTGAAAGGGCCGCGTTTAACACAGTGGGTGATATTAAGACGTGTTGCTGAACTGGGTTGGATGATCTGTTTTTGTGAACATGAACAATCTCATTGGTCTCTGTTCATCTAAGAAGATCATAATACATTGAAGGGTGGATGAAACATGTTGGGAGAGAAGTTTGAGGTGATGTAATCATTTGGCTCTGAAACATGGAAAACCAAACCAGTTCCTGGAGTGTGCAGCTTTGGCACACAGTAGCCAACCCACATAAAGTCCATCTCATTAGTGCACTCAGAGTGATTGGATATTATGGACATGACTAAACGAGTACATGTTTGTCAGGGTTACAGATCACCTCCTTTTTTCCTTCCCTCACCAGAGTGAGGGATTTGGGTTCATTTGGGTTACATGTTAGAGAAAACGATGCCATCTGGGGCATATTTGCAAGCAAGCAGAGACTTTTGTCAGGACAAGGTTTTTTATTTTTGGGAGAGCAGAACAACATCTTTTTGTGGAAACTAGAAATCCTGCTTTTAGGTGATTTTTTCTCTCTCATTACGTTACATCTGCTCCCTGAGGTTCGTTGGTTCATACAAGTTGAGGTCTGGACTTTGACCGTGCTGTTGTAACATTGTATCGCTTTTCTTTTATTGCTGTTCTGGTTTTTCTGATGTTTCGGATCATTGTCTTGTCAGCCAAGCTTTATCTCAGAGGTTTGACCTCATATTTGGCTCTAAAACACTTGGACATACTTTTGGCATGCTTGAAGTAACAACCTGCGATGTCCATGTTGTGTAGCTGTGAAATAAGCTTAGATTACCACCTCTACTTCTTTTTTTTTTAAACTTTATTTTTATTGGGGGTTTTTTCTTAATCTTGCAAAAAGACAAACATGACTAAGTAGTACATGGAACAGAACAAGCAGGTCACCGAAAGGAGGAGGCAATAGTGGATTGCAGAGTGAGAGGGAAGAGAGAGGAAAACCTCTACCTCTTTTCTGTGCATAATTTTTGCTTTGTGCTGTGTTTTGTTCTGAACTTTATTGTTTTCCAAACATAGCAATAGTTAACTTCTTCATTTGTCTGGTGGACATTGTTCCTTGAGTCTTCCCAGGGAAAGTATGGGAAAAGTATGCACGTTGTGTAGAGCTTGTGTGGTGTGTTTATCTTGGGCAACTTTTCCCATATTGTGTCCCTCATCAGTTCTTAGGGCTAAAAAGTAGCACTTAGCATGGTTAAGGTTTTTTTTTTTTTTTTTTAATTCTTTGTATAGTTTCTTTGAGAAACTTTTGGCCAAGTTTCCACCACAGGTTGAGATTATTTTTGCTTTATGATTTGTGTCAAATCATAAATATTTTTTGACAAATTTAATCCCTAACTGTCTTTTCTTAAATCAGTCATTTATAGGGCCGTAAAAATGCACAATTTTTGACTTATGATTTGATACGCACCATTTTTTTAATTTGTAATATTTAATTTAAACATTTATAATATTTAATTTAATGTTACAAACACCCTGAACATGTTTGAACACAAAGAAACAATAAGAAAAATGAATGAATTAATATCCAAAGATATAACATTTCTCTCTTCTCTGAGAAAATAATGTTTTTGAAAAATAAAAAATAAAAGAGCTGGACTGTGCTGATAACCAAAAAATTAAATTAAATAGGCTAACAAACTGGACAAGGCTTTCTACGTCAAACCTGTTTGGTTGATTTAAAGCTAGGATTATTTTTCAGGAACAGCATCATGTCCGCATTGTCAAGGGGAGAAGCTGCTCTCTGCTGCCTGCAGTGGAGAACACTATCTGACTGGCAACATGTTAGGGAGATGGTGGTGTTATGATGGTCGAGCATGAGCCAACTTTAACCCCACATAGTCATGACCCACCAGCACGATCAGACGCCTCACTTTCTGGTTGAGTGGAGCAGCTGATTTTCGGCTGCATCGCTCGAAACTCCAACATGCCTGAAAATCCTCTGTTCTAGGGGTGTCACGAACGATTATTTTGATAATTGATTAGTCACCGATTACTTTGCCGATTAGTCGACAAATCGGATCAAGCGAAAATTGTCGCGTATTTACAGAACCAGTCAAAAGTTTGGACCCTTTCTCATTGAATTTAATGGGAAAAACATAGGGATGCACGATAACTATTTTTTAAAACCGATACCGATAACCGATAAATTTCAACTCCCAAAGGCCGATACTAATAACCAATACCGATAACACACCTAACTATACCAAATCAAAAATTGCAACTGTATGGGGTGTTTTAGTATAAAATAAGGTAGGGAAAGAGGTTTGGAAGCAGTTTGGGGTCTCCCCTGTGAAGCAGCAGCTTTCTTTCCCCAATCGCAATATCTCACCGTGAAAAGCATAAAAGTGGGATTTTCAATTTCTGCATGTCCCATCTACAAATTCCAACTTCATGGGACATAAGTTATCGGGGTATGTCCTCATGATGTTGGACTTATCCAACTATTTTTATATTTTAATAGACTATATTTTTATATTTTGATAGTCAACGATTAGTCGATTAATTGACTAATCGTTGCAGCCCCTACTCTGTTTCAAAGCTAACAGCTCAAAGAAAAAAATATCTCAGGCCTGTATAAAGAACTCGTAAACATGAAAGAACACATTAAAGAATAGTACACCCACAGAATGATGTGCATTCATTTTTTACTCATCCTCATGGTGAGCAAGACTGTGGAGCACTTTTTGATATCTCAAATGCAGCCAGAGATTGGGAGGCTTTTCATTTGCTCCCAACTTTCATATAATAGCGTTCACTGGCGGTCAACACAAAAAGGTCCATAAAAGTCCACAAAAACTTGGCAATATTCCTCCGAACTGCTCGTCCAATGGAATTCAAGTGTCCTGAGTGGGTAGTGTCCATAATTTACTACAAACGGCATCATTTAGTATATTATTTTTGCCTGCAAAGTAGAACATTGCATTTCCTGGAAGCGCACCCATGCAAGTTCACAACACTACGGAAACCGCGGTGTTCAGCACCTACTCTGCTGATAATTCAAGCGTAGAAAAAGAAATTTGCCGTTTACATTGTGCTAAGAGCATACAAGCTGCGGACAAACCATGACAAACGCAAGAGGGGTTGGCTATTGATTTAAAAACAAAGAAAGACAGAGAACGCGCCATCTCGTCTGCCACAGCTTCCATAGTGTCATGAACTCGCATGGGTGCGCATTGCGGAAGTAAGATGTAGTACTGTTTAACCCGCATAGCTTCTTAAACCCCCCCCCCCCGCTTTCTGAATGGGTAGTGAGTGACCTTTTATGTTGTAACTTTTTTTTCTGCAAATAGTATAAAACTTGGTCAAGGTGTGTATTTTGGCTTGACTCTTGATATTCTAGAAGATGGGTTGCCTAACTCTTTTCTAAGGTCTCTAATAAAAATATACCTCATTTCCTTCTTAGTGCCAATCCGTGCCACATTGACTTGCATTGAAAATCACCTTTCTATAATCAAACACAATTTCAGAATAAATTTTTAGGATAAATTTATTTTGCTTCAACACACTTGCTCTACACTTCAATGATGTAGTTTTAACTGTTTTCCATGACATAAGACCATTTACCCAAAAGCGGCCCCTCTTTAACTTAGTAATGAAAAACCCATAGACTTCAATGTTATTTCAGCAAATCAGTGTCCTTCAAAACTCAAAAATGCTTAACATTATCCAATGAAACAATCTTTTTTTCTTTTTTCATGTGAGGTTATTTGAGTTGTGAAAGGGTCTCAAATTTGTTATTTAGGTTGTTTTGTTTTTTTTCAAGCATTTTGATCAGTCAGATCACATGCATAAAAGACAGCTAATTATTTAGGTCAGGCCCTGTGCGGGAATTTAGTTCCTCTCTGTAATGCACTGACATTCCTGTTCAAACTGAATTTTTCCCACATTTTTTTACATTTTATCTTTAAACCACTTCCAATTGAGCTTTTTTTAATTGTGGTTGCTATAATCTATGCTTAGGTCTGCTCTGTATACCTAATAATAGCCTGCCACCTACAGGCTATTTTTTACTTATTTTAACCCACTTTTCAGTTTTAGGCAATGGGAGCATTGTGTGTACAAACTGGAACTTAAAGGGTTAAAATTTTTTAACTCATTGATGTTTTTGGTATTAATGGTTAGGCCAGAAGTCGGTGATGACAGCCATGAAAAAAAATTTTACTTTTAAGTTTTTAGATAATTCAGTATTTACAGGCCATTGGCCAGTCCGTGCCCTTAAGAAGCTTAACATAACTTTAATAAAAAAAAAAAAACAAAAAAAAAAACACTGTAACACAAAAAAGTAAAGATGCATCAAAAAACATTTTTATGCCTTCTTTAAATACTCCAGGGCTCTGACAATCCAGCACAATTTTTTTTTTTTTTTTTTTTGCATTAGTCACATTTATTTTAACCTCATTTTCAGTTTTTGGAAGTTGGAGCACCATGTTTGCAAAGTGGAATTTAAAGGGTTAAAATTTTAAAACTTATTGATTTTTTTGATGTTGATAGTTAGGCCAGAAGTCTGTGATGACAGCCATGAAAGAAAATGGCATCTTTTCATTTTTAAATAATATTCACAGGCCATTAACGGACATTGGCCAGTGTGTGCCCTTAAGAAGCTTAACGTGACTGTTTCTCAGGGAGGTATGAGGGTTAAGCTATAAAATATACTAAATGATGTCATTTCGTGTAAATTTATGGACGCTACCCACTCAGGACACTTGGATTACATTGGACGAACAGTTAGGAGGAATACTGCCAAGTTTTTGTGGACTTTTTTTATGGACCTTTTTCAAGTGCCGTGAACTGCATTATATGAAAGTTTGGGGAATATGAAAACCTGTCCGATCTCCGGCTGCATTTGAGATATAAAAAAAAAATGGGTCCAGAGTCTTGCTCAGCATAAATAAGGTTAGTAGAAAATGAACACACGTCATTCTGTGGGTGTACTATTCCTTTAAACTAATAAAACAAAATGAGAAAAGGGGGGAGACATTGCTATAACGGACGAGGAGTAGATAAATGCGTTGGCATATCAAATAAAGCAACAGTTCACTTGTGGAAACAGAGTCATGACCTATTTCTGTGGGACTGTCCTTTCATTAAATATTGTAGGAAAAAAACACACGTCACAATACAAGAAATGTTTGGAAGTAAGTAACTTATGAAAAACAAAATTTTATGTTTCAAATTGGATTGAGTGCTTTAGTAAAAAGAAATACTCACAGGTGTTTAAGTCTGTTTACAGTCAGTCGAAAATGAGGCAACCTGCTGTCATTGGTCTTTACATGAATGTTTGTGTTTGTGAAGGATGGTCATTCCTTTTAATGTATTTAATTTTTCTCTCTTTTCCTGTTAGATGTGCTACCAAAAGTGGAGACACGGGTTGTCCTGGTGGGAAAAGCTGGCCGTAACGAAGCACTGGTTAAAGCACTGCAGGTACATCATTCCTCTGTTACCCCGTTATTGACTAATATCCGGTAAAGACAGCCTACCTCCTGAACTTGTCAACACTATTGTCCTTTTTTTTTTCAAGGTCAATACTTCTTCCAATGACTTTAGAGACCCACAGCACAACTTTTTTAGCAGTTTTCTCAGTGATGCGCCCTATCAATGGCTAAACTAACATCCATCTGTACTGTGATTCACTCCAGCCAGTAACAGACAGTCTTATCTTGACTCTTGTTCTGTCCCTTCCTCTTTTCCTCTGGTAATGTTGCCACGTTTCTTTGCTGAATCCGGCATGATGCGCATTCAAAATACCTGCTGCGTTCATGTCCGGTTCATTTCCATTTGCTAGTAAGATACACGGGTGCACAACCAGTAGTCGCCTGCACATCACAGTCGTGTCCCAGATGGAAAAGTTACATAGTGCAGTTTCTGAGCCTGGGGATGCCGCTGAGCAGTGACTGCTTGAAAATGGTATAATGAATGTTGGTGGCCATCAAAATAAGTCAGAAACTCCAATTTTTAACCTCAAAAAGTTACGTTGTGGGTCTTTAATGTTCTTCTTTATGTAGTTTACTGTGTGAAGTCGCTTCAATGCTGTCTCCCTTTCTTCTGTCATTTGTTATCAATCCAAGAAGGATATTTCTCTTGCATCGCAATCCTCAGTAAGTAGTTTTTTAAGAAAAAGTAATTTTTTAAAGTCATTGCTGTGTGCAGTGATAATCTCCGTATCATACCCTATTGCCATGGAAGCTTTCAATAGCTAGGACAGAAAATATTAGCGACAACGATTAGTGACCTATTGATTGATCACCTTTTAAGGCTCATTTAAGCTTGACACACACACCCTTTCACCCAGTCTCTTCTGCTCTCGTCCCGCAGTTTTTTCGTGTATATTTTGCTCTTTCGGTGAGCTTTTAGACATGTAACCCGCCAAATGGAGCTGCACCCAGTAATCGAATGGGCAGTGTAGAGGAAGAACAGCTGACTTGTGACCAGACAAAGCTTGCCAGGGCCTCTGTAGCTAGCATTCATTACCTTTTTATTGTTATAATATTATCTTCCAAGGTTTTTGATGTTTAAGTATTACATTTGTCTAATGTAACTTTTGGATGCTAGCTGGCAGATTTTAGTCTTATTCTGTTTGCTTATTTTCATTCTATACAGCTGTAGTGTCACACTATTCAGCTCAAAATTTACAACATAAATTATGGTTATTTAAGTGCACGCATAGCAGACCGCAAGCAAAAAAACTAATGACATAAGCATGTTTATTGATCTCATAGGTGGATTTGCAGATTTATTTATCTCCTACTACAAAGCTGGAGCTCACTACCAGCTCATAAATAAATACTCTGAACTAAAAAAATCCTGTTAGAATTCAGTTAGTACAGTAACCATGGTGTACTTTCTGGTTTTGGGTAAAACATTACTTCATCAGCGGAACGAACACACACACACACACAGTAAAGTGTCTCTAATCTGTGTTGCCATGGTTTCTTTTATGCAGTGCTGAGAAGCAGCTGATCCTGCCCACAGTGGTTAGGTGCTGTCTGTGACAGGAATGCAGAAGGTGAGAAATGGTTCAAGTGGTTCTGGACCACGAAGAATTGATTTCACTTACTCAATACCCCTTTCAAAAAAGCCAGGATTTTCAGTGTTAAAACCCGAAACTGTACGTCATTTCTAAAAATTTCCCCACATTATATGTGACATTTAACTTGAACAGTTTACAAAAAAATTCCCTCAACACTGGATCTTCCTTGCAACATGAGTATTGGTCAGAGAGGCTGCTAAGAGTCCTCCAGCGGCACTGAAAGAGCTGCATTAGCTTCTGCCAGGCCCTCTGGTTGTGCCCTAAATGTTAAAACAATCTCCCATATTCTCCGTATGTGTGGACTATGTGGTAGGGGATGAATATGGAGGCTTTTTTTTATGGCTAAGAAAATGTCCAAGCCAGGGTAGGGAACTGGCCTCGTCACCCTACCGGCCTCAGAGTTAGAACTAGTGTTCATGAAACATTGATGATATAAGCTCAGTGCTCGTTGCTGGAGATCTGGTGGAGTTTTTGTAAGGGTTACAAAGGTGTGAAAGCATTTATCTGCTCCCTAAGCACACCCAGACCAACCACCTCCTCTTATTTTTTGAACTCTTTGGAGGATTTCAGCTTAACTCTTCCATTTCCTCGGTAGCACAGCCACATCCAGTCACATCTGCACGGCTGTCTCTCGGCTGCCCTGCTCCGGCCATCATCTCTGTCAGCCGACAGATAAAGAACACCCCTCTTCACCAGAACTTCTCTGCTTTCTGTCATCTTTTCTTCTTCCTTCTGGGGATTGGAAACATGTTTTCTCCTTCTACTCCCCAGTCAGGCCTCTAACTGTGTTCTTTATTTGAAGACGCTGACTTTAGAAGGACACAGACCCCCACCCCATCATATTTGCTCGCTCCCTCGCTGCTTCCATTAACTCTGCTCTTTCTTTTGCCCTTCGTATGAACTTTTTCTTCCTTTTTCTGTTGTTTTCTTCTTCTTCTCTTTGAAATGCCAGTGTTTGACATCCACTTCTTCTTGGTTGGTTTTTACAGGGCCATCACAGTAATGGAGGTACCTGTGTGGTAAAGATCAGAGAGGTCTTAGGCGGGTGCCGAGGAGTAAAACGATGATAAAATCTATAGTCAATATGGTAGAGTATAGTGCCTGCTTCTCTGTGACTGTCTGACGCCTTGATGGGACTCTGGGGAAAGTGCGTCATGCGTTTTGCTCCACACCGGGAACTAACTGATCACCGTGCATGACTAACTCACTGATGCAGAGTGTTTTTTTGTACATTTAAAAGGTCATCATAGCTGATGTCTATAAGACGGAGCTGCACTCAAAGGTCAACGCAGATTTCTCTGCTGGGGGTCATTAAGGCATTTCAGTAACTTCCATCGCAGCTTTGACATTTGGAAATGTAGAAGTAGTTAAAATGTAAAAGATGCATTTGCAAGGTTATTTTTCCATTTAAAGCTTTGACGATTGAGCATCCGTTTAAAACATGTTTTCGCGTATCAGTGTTTCAATGATTTTGCGTTTATGTGTAATCAAAGTTGGAACCTGGGTGTTTATTTATCCTGACGACACTGAAGCAGAGGGAAGAGGCCCAGCTACGTTATGATCGCAGTTGTCATCGGAAAAGTCCCCAAAACTACCCGCAATATAATTCGCTATTTCCACGAACTTATAAACCATAATTTGCTTTTGTGGTACTTTTTGGGCTGGCGTGGCTAAAAATTTTATCCAGATTAATTTCTGGCATTTGTCTCCAACCATTAACACTGACAATGAATAAATACCAATGAGGGGGCATCCAGTTGTCTTTGACACCAAATCATTGTAAAACGAATAAAAATGATAAATAATAATATAGGGATGTCAAATTAATATGTATGAATGTTAATTTGTGAAGTTTACCTGATGATAATTTAAACAACTAGATCATCACTCATGCCATATTGAAAATTTGGCATTTTTTTCATGCTGATTTTGGGATTGTAGGTGGTTTGATTCTAAGGTGAACCGAATCTCACAAAAAAAAAACAAACAAACAACAAAAAAACAAAACAAAACTCTTTGTCATTCTTATTTATGATACCTTCAAAGCTTTGTGGCCAATTTACAACAGGTCTTGATCTCCGCATTGGTCAACTCACACCTGGGAGTGCTTCAGTTTACTCGCATCTCTTTATGACCTGTTCACGCTAGAGACGTACCGATCCAGTTTTTTACGTTCCAATCTGATTTCTGGGCTGAACCGATTTGCCGATACCGATCCAATACTACTGTTGAATGAATGAAGCGTATTCCTTGCCGTGTGAGAGATGGCATCAGGATTGACGAACATTGAGACAAAAAAAAAAAAGAGAGAGCAAAGTAATTTATGATTTATTAACAAATAAAGTGTACACTAGCAGCAAAAAGAAATCAGGAACATTTCTTCTCTGAAGTTATCGGCTGCATTGTAAACATAAAATTGAAGTCACTAGATTGCTGTCACTGCTGTGTATGATATTTATTCTCATTCATTTGATATCCGATCTAGTTAATTAGTCAATATCGGAGCCAATATCTGATCCCAACATCGGATCACCGCATCTCTAGTTTACGTGAAGAGCTGGTGTCTGATTGCAGAGAAGCCTAAAGCTGGATTTATGCTCACGCGTCACCTGCATAACTGCCATCGGCCCAGCGGAGATCGGCGGAGGCTCCTTTCAGACTCGCCGCGGCATCCCGGCTATGCGAACGCAGAGACGCGGAAGAACTCACTGGTGATTGGTCAGTTTGGTTACGTGCCTCTGGATGTTTGGGTTTTGTAGCTGAATGAATGAAGGAATGCTTGTCGTTCCTACTGCTGCCCTAAAACAGGAAATAAATGCTGCAGCTGGAGCGAACCGCTGGGGTGAAAGAAAACGCCCCACTGTGGAGTTTCCTGGTCATTAAAACCCCATGTTGTCGCCTGCAGATCTGGAAAAGAAACCACAGCATGATGCTGTAACCCTACGCTCAAGTAAAACCACACTGGGTCTCATTCATGACACGCTTGTAAATTTACGGACAGATTTAGCCGGGGGAAAGGCCTACTCCACTCAAAACGTACCTCTGGATTCAGGAGCGTGTGAAACTGTGTTCGGGAAACTCGAATTTAATTGTAAACACGTGTGTAGATTAGGAATGCCAAACGATCGTATCTGGACAGTGCGCTCCCGATAATCAGTTGTTTGCATAAATCTCCGCCCATGAATCAGCAATGAGCTCCATAAAAGGAAGTGCAGACTGACACTTCTGGCTTACCTGTCAGTCACGGCACACACAGAGAGAGAGGAGAGAGAGCAAAAGAAGAACTTCCCTGAAGCAAGAGAGAGAGATTATCTTGAGTGAAGTTGAGTTAAAAAAAAACATTTTATTTTAATCAATTCATCAATTAGCAGTGGCGTGACAGACAGGCAAATCAAAAGCCTGGAAGGAATAACAGACAGATCTCATTATTTTTATGACATCTCACGAGATTTCATAGGAAAGCGATGATATCTCATGAGATTTCATTTGTAAACTACATTGATAACGCGTTTTTAAGTATAGATATGGTATCGGCATATAAAAATATTGCGATGTTTCAGTGTATCAATATTTTTTCCCACCCTTATTAAATAACCAGGCTATTTCCCCCCTGGAGTCTGTCGAGGTGCAGCCGGGTCATTATGAAAAAGAAAAGCAAAAATATTTGCATAATTAATACCACGATATAACAATATGTGTTAATATCATACCTCTCTCATGTAAATATTATATCGCGATATCATATCAGTATGTCGCTAACAAGCCATAAATCCACCCCACACAAGCATCTTAAAGGGACATGAATGTAGCCTACCCTCACACAGCTAATAGAGATAAAAACAATTAAAAAACCCCCCAATAAAGCACTGATCATACCAACATGGGTAAAATGACGTCAGTGGTCATTCATTGTAAATTTCAGAGATGGTAAATTTTCTGCAGCTTGCTCAGGCCCAGTCCTTTTGAATCCATGGTCTGTCCCAGTCTAGGCTTCTCTCCTGGCTCAAGTTGCCATGGAAAACCAAGATATTCACATCCTAGTCATACAAATCTCCGATGATAACACTACCAGGGCCTCTCCTCTGCTTCTCTGCCTTTGTCTGCTTGCCTTCATTCTATTTCTGAGGTGATTTGGACAACAAGGTGTAATTATTAACTATTTATTAATTCCCATCTGTGCCTAACTGCAGCTCAGCAGGTGGGTTGTGGTTGAAAGTGAGACTTGCTGGTAAACAACTTCAGTGACCCAAATGTAAAAGGTGTATAGAAAGAATGTGGTTTTGGTAAAAAATATATATATAAAAAGGATACTTAAACTAAAATCCAGAGCAGTTTTATTATTAGGTCTGTAGACTTTATAGAGAATCCTTGGCTCTTCATTGGGATATGAGAGATACTTTAAACTAAAACTCAAATGTTTTCACTGTCCTGTAAAGTTTATCTATTAATTAAGTAATAGTCTAACAAAAGGAGAAAGATGGAAAATGGATTCTGTGGGATCAGCTGTAACTAAAACATGCCCTACAGCTGAGAGTCTGCAACCTTTACAATCCAAAAAGCCATTTTTCCCTCAACACTGTCAAATAAAAGTTACGACAAGCTGCAGACATTTCTTGGCCTTTTTTCAAAAAAGATAACTTATAATTTTTGAATTTAATATTTACGTTATGAAATTCAATGTCATTGTGACAGAACTGCAGTTTTATTTTGAGTTTTAGATTTTTTTGGGGGGAAAAAAGCAAAAACATAAAACCTTTGCAAAAGAAAAAAAGTCCATTTTCTTTTATGGGATTTGGCTCTTTGTGACTGTGTCGCAAAAACATCATCTCCACGCTAATGGGAAGAGAAATGGATCCAGAAAATTACTGGTACTTTGAGCTGGTGGACATTAATACAACTACTCCAATGACAACCACTAAAACCTGGGTTTTTTTTTTACCATGTAAATATTGGTTCTTTATCATTTTTAATTGATGTTATTGAGAGAGAGATCCACTTGGCTCTGGGAGCTGCAGGTTGCAGACCCCTGCTCTACAAAGTCCCACCTTCGTCCAGTTGCCAACCAATTAAAAAACAGCTCCTCTCCAGTTAACCTGGAGTTGATCATCCAGACTTGCTCAGGTCGACAACTAGTGACTGTGTGTGAGATCTAGGAGTGACGGCTTCCAGCCTGTATGCCACAGCTTCTCGCCTACCTTCCTGCGCCGGCCCGCTCGGTGGGCTATAACTAGTGCCTGCTCACTCAGCAGGACCCAGACTAGGAGGCTAACTGGTAACACCTACTGGTTTCCAGTGTGGTCTAACGGGCACAGTTTCACACTGCAATAGTTTATATTTATTTACAGCAGTGTAAAGAGCCCCTGTTTTTAAAATGGGCTTGCCGGGTAGCGCGCACGCTCTAGTTGGGGTTCACTTCCCAAATTGGACCATACTAAAGAAATTCCGCAACTTTGACGTGTTAGTGGCCAGTTTGCTAGAAAAAAAGGATGAGTGGGAGTTTGAGACTTCTGGATAAATTAAGTCCTTCTCGCACTGAAAGAATTCGATGTGTTTCGGTGATTTTTAAGATGTTAATCCACTTTTTAAATACTCCAATAAGGCAGAAAACATGCCGTGGTGAACCCTTTAGTATCAATGTTTTATTGTCTGACAATATTCCAAGTAAAGAACTGAAGGGTTTCTCTTTTCCAGACAAAAATGTTTTAGTTTTAAGGAGCTGTAATTATCTTGACATGTTTCAACTGAATCTTCAGTTCTGTCAGAGCATCATCAGACGTGTGATGCGTCTTTATCAGCTGATGGTGTCTCTGGAGGCTGACCAGCCCAGAAAAAGCTGACAGATGTCTGCTGGGCTGGCCACTTCTGCTGCTGCCTAGTGGTCCCTGCAGGAGACGAATGCATGCATGGGACCACCTGAAACCCCCCTCATCTCTGATCCGATGATTTTCCCGGTTGATAATATGGTTATTTCTTTTGCAGCGGTATATATGGCTGATTTTTAGCTTCAACTGTTCTTGCTTCTTTAAAACTAAACTTTTTTTTCTGGAAAAAAGAAACCCTTTCAGTTTATAATTTGAATAGACAAAAATGAACCCTCTACAAATAAAGAAGTTTGGCCTATACAGGCATACTTGTAGAGAGGTTTTCTTATTTGTTTCTGCACCTTAAGTCACCGCAGTTTTTGCTTACAAGCTACTTTTTAACGAGATCATGAGATCAATTAAAACAGAGCTGTGAAGTAACATCTTTGCCATTTGTCTTTCGTCCGAATCAAAGTTTTATAACACCTGCAGGTGTTGTGTGTTCAGTCTGTCTTTGAGTCTTGGTCTCACGGTAAAATCATCATTTAATTTTCCTTTTGGTCTTAAAATCAACACGGCTTCTCATAATGTAAAACCACAGACCAGAGTATAGTTCCTGGTTCTGCCACTTCTGAAGACACGGGTGTGTGTGTGTGTGTATTGCTGAATTTGCTTTTGTCTAATCCGTTTATCTGTATGGATAATTTTCTCTCCAGGACATGAACACTCCGTTTATAAAGACGGATAATGTCCAGGAGTTCATGGATTGAGAGAACGCTGACTTGGAGATGGTGTTTATCCTGACAGACTTTGACTCTCCTGAATAGCAGCTACCTCTACAAACGTGATAACCGCATCGTTGGGCCTCCGATTGTGCTGCACTGTGCTGCAAAGAAAGAAGTGAGGTTTTATAGTTCAAACATTTATTTTATGCAGCATCTGGGACATAAAAGATGGAGGTAAAAAATGTTATTTTAATCTTATGTAGTCATTCATGTGACCAAAACTGGTGACTTATTATGATCTCTCTAAATACTCTAAATACCCTTAAGAACTTAGTTCTAAAAACAAAATTGCATTTTAATAAGATGATTAATAATTTTCTTCCACTTTCTTTGCAGCCTTTGCAGTTTTCATGCCGTCCTCTTTACTGCACAAGCATCCTGAACCTGTCGCTGTGTTTCACTGGCTTCAGGAACAAGGAAGAAATGGTGAGTGGATTACCATCATAATCCAGAAAAGCCTTTTATCCATCTCATAATGTTTGGTTGGCATGGCAGCAGCTGTATTAGTGACAGATTATCTGGAAATTAGACTAATGAATGTCCCATGTTTGATCTCCTCCATGCAGAAGAACCAGGTGAATCTTGTCCATCACATGGGCGGAACCATCCGCAAAGACTTCATCAGTAAGGTTACTCATCTCATCGCTTACTCCACTCATGGAGAGTAGGATACAGGGTATGTACCATCTCTTTTCACTCTTATCTCGCTGTTTTTTAATTGGATCTTTTGGTGAGACTTGGTCCAATAAGTGGTTTGTTTGTTGAGACATTTTTCATGCAGTCGTCCTTCAATCGGAGGGTTGTGGATCGGTTCCAGGCTTCCCCAGGCTACATGCCGAAGTGTCCTTGGGCAAGACACTGAACCCTTAGTTGCCTCCCGATGTGCCTATCGGGGTATGAATGTGTGTGTGACTGGGTGAATGTGATATGTAGTGTAAAGTTTTTTAAGGGGTTAGTATGACTGGAAAAGCGCTACATAAGTACAGTCCATTTACTCATTCTTCTACTATTTGTTATAAATATTATTAATAATCATAAAAATCGATGATCAGAAATTAGGCTGCACGATTCTGGTAAAATGTGAATCGTGATTTTTTTGGTTAAAATTAAGATCACGAATCTCTGAAGCGATTTATTTTTTCCCAAAAGTATTTATTGCACAAATAAACTTTAACAAAACAAACAAAACAACCTAGTCAAAGGTGTTCAAAATAAAGCATGTGTTTGCACGAGAGCCTTGTCGAGCACTTCTTTGGCAGATGCATAGTTGTAGTTCTTGATCATTGGTTGGGGGGTGGGGAGGTAACGGCAGTATTGCATTTTTTTTTTTTTGCAATTTTATTTTTATTTGGGAACTTTGCTTAAGTGGACATCGTTTCAGTGTCATTTTTCTTTACATGTACACATATATATAACGAGATAGATAAACAAAATAGACTAGATAAAATGCACAAATATCCTGCTCAGAGAGCTAAACTCCGGACCTTCAAATCTTCCAGTTCAGATGTCCACCCTCTGTCCTTTCCAACCAAGCTCTTTAGGGTTTTCGAGTTCGCTGCGTCAGACCTCTGTCCACATCATTATTAGCGTGCTCTTTTAGTCACGTAGGATATTCCTTTCTCACCATCTAATTGCTTCACTTTAAAGAGCATATTCCAACCAATGACATTTTCCCAATCAGTTCACATTTTGTAGTTAACTATATACAGAACAAAAGCAAAGAAAGATAAGTCAAAGGTGGCCTACACTATCCAGCATGAATAAGGAGTAAGAAAAATTTCTGATAATTGCAGTGTTATATAAAGTCTGCCTTAAATGGGGCTATGTATATAATCTATTTTTCCCATATCTGCTTGAATTTATCCTTCTGAACTCTTAGGGTCGGTACCTTTCCACTTATATAGCTCTAGTTCTAGTTTTTTTTTGAGCCATCTTCTAGTATATTTACTTGCCGCAGCAAGGCTTGCAGCAGCTTAGACCGCCATTTGTGCTCGCACGCTCCCTAGATAGATGGAATAAAACCAGAGGTATTTGACTCGTGAATACATTGCTTCTGTGTTGTCAGAATATCCCTCCAACTGCTTGGTAGGGCAGTTCCAAAAATGTGAGTGTCCGGCTTCCCCCCGTCGTGTTGCCTGCTTGTTTGTTGGGGGTCTCTTTTTCGCTTCGTCTGGTGTCTTGTCCCGTGTTGGTTCCCGTTTTTTGCTGGGTTCTGGGGGTGGTGGTTTTTTGGATGGGGGGGGGTTTCCTGTTTCTCTTTGTCGTCCTTGGTGCAATTTTTTATCAGGTGCGGATCGCAGTTGCAGTACCTATAGAAATCATGTCTCAAAAACTGCTTCGCTGCAAAACGTTTTCTAGAGGGACCCCTTTGCTAGGACCGTATGGGTCGTCCACTCCTTTGTCACCTTGCCAGCAACTTCTGGAGCCGTGAATAACACCACCTGAATAATTTAAATTTGATTAACCCTACACAGTTAAACTGTGTAGGGTTAATCAAATTCTTAAATTATTCAGGTGGTGTGCTCACGATACAGAGTTTATCCCTAACAGGAGTGACATAAGATTCAAGGAGTGGATAGCAAATGGTTTGACCACATACTGGTCCTTCACTAACAAAGGGGTCCTGCAAAGCTTCCAGTTTTTGCAGCTGAACTACGGATTACAGAGACATGATTTCTATAGGTACTTGCAACTACGTCACTACTTTGATAAAAATTGCAGTCATAAGGACTTGACAATAGAAGAAACAGAATTTTCCAACATCCTATTGTCGGCATACCAGGCCACAATTACAAAAACCATCTCAAAATTATACAAGGTTCTCCTACTCGCTGCAAATGAGAACACCATGCAAATTAAAAGAAGGTGGGAAAGGGAATCAGGGCTTGAGATTTCGGACGAAGCATGGGGACAAATTTGTATTTTTCAGTGGTCCTCCACTAATTCCACAGACTGGAGAGAACACTGCTGGAAAAACGTGATACGATATTTTAGGACCCCTCAACAAACTAAAGGCCAGGGTTTGACTCAAACCTGCTGGAGACAGGGTGGAGAATATGTGGCAAATCACTTCCACATTTTTTTGGAACTGCCCTAACCTTAAGCAGTTCTGGAGGGATATTCACAACACATTAAACAATGTATTCAAGTCTAAAATACCTCTGGATTTTAATTCCATCTATCTAGGGAACGTGCAGACATTGACACAAATGACGGATATAAAGCTGCTGCAAGCCTTGCTTGCGGCAAGTAAGAAATCTATAACTAGAAGATGGCTCAACCCAGCTCCTCCTACAATAGAAGAGTGGCACAACATAGTACTAGAAATATATAAAATGGAAAGGATTACTTATTCCCTGAGAGTTCAGAAGGATAAATTCAAGCAGATATGGGAAAAATGGATTATATACATAACCCCATTTAAGGCAGACTTTATATAACACTGCAATTGTCAAGAAATTTTTTCTTACTCCTTATTCATGCTGGATAGTGTAAGCTACCTTTGACTTATCTTTCTTTGCTTTTGTTCTGTATATAGTTAACTACAAAATTGAACTGATTGGGAAAATGTCATTGGTTGGAATATGCTCTTTAAGTGAAGCAACTAGATGGTGAGAAAGGAATATCTACGTGACTAAAAGAGCACGCTAATAATGATGTGGACAGAGGTCTAACACAGCGAACTCGAAGACCCTAAAGAGTTTGGTTGGAAAGGACAGAGGGTGGAACTGATCGTGGTTTAACTGGAAGATTTGAAGAGAAGGTCCGGAGCTAGCTCTCTGAGCAGGATGTTTGTGCATTTATCTAGTCTATTTTATTTATCTATCTCGTTGTATATATGTGTACATGTAAAGAAAAATGACACTGAAACTATGTCCACTTAAGTAAAGTTCCCAAATAAAAATAAAATTGCAAAAAAAAAAAAAAAAAATGCAATACTGCCGTTGCCTCCCCACCCCCTAACCAATGTTCAAGAACTACAACTATGCATCTGCCAAAGAAGTGCTCCAACAAGGCTCTCGTGCAAACACATGCTTTATTTTGAACTACCTTTTGAATAGGTTGTTTTGTTTGTTTTGTTAAAGTTTATTTGTGCAATAAATACTTTTGGGGGAAAAAAATCGCTTCAGAGAATCGTGATCTTAATTTTAACCAAAAAAATCACGATTCACATTTTTACCAGAATCGTGCAGCCCTATTTCTGATCATCGATTTTTATGATTATTAATAATATTTATAACAAATAGTAGAAGAATGGTAAATGGACTGTACTTATATAGCGCTTTTCCAGTCATACTAACCGCTCAAAGCGCTTTACACTACATATCACATTCACCCAGTCACACACACATTCATACCCCGATAGGCACATCGGGAGGCAACTTGGGGTTCAGTGTCTTGCCCAAGGACACTTCGGCATGTAGTCTGGGGAAGCCTGGAATCGATCCCACAACCCTCCGGTTGAAGGACGACTGCATGAAAAATGTCTCAACAAACAAAACCACTTATTGGACCAAGTCTCACTAAAAGATCCAATTAAAAACAGCGAGATAAGAGTGAAAAGAGATGGTACATACCCTCTGTATTTCTCTCCATGAGTGGAGTAAGCGATGAGATGAGTAACCTTACTGCTGAAGTCTTTGCGGATGGTTCCGCCCATGTGATGGACAAGATTCACCAGGTTCTTCTGCATGGAGGAGATCAAACATGGGACATTCATTAGTCTAATTTCCAGATAATCTGTCACTAATACAGCTGCTGCCATGCCAACAAACATTATGAGATGGATAAAAGGCTTTTCTGGATTATGATGGTAATCCACTCACCATTTCTTCCTTGTTCCTGAAGCCAGTGAAACACAGCGACAGGTTCAGCATGCTTGTGCAGTAAAGAGGACGGCATGAAAACTGCAAAGGCTGCAAAGAAAGTGGAAGAAAAATTATTAATCATCTTATTAAAATGCAATTTTGTTTTTTAGAACTAAGTTCTTAAGGGTATTTTAGAGTATTTAGAGAGATCATAATAAGTCACCAGTTTTGGTCACATGAATGACTACATAAGATTAAAATAACATTTTTGACCTCCATCTTTTTTATGTCCCAGATGCTGCATAAAATAAATGTTTGAACTATAAAACCTCACTTCTTTCTTTGCAGCACAGTGCAGCACAATCGGAGGCCCAACGATGCGGTTATCACGTTTGTAGAGGTAGCTGTATTCAGGAGAGTCAAAGTCTGTCAGGACAAACACCGCCTCAAAGTCAGCGTTCTCTCCATCCGCGAACTCCTGGACATTATCCGTCTTTATAAACGGAGTGTTGATGTCCTGAGAGAAAAATTATCCATACAGATAAACAGATTAGACAAAAGCAAATTCAGCAATACACACACACACACACCCGTGTCTTCCAGAAGTGGCAGAACCAGGAACTTTTCTCTGGTCTGTGGTTTTACATTATGAGAAGCCGTGTTCATTTTAAGCCAAAAAGGAAAATTAAATGATGATTTTACCATGAGACCAAGACACAAAGACAGACTGAACACACAACACCTGCAGGTGTTATAAAACTTTGATTCTGACGAAAGACAAATGGCAAAGATGTTACTTCACAGCTCTTTTTAACTGATTTAATATGATCTCACATCTGTTAAAAAGTAGCTTGTAAGCCAACACCTGCAGTGACTTAAGGTGCAGAAACAAATAAGAAAACCTCTCTACAAGTATGCCTGTATGTGCCAAACTTCTTTATTTGTAGAAGGTTCATTTTGTCTATTCAAATTATAAACTGAAGGGTTTCTTTTTTCCAGAAAAAAAAAGTTTAGTTTTAAAGGAGCAGAACAGGTGAAGCTAAAAATCAGCCATATATACCACTGCAAAAGAAATAACCACATTATCAACCGGGAAAATCATCGGATCAGAGATGAGGGGACTTTCAGGTGGTCCCATGCATGCGGCTCTCTCCTGCAGAGACCACCAGGCAGCAGGAGGCGTGGCCAGCCCAGCAGACATCTGTCAGCTTTCCTGGGCTGGTCACGCCTCCAGGACACCATCAGCTGATAAAGACGCATCACACGTCTGATGACGCTTCTGACAGAGACTGAAGATTCAGTTGAAACATGTCAAGATAATTACAGCTCCTTAAAACTAAAACATTTTTGTCTGGAAAAGAGAAACCCTTCAGTTCTTTACTTGGAATATTGTCAGACAATAAAACATTGATACTAAAGGGTTCACACGGCATGTTTTCTGCCTTATTGGAGTATTTAAAAAGTGGATTAACATCTTAAAAATCACCGAAAGACATCGAATTCTTTCTGTGCAGAGAGGACTTAATTTATCCAGAAGTCTCAAACTCCCACTCATCCTTTTTTTTTTTCTAGCAAACTGGCCACTAACACGTCAAAGTTGCGGAATTTCTTTGTATGGTCCAATTTCCCAGGAAGTGAACCCCAACTAGAGCGTGCACGCTACCCAGCATGCCCATTTTAAAAACAGGAATCTTTGCACTGCTGTAAATAAATATAAACTATTGCAGTGTGAAACTGTGCAGTTAGACCACACTGGAAACCAGTAGGTGTTACCAGTTAGCCTCCTGGTCTGGGTCCTGCTGAGTGAGCAGGCACTAGTTGTAGCCCACCGAACGGGGCCGAGCAGGAAGGTAGGCGACAAGCTGTGGCATACAGGCTGGAAGCCGTCACTCCTAGATCCACACACAGGTCACTAGTTGTCGACCTGAACGAGTCTGGATGATCAACTCAGGTTAACTGGAGAGGAGCTGTTTTTTAATTGGTTGGCAACTGGGCGAAGGTGGGACTTTGTAGAGCAGGGGTCTGCAACCTGCAGCTCCAGAGCCACAAGTGGATCTCTCTCTCAATAACATCAATTAAAAATGATAAAGAACCAATATTTACATGGTAAAAAAAACCCAGGTTTTAGTGGTTGTCATTGGAATAATTGTATTAATGTCCACCAGTAAAAGTACCAGTAATTTTTTTCTAGATCCATTTCTCTTCCCATTAGCGTGGAGATGATGTTTTTGCGACACAGTCACAAAAGAGCCAAATCCCATAAAAGAAAATGGAACTTTTTTTTTTTTTTTTGCAAAGGTTTTATGTTTTTGCTTTTTTTCCCCCAAAAAATCTAAAACTCAAAATAAAACTGTGGTTCTTTCACAATGACAACGAATTTCATATCGTAAGTATTAATCAAAAATTATAAGTTGTCTTTTTGAAAAAAGGCCAAGAAATGTCTGCAGCTCGTAGCGACTTTTATTTGACCGGGTTGAGGGAAAAATGGCTTTTTGGATTGTAAAGGTTGCAGACTCCGGCTGTAGGGCATGTTTTAGTTACAGCTGATCCCACAGAATCCATTTTCCATCTTTCTCCTTTTGTTAGACTGATACTTAATTAATAGATAAACTTTACAGGACAGTGAAAACGTCTGAGTTTTAGTTTAAATTATCTCTCATATCCCAATGAAGAGCCAAGGGATTCTCTATAAAGTCTACAGAACTAATAATAAAACTGCTCTGGATTTTAGTTTAAGTATCATTTTTATATATATATTTTTTTTTACCAAAACCACATTCTTTCTATACACCTTTTACATTTAAGTCACTGAAGTTGTTTACCAACAAGTCTCCTTTTCAACCACAACCCACCTGCTGAGCTGCAGTTAGGCACAGATGGGAATTAATAAATAGTTAATAATTACACCTTGTTGTTAAATCACCTCAGAAATAGAATGAAGGCAAGCAGACAAAGGCAGAGAAGCAGAGGAGAGGCCCTGGTTGTGTTATCATCGGAGATTTGTATGACTAGGATGTGAATATCTTGGTTTTCCATGGCAACTTGAACCAGGAGAAAAGCCTAGACTGGGACAGACCATGGATTCAAAAGGACTGGGCCTGAGCGAAATACAGAAAATTTACCATCTCTGAAATTTACAATGAATGACCACTGACGTCATTTTACCCATGTTGGTATGATCAGTGCTTTATTGGGGGTTTTTTTAATTGTTTTTGTCTCTATTGGCTGTGTGAGGGTAGGCTACGTTCATGTCCCTTTAAGATGCTGTGTGGGGTGGAGTTATGGCTGTGCGACATACTGATATGATATCGCGATATAATATTTACATGAGAGAGATATGATATTAACACATATTGTTATATCGTGGTATTAGTTGTGCAAATATTTTTGCTTTTCTTTTTCATAATGACCCGGCTGCACCTCGACTGACTCCAAAGGGGTCGCCTGGTTATTTAATAAGGGTGGGAAAAATATTGATACACTGAAACATCGCAATATTTTTATATGCCGATACCATATCTATATTTAAAAACGCGGTATCGATGTAGTTTACAAATGAAATCTCATGAGATATCATCGCTTTGTTATGAAATCTCGTGAGATGTCATAAAAATAATGAGATCTGTCTGTTATTCCTTCCAGGCTTTTGATTTGCCTGTCTGTCACGCTCACTGCTAATTGATGAATTGATTAAAAATAAAATGTTTTTTTTAACTCAACTTCACTCAAAATAATCTCTCTCTCTGCTTCAGGGAAGTTCTTCTTTTGCTCTCTCCCTCTCTCTCTGTGTGTGCCGTGACTGACAGGTAAGCCAGAGGTGTCAGTCTGCACCTCCTTTTATGGAGCTCATTGCTGATTCATGGGCGGAGATTTATGCAAACAACTGATTATCGGGAGCGCACTGTCAATTTACGATCGTTTGGCATTCATGATCTACACACGTGTTTACAATTAAATTCGAGTTTCCCGAACACAATTTCACACGCTCCTGAATCCAGAGTACGTTTTTAGTGGAGTAGGCCTTTTCGAGTAAATCTGTTCGTAAATTTACAAACGTGTCATGAATGAGACCCAGTGTGTGGTTTTACTTGAGCGTAGGGTTACAGCATCATGCTGTGGTTTCTTTTCCAGATCTGCAGGCGACAACAGGGTTTTTAATGACCAGGAAACTCCACAGTGGGAAGTTTTCTTTCACCCCAACGGTTCGCTACAGCTGCAGCATTTATTTCCTATTTTAGGGCAACAGTAGGAACGACAAGCATTCCTTCATTCATTCAGCTACAAAACCCAAACATCCAGAGGCACGTAACCAAACTGACCAATCACCAGTGAGTTCTTCCGCGTCTCTGCGTTCGCATAGCCGGGATGCACGGCGGGTCTGAAAAGGACGCGCCTCCGCGGATCTACGCAGAGCCGATGGCAGTTATGCAGGTGACGCGTGAGTATAAATCCAGCTTTAGGCTACTCTGCAATCAGACACCAGCTCTTCACGTAAACTAGAGATGCATTGATCCGATGTTGGGATCAGATATTGGCTCCGATATTGACTAATTAACTAGATCGGATATCAGATGAATGAGAATAAATATCATACACAGCAGTTACAGTAATCTAGTCACTTCAATTTTATGTTTACAATGCCGCCAGTAACATCAGAGAAGAAATGTTCCTGATTTCTTTTTGCTGCTAGTGTACACTTTATTTGTTAATAAATCATAAGTACTTTGCTCTCTCTTTTTTTTTTTTTGTCTAAATGTTCGTCAATCCTGATGCCATCACTCACATGGCAAGGTATACGCTTCATTCATTCAACAGTAGTATTGGATCGGTATCAGCAAATAGGTTCAGCCCAGGTATCAGATTGGAACGTAAAAAACTGGATCGGTGCATCTCTAACGTGAACAGGTCATAAAGAGATGCGAGTAAACTGAAACACTCCTGGTGTGAGTTGACACAATGCGGAGATCAGGACCTGTTGTAAATTGGCCACAAGGCTTTGAAGGTATCATAAATAAGAATGACAAAGAGTTTTGTTTTGTTTTTTTGTTGTTTGTTTGTTTTTTTTTGTGTAGATTCGGTTCACCATTGAATCAAACCACCTACAATCCCAAAATCAGCATGAAAAAAATGCCAAATTTTCAATATGGCATGAGTGATGATCTAGTTGTTTAGAATATTATCAGGTAAACTTCACAAATTAACATTCATGCATATTAATTTTGACATCCCTATATTATTATTTATCATTTTTATTCGTTTTACAATGATTTGGTGTCATAGACAGCGCGTGGATGCCCCCCTCATTGGTATTTATTCATTGTCAGTGTTATGGTTGGAGACAAATGCCAGAAATTAATCTGGATAAAATTTTTAGTCCATCGCCAGCCCTAAAAAGTACCACAAAAGCTAAATGTGATTTATAAGTTCGTGAAATAGAGAATTATATTGAGGGTAGTTTTGGGGATTTTTCCGATGACAACTGCGATCATGACGAAGCTGGGCCTCTCCCTCTGCTTCAGTGTCGTCAGGATAAATAAACACACCCAGGTTCCAACTTTGATTACACATAAACGTCAAAATCATTGAAAAACATGAAAGTGAAAACATGTTTTAAACAGATGCTCAAACGTCAAAGCTTCTCATGGAAAAATAACCTTGCAAATGCATCTTTTACATTTTTAACTACTTCTACATTTCCAAATGTCAAAGCTGCGATGGAAGTTACTGAAATGACTTAATGACCCCCCAGCAGAGAAATCTGCGTTGACGTTTGAGTGCAGCTCCGTCTTATAGACATCAGCTATGATGACCTTTTAAATGCTCACCCACAAAAACACTCTGCATCAGTGAGTTAGTCATGCACGGTGATCAGTTAGTTCCCGGTGTGAATTAAGACGCATGACGCACTTTCCCCAAAGTCCCATCAAAGTGTCAGACAGTCACAGAGAAGCAGGCACTGTACTCTACCATATTGACTATAGATTTTATCATCGTTTTCTCCTCGGCACCCGCCTCGCCTTCTCTTATCTTTACCACAGGTACCTCCATTACTGTGATGGCCTGTAAAAACCAACCAATAAGAAGTGGATGTCAAACACTGGCATTTCAAAGAGAAGAAGAAGAAAACAACAGAAAAAGGAAGAAAAAGTTCATACGAAGGGCAAAAGAAAGGAGAGCAGAGTTAATGGAAGCAGCGAGGAGCGAGCAAACACGATGGGGTGGGGGTCTGTGTCCTTGTAAAGTCAGCGGCTTCAAACAAAAAACACAGTTAAGAGGGGGCTGACTGGGGAGTAGAAGAAGAAAACATGTTTCAAGTCCCCAGAAGAGAGAAGAAGAAAAAGATGACAGAAAGCAAAGAAGTTCTGGTGAAGAGGGGTGCTCCTTTTTCTGTCGGCTGACAGAGATGTTGGCGGGCAGGCAGACGGGCAGCTGGGAAGCAGCCGTTGACAGATGTGACTGGATGTGGCTGTGCTGCCGAGGAAATGGAAGAGTTAAGCTGAAATCCTCCAAAAGTTCAAAAAAATAAGAGGAGGTGGTTGGTCTAGGTGTGCTTAGAGAGTAGATAAATGCTTTCACACCTTTGTAACCCTTAAAACTCCACCAGATCTCCAGCAACGAGCACTGAGCTTATATCATCAATGTTTCATGAACACTAGTGTGTAACTCTGAGGGGTAAATTGTGATGCCAGTTTACAACCTGGCTTGGACATTTTCTTAGCCATAAAAAAGCCTCCATCTTCATCCCTACCACATAGTCCACACATACGGAGAATATGGGAGATTGTTTTAACATTTAGGGCACAACCAGTGGGCCTGGCAGAAACTAATGCAGCTCTTTCAGTGCCGCTGGAGGACTCTTAGCAGCCTCTCTGACCAATACTCATGTTATAAGGGAGATCCAGTGTTGTGGGAATTTTTTTGTAAACTGTTCAAGTTAAATGTCACATATAATGTGGGGAAATTTTTAGAAATGACTTATAGTTTCAGGTTTTAACACTGAAAAATCCTGGCTTTTTTTTGAAAGGGGGGTGTGAATAAGTGAAATCAACTCTTCGTGGTCCAGAACCACTTGAACCATTTGTCACCTGCTGCATTTCTGTCACAGACAGCACCTAATCACTGTGGGCAGGATCAGCTGCTTCTCAGCACTGCATAAAAGAAACCATGGCAACACAGATTAGAGACACTTTACTGTGTGTGTGTGTGTGTTCATTACGCTGATGAAGCAATGTTTTACCCAAAACCAGAGAAGTACACCATGGTTACTGTACTAACTGAATTCTAACAGGATTTTAGTTCAGAAGTATTTATTTATGTGCTGGTAGTGAGCTCAGCTTTGTAGTAGGAGATAAATAAATCTGAAAATCCACCTGTGAGATCAATAAACATGCTTATGTCATTAGTTTTGCTTGCAGTCTGCAATACGTGCACTTAAATAACCATAATTTATGTTGTAAATTTTGAGCTGAATGGTGTGACACTACAGCTGTATAGAATGAAAATAAGCAAACAGAATAAGACTAAAATCTGCCAACTAGCATCCAAAAGTTACATTAGACAAATGTAATACTTAAACATCAAAGCCTTGGAAGATAATATTATAACAATAAAAAGGTAATGAATGCTAGCTACAGAGGCCCTGGGAAATTTTGTCTGGTCACAAGTCAGCTGTACTTCCTCTACACTGCCCATTCGATTCCCTGTGGTGCAGCTCCATTTGTTGGGTTACATGTCTAAAAGCTCACCGAAAAAGAGCAAAATATGCACGAAAAGGCTGCAGGATGAGGGCAGAAGACTCTGGGTGTGGGTGTGTGTGTGTCAAGCTTAAATGAGCCTTAAAGGTGATCCAATCAATAGGACACTAATCGTTGTCAAGCAATATTTGTCCTAATGCTTCTTCAGCTCCATGGCAACTAGGAATGATACAGGAGATCATCACTGCACACAGCAGTGACTTTAAGAAATTACTTTTCTTAAAAACTACTTACTGAGGATTACGATGCAAGAGAAATATCCTTCTTGGATTGATAACAAATGACAGAAGAAAGAGAGACAGCATTGAAGCCGACTTCACACAGTAAACTACATAAAGAAGAACATTAAAGACCCACAACGTAACTTTTCCAGGTTAAAAATTTGCGTTTCTGACTTGTTTTGATGGCCACCAACATTCATTATACCATTTTCAAGCAGTCACTGCCCAGCGGCATCCCCAGGCTCAGAAACTGCACTATGTAACTTTTCCATCTGGGACACGACTGTGATGTTGCAGGCGACTACTGGTTGTGCACCGTGTAACTTACTAGCAAATGGATATGAACCAGACATGAACACAGCAGGTATTTTGAATGCGCATCATGTCGGATTCAGCAAAGAAACGTAAGTAAACATTACCAGAGGAAAAGAGGAAGGGACAGAACAAGAGTCAAGATAAGACTGTCTGTTACTGGCTGGAGTGAATCACAGTACAGATGGATGGTAGTTTAGCCATTGATAGGGGCGCATCACTGAGAAAACTGCTAAAAAATGTGCTGTGGGTCTTTAAAGTCATTGGAAGAAGCATTGACCTTGAAAAAAAAAAAAAAAGGACAATAGTGTTGACAAGTTCAGGAGGTAGGCTGTCTTTACCGGATATTAGTCAATAACGGGGTAACAGAGGAATGATGTACCTGCAGTGCTTTAACCAGTGCTTCGTTACGGCCAGCTTTTCCCACCAGGACAACCCGTGTCTCCACTTTTGGTAGCACATCTAACAGGAAAAGAGAGAAAAATTAAATACATTAAAAGGAATGACCATCCTTCACAAACACAAACATTCATGTAAAGACCAATGACAGCAGCAGGTTGCCTCATTTCGACTGACTGTAAACAGACTTAAACACCTGTGAGGTATTTCTTTTTACTAAAGCACTCAATCCAATTTGAAACATAAAATTTTGTTTTTCATAAGTTACTTACTTCCAAACATTTCTTGTATTGTGACGTGTGTTTTTTTCCCTACAATATTTAATGAAAGGACAGTCCCACAGAAATAGGTCATGACTCTGTTTCCACAAGTGAACTGTTGCTTTATTTGATATGCCAACGCATTTTCTATCTACTCCCTTTCGTCCGTTATAGCAATGTCTCCCCCCTTTTCTCATTTTGTTTTATTAGTTTAAAGGAATAGTACACCCACAGAATGACGTGTGTTCATTTTCTACTAACCTTTATGCTGAGCAAGACTCTGGACCCATTTTTTTTTTTATATCTCAAATGCAGCCGGAGATCGGACAGGTTTTCATATTCCCCAAACTTTCATATAATGCAGTTCACCGGCACTTGAAAAAGGTCCATAAAAAAGTCCACAAAAACTTGGCAGTATTCCTCCTAACTGTTCGTCCAATGTAATCCAAGTGTCCTGAGTGGGTAGCGTCCATAATTTACTCGAAATGACATCATTTAGTATATTTTATAGCTTAACCCTCATACCTCCCTGAGAAACAGTCACGTTAAGCTTCTTAAGGGCACACACTGGCCAATGTCCGTTAATGGCCTGTGAATATTATTTAAAAATGAAAAGATGCCATTTTCTTTCATGGCTGTCATCACAGACTTCTGGCCTAACTATCAACATCAAAAAAATCAATAAGTTTTAAAATTTTAACCCTTTAAATTCCACTTTGCAAACATGGTGCTCCAACTTCCAAAAACTGAAAATGAGGTTAAAATAAATGTGACTAATGCAAAAAAAAAAAAAAAAAAAAATTGTGCTGGATTGTCAGAGCCCTGGAGTATTTAAAGAAGGCATAAAAATGTTTTTTGATGCATCTTTACTTTTTGTGTTACAGTGTTTTTTTTTTTGTTTTTTTTTTATTAAAGTTATGTTAAGCTTCTTAAGGGCACGGACTGGCCAATGGCCTGTAAATAATGTATCATCTAAAACTTATAAAGTTAAAAATTTTTTTTTCATGGCTGTCATCACTGACTTCTGGCCTAACCATTAATACCAAAAACATCAATGAGTTAAAAAAAAATTTTAACCCTTTAAGTTCCAGTTTGTACACACAATGCTTCCATTGCCTAAAACTGAAAAGTGGGTTAAAATAAGTAAAAAATAGCCTGTAGGTGGCAGGCTATTATTGGTATACAGAGCAGACCTAAGCATAGATTATAGCAACCACAATTAAAAAAGCTCAATTGGAAGTGGTTTAAAGATAAAATGTAAAAAAATGTGGGAAAAATTTCAGTTTGAACAGGAATGTCAGTGCATTACTAGAGAGGGAACTAAATTCCCTTGCAAGAGACTGACCTAAATAATTAGCTGTTTTTTATGCATGTGATGTGACTGATCAAAATGCTTGAAAAAAAAAAACAACCTCAAATAACAAATTTGAGACCCTTTCACGCTCAAATAACCTCACATGAAAAAAGAAAAAAAGATTGTTTCATTGGATTTGTTAAGCATTTTTGAGTTTTTGAAGGACACTGATTTGCTGAAATAACATTGAAGTCTATGGGTTTTTTCATTACTAAGTTAAAGAGGGGCCCCTTTTGGGTAAATGGTCTTATGTCATGGAAAACAGTTAAAACTACATCATTGAAGTGTGGAGCAAGTGTGTGAAGCAAAACAAATGTATCCTAAAAATTTATTCTGAAATGGTGTTTGATTATAGAAAGGTGATTTTCAATGCAAGCCAATGTGGCACAGATTGGCACTAAGAAGGAAATGAGGTATACTTTTATTAGAGACCTTAGAAAAAGAGAAAGAGCAACCCATCTTCTAGAATATCAAGAGTCAAGCCAAAATACACACCTTGACCAAGTTTATACTATTTGTTCCAGAAAAGCCAAGGTCCAACATAAAAAAGGTCACCATCACTTTCCATTCAGAAAAGCTTAAGAAGCTATGCGGGTTAAACAGTACTACATCTTAGCGGCTGCAGATCGCACCCATGCGAGTTCATGACACTATGGAAGCTGTGGCAGACGAGATGGCGCGTTCTCTGTCTTTCTTTGTTTTTAAATCAATAGCCAACCCCTCTTGCGTTTGTCATGGTTTGTCCGCAGCTTGTATGCTCTTAGCACAATGTAAACGGCAAATTTCTTTTCTTACGCTTGAATTATCAGCAGAGTAGGTGCTGAACACCGCGGTTTCCGTAGTGTTGTGAACTTGCATGGGTGCGCTTCCAGGAAATGCAATGTTCTACTTTGCAGGCAAAAATAATATACTAAATGATGCCGTTTGTAGTAAATTATGGACACTACCCACTCAGGACACTTGAATTCCATTGGACGAGCAGTTCGGAGGAATATTGCCAAGTTTTTGTGGACTTTTATGGACCTTTTGTGTTGACCGCCAGTGAACGCTATTATATGAAAGTTGGGAGCAAATGAAAGCCTCCCAATCTCTGGCTGCATTTGAGATATCAAAAAGTGCTCCACAGTCTTGCTCACCATGAGGATGAGTAAAAAATGAATGCACATCATTCTGTGGGTGTACTATTCTTTAATGTGTTCTTTCATGTTTACGAGTTCTTTATACAGGCTCCAGAGATATTTTTTTCTTTTATTTGTTAGCTTTGAAACAGAAAGGTAACGATTAGTCAATTAATCGACTAATCGTTGACTATCAAAATATAAAAAATATAGTCTATTAAAATATAAAAATAGTTGATAAGTCCAACATCATGAGGACATACCCCGATAACTTATGTCCCATGAAGTTGGAATTTGTAAGATGGGACATGCAGAAATTGAAAATCCCACTTTTTATGCTTTTCACGGTGAGATATTGCATGGGGAAAGAAAGTTGCTGCTTCACAGGGGAGACCCCAAACTGCTTCCAAAACCTCTTCCCTACCTTATTTTATA
>JALJCO010004834.1:0-19663 GCA_023101725.1 Atherinomorus stipes
ACTTGATGCCATCTGAAAGAGGAGAAAATAACCTTTCTAGTGATATTAGTGTCATAATTTTTGGAGCTACCATCACAGAGATACATGAATATAATTTTTTCTTTTTAAGGCCCCGCCCACTTCCGGTTTGAAAGTGACGTCGGACTTGATGTCATCTGAAAGAGCAGAAAATAACCTTTCTAGTGATATAAGTCTCATAATTTATGGAGCTTCCATCATAGAGATACATGATTTTATTTATTTATTTTTATTTGCCCCGCCCACTTCCGGTTTGAAAGTGACGTCGGACTTGATGTCATCTGAAAGAGGAGAATATAACCTTTCTAGTGATATTAGTTTCATAATTTTTGGAGCTTCCATCATAGAGATACATGATTTTTATTGTTTCTTTTTAAGGCCCCGCCCACTTCCGGTTTGAAAGTGACGTCGGACTTGATGTCATCTGAAAGAGGAGAAAATAACCTTTCTAGTGATGTTTCATCTGAAATTCTCAGAGTTACCATGACCAAGATATGAACTTGTCTCTGATTCTGGTGAAGGAGTGGACACCATTTTCAATGACAGACAGAAAGAGAGATGATGAAGAGGAGGGAGGATGAGCGAGGAGCCAGGAAGGAGAGATGATGAAGAGGAGGCAGGATGAGCGAGGAGCCAGGAAGGAGAGATGATGAAGAGGAGGCAGGATGAGCGAGGAGCCAGAAAAGAGAGATGATGAAGAGGAGGGAAGTTGACGGAGGAGCCAGGAAGGAGAGATGATGAAGAGGAGGCAGGATGAGCGAGGAGCCAGGAAAGAGATGATGAAGAGGAGGCAGGATGAGCGAGGAGCCAGAAAAGAGAGATGATGAAGAGGAGGGAAGTTGACGGAGGAGCCAGGAAGGAGAGATGATGAAGAGGAGGCAGGATGAGCGAGGAGCCAGAAAAGAGAGATGATGAAGAGGAGGGAGGATGATGGAGGACCCAGGAAGGAGAGATGATGAAGAGGAGTGAAGATGAGGAAGGAGAGATCAGTTGTGGTGTGAGGACATGGTGAGACACCAGATAAGTGGACAGAGGGACAGTGATGATGACTGCAGTGACTTTAAAGCTTCATCTTCATCATACATTGCTTTATCGATAAGGAATCAGGTCAAAGGTGAACCTAATTAACACAGTAGGGAGAAGTGATCAGGTTGTCCTGAAATTGGAGCCACCTGCGTGTTTAAGAGAATGACAGTTGATCAAATTTATACTTACACTTGATGTCATCTGAAAGAGGAGAAAATAACCTTTCTAGTGATATTAGTTTCATAATTTTTGGAGCTTCCATCATAGAGATACATGATTTTATTTATTTATTTTTATTTGCCCCGCCCACTTCCGGTTTGAAAGTGACGTCGGACTTGATGTCATCTGAAAGAGCAGAAAATAACCTTTCTAGTGATGTTTCATCTGAAATTCTCAGAGTTACCATGACCAAGATATGAACTTGTCTCTGATTCTGGTGAAGGAGTGGACACCATTTTCAATGACAGACAGAAAGAGAGATGATGAAGAGGAGGGAGGATGAGCGAGGAGCCAGGAAGGAGAGATGATGAAGAGGAGGCAGGATGAGCGAGGAGCCAGGAAGGAGAGATGATGAAGAGGAGGCAGGATGAGCGAGGAGCCAGAAAAGAGAGATGATGAAGAGGAGGGAAGTTGACGGAGGAGCCAGGAAGGAGAGATGATGAAGAGGAGGCAGGATGAGCGAGGAGCCAGGAAGAGAGATGATGAAGAGGAGGCAGGATGAGCGAGGAGCCAGAAAAGAGAGATGATGAAGAGGAGGGAAGTTGACGGAGGAGCCAGGAAGGAGAGATGATGAAGAGGAGGCAGGATGAGCGAGGAGCCAGGAAAGAGATGATGAAGAGGAGGGAAGTTGACAGAGGAGCCAGGAAGGAGAGATGATGAAGAGGAGGGAGGATGAGCGAGGAGCCAGAAAAGAGAGATGATGAAGAGGAGGGAAGATGATGGAGGAGCCAGGAAGGAGAGATGATGAAGAGGAGGGAGGATGAGGCGAGGAGCCAGAAAAGAGAGATGATGAAGAGGAGGGAGGATGATGGAGGACCCAGGAAGGAGAGATGATGAAGAGGAGTGAAGATGAGGAAGGAGAGAACAGTTGTGGTGTGAGGACATGGTGAGACACCAATTAAGTGGACAGAGGGACAGTGATGATGACTGCAGTGGCTTTAAAGCGTCATCTTCATCATACATTGCTTTGTAGATAAGGAATTAGGTCAAAGGTGAAACTAATTAACACAGCAGGGAGAATTGATCAGGTTGTCATGACAACGCAGCACCTGTGTGTGTAAGAGAATGACAGTTGATTTCAGTTACACAGACTTTATGCTTCAGTTTTCTATAGGAAAATGCTGGAGAACACTCCCCGAACAACTGTCCACTGAGAGAAATCCGTAACAGATATCAAAATAATTTTTTCACCGTGAGCGTCACGAGGCTTTGAGGAACTCAGAAATGTCTTTTATTTTGTCCTAAGTGGAACAGAATTTAAATGCTGGCAGTTTAATTCTGCATGACTTTTAGGATTCTTCGTCCAGATTACAATGGAGTTTAATAGGGGCAAAATGGTGACTTTGTAAGATTCCGAGGGGCGTAGTTCGAAAACGGTGCGTCTGACGGGTTTTCGACCCCCGGAGTCCGACGAAGCCAACGAGACAAACTCCGTTTTGATGTAAATTTTATTTTTCTGTGATGAAAACTGTGGAAGTTATGGGCATTTGTTCAAGATTTTCCTGAGGATGAAATTTTTTTGCCTAAAAAGTGCAATTTTTCATGTTTTTTCAGAGGGCATAGCTCAAAATCGGTTGAAGATATGAAGCTGAAAATATAGATTCTAGTTGTTCAACTCCTGAAGAGTATTTGAAAGTTTGAATGGTGTTTCTAGCTGAAAGTATGTTGAAGATATGAACGCTAATTGGAGCTGAAGGATTTGAAGTTAGAGTGAAGTAGAGTGGAGCTGAAGGGAGCGAAAAAGCTGAAAATCTAAAATTTGAACAATTTGTAAACTGGCGTAATTCAAAATTGGCTGAAGATATGAAGCTGAAAAGTCATTCCTGAATAGCTGAATGTCTGCAGATTTGAAAAAACTTTGAATGGTGTTTCTAGCTGAAGGTATGAAAAAGCCTTAGGGTTTGAAAGGAGTGGAAGTTTTTTGAAGGATTTGAAGGGTTTAACATTGAAGTCAATGGGGAAAAATTTGATCAATAAATGATCAATAACTTGAAAACCGCTGAAGATATCAATACCAAAAGTCATAGCACCCTTCTCCTGAACGAGCTGAACGTTTTGATACCTGAACGGTTGAAGTGAGTTGAAAGGGCTAGAAGGAGTAGGAACCCAAAAACGAGCGGAAAAATAATAAGATTAATAAAGAGAAACAGGAAAACTAATGTGTGAATGCATAACGCATTCACACAACTAGAAAATGCTGTTACTCCGCAACAGCATGTGTGAATGCTTTTATTTGAAGACGCTGAACTATAATGCTAAAGAAGCTGAAGTAGTTGAACTATAATGCTCAACGGCGGAAACAGTTAAACTATAATGCTTATAGGCTGAAAAAGCTGAAAAATTTGAAGCATAAGGCTGAAAAACCTGAAAAAGTTAAAGCGTAAGCCTGAAAAACCTGAAAATCCTGAAAAAGTTAAAGCAGAAAGCTGAAAAAGCGGAAAAAGCGGAAAAAGTTAAAGCGTAAGGCTGAAAACCTGAAAAAATTAAAGCGTAAGGCTGAAATACCTGAAAAGCCTGAAAAAGTTAAAGCGAAAGGCTATAAAGGCTGAAAAGTTAAAGTGTAAGGCTGAAGAAGGTTGAAAAGCTGAAAGAGTTGAAGCATTAGGCTGAAAAAGTTGAAGCATAAGGCTGAAGAAGGTCAAAACGCTGAAAAAGTTGAAGCATGAGGCTGAAATTGCAAAAAAAGTTAAAGCATAAAGCTGAAGAAGGTGGAAAAGTTGAAAAAGTTAAAGCATTAGGCTGAAAAGTGGAAGCATAAGGCTGAATAGACCTTATGGAAGCCTGATGATGATGACTGCAGTGGCTTTAAAGCTTCATCTTCATCATACATTGCTTTATTGATAAGGAATCAGGTCAAAGGTGAAGCTAATTAACACAGCAGGGAGAATTGATCAGGTTGTCATGACAACGCAGCACCTGTGTGTGTGTGACAGGCTGCAGATGACACAGACATAAATGGATCAGAAACTCCATTGAAAATGCATGGAAAAGGCTCGAGCCCACTCCCCGAACAACTGTTTGCTGAGAGAAATCCGTAACAGATATCAAAATAATTTTTTCACCGTGAGCGTCACGAGGCTTTGAGGAACTCAGAAATGTCTTTTATTTTATCCTAAGCCGAACAGAATTTAAATGCTGGCAGTTTAATTCTGCATGACTTTTAGGATTCTTCGTCCAGATTACAATGGAGTTTAATAGGGGCAAAATGGTGACTTTGTAAGATTCCGAGGGGCGTAGTTCGAAAACGGTGCGTCTGACGGTTTTTCGACCCGGGGGTTCCGACGAAGCCAACGAGTCAAGCTCCGTTTTGATGTAAATTTTATTTTTCTGTGACGAAAACTGTAGAAGTTATGGGCATTTGTTCAAGATTTTCCTGAGGAGGGACAATTTTTGCCTGAAAATTGCAATTTTTCATGTTTTTTCAGAGGGCATAGCTCAAAATCGGTTGAAGATATGAAGCTGAAAGTATAGATTCTAGTTGTTCAACTCCTGAAGAGTATTTGAACGTTTGAATGGTGTTTCTAGCTGAAACTATGTTGAAGATATGAACTCTAATTGGAGCTGAAGGGTTTGAAGTTAGAGTGGAAGTAGAGTGGAGCTGAAGGTAGTGAAAAAGCTGAAAATCTAAAAGTTGAACAATTTGTAAACTGGCGTAATTCAAAATTAGCTGAAGATATGAAGCTGAAAAGTCATAGCTGAAAAGCTGAAGATTTGAAGATTTGAAAAAACTTTGAATGGTGTTTCTAGCTGAAAATATGCTGAAGTTATAGAGGTTGAAAGGAGCTGAAGTTTGTTGAAGGGATTTGAAGGATTTGAAGGATTTGAAGGCTTCCCCATAGAAATGAATGGGAAAAATTTACCAATAAATGATCAATAACTTGAAAACCGTTGAAGATATCAACTATAAAAGTCATAGCACCCCTGACCTGAATTTTCTGAACGTTTTGATACCTGAACGGTTGAAGTGAGTTGAAAGGGCTAGAAGGAGTAGCGAACCGAAAAACGGCGGAAGAAGAATAATGAATAAAGAGAAACAGGAAAACTAGTGTGTGAATGCTTTGAAAAAAACTAGAAAGTGCTGTTACTCCGCAACAGCATGTGTGAATGCGTTTATGCTGAACTATAATGCTAAAGAAGCTGAAGTAGTTGAGCTATAATGCTCAAAGGCGGAAACAGTTAAACTATAATGCTTATAGGCTGAAAAAGGTGGAAAAGTTGAAGCATTAGGCTGAAGAAGGTGAAAATGCTGAAGAATTTGAAGCATAAGGCTGAAAAACCTGAAAAAGTTAAAGCGGAAGGCTGAAAAACCTGAAAATCCTGAAAAAGTTAAAGCGTGAAAAAGCGGAAAAAGTTAAAGAAAAGGCTGAAAAAGGCTGAAAACCTGAAAAAATTAAAGCGGAAGGCTGAAAAACCTGAAAATCCTGAAAAAGTTAAAGCGGAAAGGCTGAAGGCTGAAAAGCCTGAAAAAAAAGTTAAAGCGTAAGGCTGAAAAAGCTGAAAAGCCTGAAAAAATTAAAGCGAAAAGGCTAAAAAGGCTGAAAAGCCTGAAAAAGTTAAAGAAAGGCTGAAAAGGCTGAAAAGCCTGAAAAAGTTAAAGCGAAAGGCTAAAAAGGCTGAAAAGCCTGAAAAAAGTTAAAGCGGAAGGCTGAAAAAGGCTGAAAAGCCTGAAAAAGTTAAAGCGAAAGGCTGAAGGAGGTGGAAAGCCTGAAAAAGTTAAAGCGTAAAGGCTGAAGGAGGTGGAAAGCTCAAAGGGTTAAAGCGTAAGGCTGAAGGAGGTGGAAAGCTCAAAGGGTTAAAGCGTAAGGCTGAAGGGAGGTGGAAAGCTCAAAGGGTTAAAGCGTAAGGCTGAAGGAGGTGGAAAGCTCAAAGGGTTAAAGCGTAAGGCTGAAGGAAGGTGGAAAGCTCAAAGGGTTAAAGCGTGAGGCTGAAGGAGGTGGAAAGCTCAAAGGGTTAAAGCGTAAGGCTGAAGGAGGTGGAAAGCTCAAAGGGTTAAAGGTAAGGCTGAAGGAGGTGGAAAGCTCAAAGGGTAAAGGTGAAGGAGGGGAGGGAAGGGAGGGGGGGTGGTGGGGGGGGAGGGGGAGGGGAGATGAGAGAGAAAGGAAGAATGGGAGGAGGAAGAAGGAAAGATGAGGAAGAGGAAGAACAGAGAGTGAGGAACCAGAAAGGAGAGATGATGAAGAGGATGGAGGATGAGGGAGGACCGAGAAAGAGAGATGATGAAGAGGAGGGAGGATGAGGCTAGGAGCCAGGAAAGAGAGATGATGAAGAGGAGGGAGGATGAGGCTAGGAGCCAGGAAGGAGAGATGATGAAGAGGAGGTAGGAGCCAGAAAGAGAGATGATGAAGAGGAGTGAAGATGAGGAAGGAGAGAAGAGTTGTGGTGTGAGGACATGGTGAGACACCAATAAGTGGACAGAGGGACAGTGATGATGACTGCAGTGGCTTTAAAGCTCCATCTTCATCATACATTGCTTTATAGATAAGGAATCAGGTCAAAGGTGAACCTAATTAACACAGCAGGGAGAATTGATCAGGTTGTCATGACAACGCAGCACCTGTGTGTGTGTGACAGGCTGCAGATGACACAGACTTATGGATCAGAAACTCCATTGAAAATGCCTGGAAAAGGCTCGAGCGCACTCCCCGAACAACTGTTTGCTGAGAGAAATCCGTAACAGATATCAAAATAATTTTTTCACCGTGAGCGTCACGAGGCTTTGAGGAACTCAGAAATGTCTTTTATTTTATCCTAAGTCGAACAGAATTTAAATGCTGGCAGTTTATTCTGCATGATTTTAATTCTTGTCAGATTACAATGGAGTTTAATAGGGGCAAAATGGGCTATCAGGAATTTGTTTTATTTTTTTATGTGGGCTTTTAATTTTTTTTTTTAAAACTTAACACTTTTTTAATTATTTTTTATAACATAATACTTTCCGTATAAAACGATATATAAAAGTTAAAGCGTAAGGCTGAAAAACCTGAAAATCCTGAAAAAGTTAAAGCGGAAGGCTGAAAAAGCGGAAAAAGCGGAAAAAGTTAAAGCGTAAGGCTGAAAACCTGAAAAAATTAAAGCGGAAGGCTGAAAAACCTGAAAATCCTGAAAAAGTTAAAGTGGAAGGCTGAAAAAGCGGAAAAAGTTAAAGCGTAAGGCTGAAAAAGCTGAAAAAGTTAAAGCGTAAGGCTGAATAGACCTTATGGAAGCCTGAACTAAAATCATTTTAAGGTTGAGAACAACATTAGCACGGCTGTAGCCTGAAGACAGCTTAATCAGAGTTGAATAGAATCCATCCAGTTCATTCCATGTATGCTGGCTTTGTCTGTGATCTCTAATCTGTTTATCAACATGACAGGTAAACATGGAAATGGTCGTTAGCTTGTTATTCAACAACCACTGATCTCTCAGACAGACACACTATAGAGTTCTAGGATCAGAGTGAGTTTGCTCCCATTCTGACACATGGGAGGAAGAGATGAGAGACATGATGAAGAGGAGGGAGGATGAGGCAGGAGCCAGGAAAGAGAGATGATGAAGAGGAGGGAGGATGAGGGAGGAGGAAGAGAGATGATGAAGGGAGGGATGATGAGGTAGAGCAGGAAGGAGAGATGATGAAGAGGAGGGAGGATGAGAGGGATTAGCCAGAAAAGAGAGATGATGAAGAGGAGTGAAGATGAGGAAGGAGAGATGAGTTGTGGTGTGAGGACATGGTGAGACACCAGATAAGTGGACAGAGGGACAGTGATGATGACTGCAGTGGCTTTAAAGCTCCATCTTCATCATACATTGCTTTATAGATAAGGAATTAGGTCAAAGGTGAACCTAATTAACACAGCAGGGAGAAGTGATCAGGTTGTCATGAAATTGGAGCCACCTGCGTGTTTAAGAGAATGACAGTTGATCAAATTTATACTTACACTTGATGTCATCTGAAAGAGGAGAAAATAACCTTTCTAGTGATATTAGTTTCATCATTTTTGGAGCTTCCATCATAGAGATACATGATTTTAATTGTTTCTTTTTAAGGCCCCGCCCACTTCCGGTTTGAAAGTGACGTCGGACTTGATGTCATCTGAAAGAGGAGAAAATAACCTTTCTAGTGATATTAGTTTCATAATTTTTGGAGCTTCCATCATAGAGATACATATTTTATTTTTTCTTTTTATTGCCCCGCCCACTTCCGGTTTGAAAGTGACGTCGGACTTGATGTCATCTGAAAGAGGAGAAAATAACCTTTCTAGTGATATTAGTTTCATAATTTTTGGAGCTTCCATCATAGAGATACATGATTTTAATTGTTTCTTTTTAAGGCCCCGCCCACTTCCGGTTTGAAAGTGACGTCGGACTTGATGTCATCTGAAAGAGGAGAAAATAACCTTTCTAGTGATATTAGGTGTAAAAGGGGCCGCCCATAGGCGTAAGCCCAGAAGACCGGGGGGAGGGGGGAGGAAGGGAGAGGGGAGGGGGGAGGAGAGAAAAGAGAGAGAAGAGGAGGGAGTGGGAGGGAGGAAGGAGGGGAGGGGGGGAGAGGAGGAGAGGAAAGAGAGAGGGGGGGGGGGAGGAGAGAAAGGGGAGGGGGGGGGTGAGGAGGGAGGAAGGGGGGGGGGGGAGGGGAGAGGGGGGGGGGGGGGGAGGAGGGGGAGGGAAGGAGAGAAGGGGGGGGAGGAGAAAGGGAAGAGGGGGGGGGGGTATTGTTGTGGAGGGGGATGGGGGAGGGGCGAAGGGGGGGGAAGGGCATTCCTGGTCTCTGAAAGGAGAAAATAACCCGGTATTGTTTCTATTTTGGAGCTCCATCATAGAGATAATGATTTTATTTTTTTTTTTTGCCCGCCCGGTGAAAGTGACGGGCTGTGCTCTGAAAGAGCAGAAAATAACCCTAGTGATGTTTCATCTGAAATTCTCAGAGTTACCATGACCAAGATATGAATTGTCTCTGATTCTGGTGAAGGAGTGGACACCATTTTCAATGACAGACAGAAAGAGAGATGATGAAGAGGAGGGAGGATGAGCGAGGAGCCAGGAAGGAGAGATGATGAAGAGGAGGCAGGATGAGCGAGGAGCCAGGAAGGAGAGATGATGAAGAGGAGGCAGGATGAGCGAGGAGCCAGAAAAGAGAGATGATGAAGAGGAGGGAAGTTGACGGAGGAGCCAGGAAGGAGAGATGATGAAGAGGAGGCAGGATGAGCTAGGAGCCAGGAAAGAGATGATGAAGAGGAGGCAGGATGAGCGAGGAGCCAGAAAAGAGAGATGATGAAGAGGAGGGAAGTTGACGGAGGAGCCAGGAAGGAGAGATGATGAAGAGGAGGCAGGATGAGCGAGGAGCCAGGAAAGAGATGATGAAGAGGAGGGAAGTTGACGGAGGAGCCAGGAAGGAGAGATGATGAAGAGGAGGCAGGATGAGCGAGGAGCCAGGAAGGAGAGATGATGAAGAGGAGGGAGGATGATGGAGGAGCCAGGAAGGAGAGATGATGAAGAGGAGGCAGGATGAGCGAGGAGCCAGAAAAGAGAGCTGATGAAGAGGAGGGAGGATGATGGAGGACCCAGGAAGGAGAGATGATGAAGAGGAGTGAAGATGAGGAAGGAGAGAAGAGTTGTGGTGTGAGGACATGGTGAGACACCAATTAAGTGGACAGAGGGACAGTGATGATGACTGCAGTGGCTTTAAAGCTTCATCTTCATCATACATTGCTTTGTAGATAAGGAATTAGGTCAAAGGTGAAACTAATTAACACAGCAGGGAGAATTGATCAGGTTGTCATGACAACGCAGCACCTGTGTGTGTAAGAGAATGACAGTTGATTTCAGATTACACAGACTTTATGGTTCAGATTTTCTATAGGAAAATGCTGGAGAACACTCCCCGAACAACTGTCCACTGAGAGAAATCCGTAACAGATATCAAAATAATTTTTTCACCGTGAGCGTCACGAGGCTTTGAGGAACTCAGAAATGTCTTTTATTTTATCCTAAGTGGAACAGAATTTAAATGCTGGCAGTTTAATTCTGCATGACTTTTAGGATTCTTCGTCCAGATTACAATGGAGTTTAATAGGGGCAAAATGGTGACTTTGTAAGATTCCGAGGGGCGTAGTTCGAAAACGGTGCGTCTGACGGTCTTTCGACCCCGGGAGTCCGACGAAGCCAACGAGACAAACTCCGTTTTGATCTAAATTTTATTTTTCTGCGATGAAAACTGTGGAAGTTATGGCCATTTGTTCAAGATTTTCCTGAGGAGGAAAAATTTTTGCCTGAAAAGTGCAATTTTTCATGTTTTTTTCAGAGGGCATAGCTCAAAATCGGTTGAAGATATGAAGCTGAAAATCTAGATTGTAGTTGTTCAACTCCTGAAGAGTATTTTAAGCTTTGAATGGTGTTTCTAGCTGAAAGTATGTTGAAGATATGAACGCTAATTGGAGCTGAAGGATTTGAAGTTAGAGTGGAAGTAGAGTGGAGCTGAAGGGAGCGAAAAAGCTGAAAATCTAAAATTTGAACAATTTGTAAACTGGCATAATTCAAAATTAGCTGAAGATATGAAGCTGAAAAGTCATTCCTGAATAGCTGAATGTCTGCAGATTTGAAAAAACTTTGAATGGTGTTTCTAGCTGAAGGTATGAAAAAGCCTTAGGGTTTGAAAGGAGTGAAAGTTTTTTGAAGGATTTGAAGGGTTTAACATTGAAGTCAATGGGGAAAATTTGATCAATAAATGATCAATAACTTGAAAACTGCTGAAGATATCAATACCAAAAGTCATAGCACACTTCTCCTGAACGAGCTGAACGTTTTGATACCTGAACGGTTGAAGTGAGTTGAAAGGGCTAGAAGGAGTAGGAAGCCAAAAATGAGCGGAAAAATAATAAGATAATAAAGAGAAAAGGAAATGGGCGACAAATAAAGACAGGAAAACTAACTTGTGAATGCGCTGAACGCATTCACACAACTAGAAAGTGCTGTTACTCCGCAACAGCATGTGTGAATGCGTTTATTTGAATGCCGGGCGGGGGGGGCCCGGGGGGGGGGGGGGGGGGGGCGGGGGGGGGGGGGGGGGGGGGGGGGGGCGGTGGGGGGGGGGGGGGGGGGGGGGGGGGGGGGGGGGGGGGGGGGGGGCCGGGGGGGGGGGGGGGGGGGCCCGGCGCCGGCGGGCCCCCGCCCGGACGCTGAACTATAATGCTAAAGAAGCTGAAGTAGTTGAACTATAATGCTCAACGGCGGAAACAGTTAAACTATAATGCTTATAGGCTGAAAAATGTGGAAAAGTTGAAGCATAAGGCTGAAGAAGGTGAAAAGTGAAGAATTTGAAGCATAAGGCTGAAAGAGAAAGGAAGGCTGAAAACTGAAAAGTAAGGGAAGGGTGAAAAACCTGAAAAAGTTAAAGCGTAAGGCTGAAAAACCTGAAAATCCTGAAAAAGTTAAAGCGAAAGGGTGAAAAAGCGGAAAAAGCGGAAAAAGTTAAAGCGTAAGGCTGAAAACCTGAAAAAATTAAAGCGGAAGCCTGAAAAACCTGAAAATCCTGAAAAAGTTAAAGCGAAAGGCTGAAAAAGTTAAGGTAGGTGAAAATGAAAAATTAAAGGGGGGGCTGAAAAAGCGGAAAAAGTTAAAGCGTAAGGCTGAACACCTGAAAAAATTAAAGCGGGGCGTAAGGCTGAAAAAACTGAAAATCCTGAAAAAGTTAAAGCGGAAGGCTGAAAAAGTGGAAAGAGCGGAAAAAGTTAAGGCGTAAGGCTGAAAACCTGAAAAAATTAAAGCGGAAGGCTGAAAAACCGGAAAATCCTGAAAAAGTGAAAGCGGAAGGCTGAAAAAGCGGAAAAAGTTAAGCGTAGGGCTGAAGAAAAATTAAAGGGAGGAAAAACCTGAAAATCCTGAAAAAGTTAAAGCGTAAGGCTGAAAACTGAAAAAATTAAGGGAGGGAATGGGGGGGGAAAGGGAGGGAAGAAGGTAGGTGATGAAAATAGAGAAGGTTAAAAACCTGAAAGTCTGAAAAAGTTAAAGTGGAAGGCTGAAAAAGCGGAAAAAAGGAAAAAGTTAAAGCGTGAGGCTGAAAACCTGAAAAAATTAAAGCGGAAGGCTGAAAAACCTGAAAATCCTGAAAAAGTTAAAGCGTAAGGCTGAAGAAGGTCGAAAAGCTGAAAGAGTTGAAGCGTAAGGCTGAAGAAGGTGGAAAAGCTCAAAGGGTTAAAGCGTGAGGCTGAAGAAGGTGGAAAAGCTCAAAGGGCATAAGGCTGAAGAAGGTGGAAAGCTGAAAGGGTTAAAGCGTGAGGCTGAAGAAGGTGGAAAAGTTAAAGCATAAGGCTGAAGAAGGTGGAAAGCTGAAAGGGTTAAAAGCAGGCTGAAGAAGGTGGAAAGCTAAAGGGTGAAAGGTGAGGCTGAAGAAGGTGGAAAGGATAATGAGATGAGAAAGGAAGAATGGGAGGAGGAAGAAGGAAATATGAGGAAGAGGAAGAAAGAGAGTGAGGAAGAAAGGAGAGATGATGAAGAGGAGGGAGGATGAGGTAGGGCAGGAAGAGAGATGATGAAGAGGAGGGAGGATGAGGTGGGAGGGGGAGAGATGATGAAGAGGGGGAGAGGAAAAGAATGATGAAGAGGAGGGAGGGAGAAAAGAGAGATGATGAAGAAGAGGTAAGATGAGGAAGGAGAGAAGAGTTGTGGTGTGAGGACATGGTGAGACACCTAATACGTGGACAGCGTGACAGTGATGATGACTGCAGTGGCTTTAAAGCTCCATCTTCATCATACATTGCTTTATAGATAAGGAATCAGGTCAAAGGTGAAGCTAATTAACACAGCAGGGAGAACTGCTTAGGTTGTCATGACAACGCAGCACCTGTGTGTGTGTGACAGGCTGCAGATGACACAGACTTATGGATCAGAAACTCCATTGAAAATGCATGGAAAAACCTCGAACCCACTCCCCGAACAACTGTTCACTGGGAGAAATCCGTAACAGATATCAAAATAATTTTTTCACCGTGAGCGTCACGAGGCTTTGAGGAACTCAGAAATGTCTTTTATTTTATCCTAAGTGGAACAGAATTTAAATGCTGGCAGTTTTATTCTGCATGACTTTTAGGATTCTTCGTCCAGATTACAATGGAGTTTAATAGGGGCAAAATGGTGACTTTGTAAGATTCCGAGGGGCGTAGTTCGAAAACGGTGCGTCTGACGGATTTTTGACCCGGGGATTCCGACGAAGCCAACGAGTCAAGCTCCGTAATGATGTAAATTTTATTTTTCTGTGACGAAAACTGTAGAAGTTATGGGCATTTGTTCAAGATTTTCCTGAGGAGGAAAATTTATGGCCTGAGAAGTGCAATTTTTCATGTTTTTTCAGAGGGCATAGCTCAAAATCGGTTGAAGATATGAAGCTGAAAATATAGATTGTAGTTGTTCAACTCCTGAAGAGTATTTGAAAGTTTGAATGGTGTTTCTAGCTGAAACTATGTTGAAGATATGAACGCTAATTGGAGCTGAAGGATTTGAAGTTAGAGTGAAGTAGAGTGGAGCTGAAGGGAGCGAAAAAGCTGAAAATCTAAAAGTTGAACAATTTGTAAACTGGCGTAATTCAAAATTAGCTGAAGATATGAAGCTGAAAAGTCATAGCTGAATAGCTGAATCTTTGAAGATTTGAAAAAACTTTGAATGGTGTTTCTAGCTGAAGGTATGAAAAAGCCTTAGGGTTTGAAAGGAGTGAAAGTTTTTTGAAGGATTTGAAGGGTTTAACATTGAAGTCAATGGGGAAAAATTTGATCAATAAATGATCAATAACTTGAAAACCGCTGAAGATATCAACTACCAAAAGTCATAGCACCCCTCTCCTGAACGAGCTGAACGTTTTGATACCTGAATGGTTGAAGTGAGTTGAAAGGGCTAGAAGGAGTAGGCGACCGAAAAACGGCGGAAGATAATAATAAATAAAGGTAAACAGGAAAACTAAGTGTGTGAATGCTTTGAACGCATTCACACAACTAGAAAAGTGCTGTTACTCCGCAACAGCATGTGTGAATGCTTTTATTTGAAGACGCTGAACTATAATGCTAAAGAAGCTGAAGTAGTTGAACTATAATGCTCAACGGCGGAAACAGTTAAACTATAATGCTTATAGGCTGAAAAAGCTGAAAAATTTGAAGCATAAGGCTGAAACACCTGAAAAAGTTAAAGCGTAAGCCTGAAAAACCTGAAAATCCTGAAAAAGTTAAAGCAGAAAGCTGAAAAAGCGGAAAAAGTGGAAAAAGTTAAAGCGGAACGCTGAAAACCTGAAAAAATTAAAGCGGAAGGCTGAAAAACCTGAAAACCTGAAAAAATTAAAGCGTAAGGCTGAAAAACCTGAAAATCCTGAAAAAGGTAAAGCGGAAGGCTGAAAAAGCGGAAAAATGTAAAGCATAAGGCTGAAAACCTGAAAAAATTAAAGCGGAGGGCTGAAAAAGCGGAAAAAGTTAAAGCGTGAGGCTGAAAACCTAAAAAAATTAAAGCGTAAGGCTGAAAAACCTGAAAATCCTGAAAAAGTTAAAGCGGAAGGCTGAAAAAGCGGAAAAAGTTAAAGCATAAGGCTGAAAACCTGAAAAAATTAAAGCGTAAGGCTGAAAAAGCGGAAAAAGTTAAAGCCTGAGGCTGAAAACCTAAAAAAATTAAAGCGTAAGGCTGAAAAACCTGAAAACCTTAAAAAATTAAAGCGGAAGGCTGAAAAAGCCTGAAAAAGTTAAAGTGAAAGGCTATAAAGGCTGAACAGTTAAAACATAAGGCTGAAGAAGGTCGAAAAGCTGAAAGAGTTGAAGCATTAGGCTGAAAAAGTTGAAGCATAAGGCTGAAATTGCATAAAAAGTTAAAGCATAAAGCTGAAGAAGGTGGAAAAGTTGAAAAAGTTAAAGCAAAAGGCTGAAAAGTGGAAGCATAAGGCTGAATAGACCTTATGGAAGCCTGAACTAAAATCATTTTAAGGTTGAGAACAACATTAGCACGGCTGTAGCCTGAAGACAGCTTAATCAGAGTTGAATAGAATCCATCCAGTTCATTCCATGTATGCTGGCTTTGTCTGTGATCTCTAATCTGTTTATCAACATGACAGGTAAACATGGAAATGGTCGTTAGCTTGTTATTCAACAACCACTGATCTCTCAGACAGACACACTATAGAGTTCTAGGATCAGAGCTGAGTTTGCTCCCATTCTGACACATGGGAGGAAGACATGAGAGACATGATGAAGAGGAGGGAGGATGAGGCAGGAGCCAGGAAGGAGAGATGATGAAGAGGAGGGAGGATGAGGCTAGGAGCCAGAGAGGAGAGATGATGAAGAGGGGAGGCAGTAGCCAGGAAGAGAGAGATGAAGAGGAGGGAGGATGAGGCTAAAAGCCAGGAAAGATAGATGATGAAGAGGAGGGAGAATCAGGCTAGGAGCCAGGAAAGAGACATGATGAAGAGGAGGGAGGATGAGGCTAGGAGCCAGGAGGGAGAGATGATGAAGAGGAGGGAGGATGAGGCAGTAGCCAGGAAAGAGACATGATGAAGAGGAGGGAGAGATGAGGCTAGGAGCCAGGAAGGAGAGATGATGAAGAGGAGGGACGATGAGGCTAGGAGCCAGGAAAGAGACATGATGAAGAGGAGGGAGGATGACGGAGGAGTAAGCAGAGAAGATGAAGAAGAGTGAAGATGAGGAAGGAGAGAAGAGTTGTGGTGTGAGGACATGGTGAGACACCAATTAAGTGGACAGAGGGACAGTGATGATGACTGCAGTGGCTTTAAAGCTCCATCTTCATCATACATTGCTTTATAGATAAGGAATCAGGTCAAAGGTGAAGCTAATTAACACAGCAGGGAGAATTGATCAGGTTGTCATGACAACGCAGCACCTGTGTGTGTGTGACAGGCTGCAGATGACACAGACTTATGGATCAGAAACTCCATTGAAAATGCATGGAAAAACCTCGAACCCACTCCCCGAACAACTCTCCGCTGAGAGAAATCCGTAACAGATATCAAAATAATTTTTTCACCGTGAGCGTCACGAGGCTTTGAGGAACTCAGAAATGTCTTTTATTTTATCCTAAGTCGAACAGAATTTAAATGCTGGCAGTTTAATTCTGCCTGACTTTTAGGATTCTTCGTCCAGATTACAATGGAGTTTAATAGGGGCAAAATGGTGACTTTGTAAGATTCCGAGGGGCGTAGTTCGAAAACGGTGCGTCTGACGGATTTTTGACCCGGGGGTGCCGACGAAGCCAACGAGTCAAGCTCCGTAATGATGTAAATTTTATTTTTCTGTGACGAAAACTGTAGAAGTTATGGGCATTTGTTCAAGATTTTCCTGAGGAGGAAAAATTTTGGCCTGAAAAGGGCAATTTTTCATGTTTTTTCAGAGGGCATAGCTCAAAATCGGTTGAAGATATGAAGCTGAAAATATAGATTCTAGTTGTTCAACTCCTGAAGAGTATTTGAAAGTTTGAATGGTGTTTCTAGCTGAAAGTATGTTGAAGATATGAACGCTAATTGGAGCTGAAGGGTTTGAAGTTAGAGTGGAAGTAGAGTGGAGCTGAAGGGAGTGAAAAAGCTGAAAATCTAAAAGTTGAACAATTTGTAAACTGGCGTAATTCAAAATTAGCTGAAGATATGAAGCTGAAAAGTCATAGCTGAAAAGCTGAAGATTTGAAGATTTGAAAAAACTTTGAATGGTGTTTCTAGCTGAAAGTATGCTGAAGTTATAGAGGTTGAAAGGAGCTGAAGTTTGTTGAAGGGATTTGAAGGATTTGAAGGATTTGAAGGCTTCCCCATAGAAATGAATGGGAAAAATTTACCAATAAATGATCAATAACTTGAAAACCGTTGAAGATATCAACTATAAAAGTCATAGCAGACCGATCCTGAATTTTCTGAACGTTTTGATACCTGAATGGTTGAAGTGAGTTGAAAGGGCTAGAAGGAGTAGCGAACCGAAAAACGGCGGAAGATGAATAAAGGAGAATAAAGAGAAACAGGAAAACTAATGTGTGAATGCTTTGAAAGCATTCACACAATTAGTTATTATATATGTGTAGGGGGGGGGTTACAGGTGCATGAACACTCTGCACTTTAAGGTTGTTCATGCATTCTGAGCTTGTTTTGAAATTAAATGTATTAATGAATATTAGATTATTATAGGCTACTTGTAGCTACAGTACATTTGATGCCACGTTACCTCATCTCTATTTCAGCACAAAGGGGGTCACTGGCCGTCATTCTCACACCCCCAAAAGACATGTTGGCACTTGAAAATTCAGCCCTTTAAGATCCCATGATGTAAAGGGCAGCTCAATGGATTATTATCATTACTTTTTTTTATTATTTTGACTTCACAACATGAACATAATTTGGGTCTCAGTGAGAACTAATCATGGAACCTTGTATCATATTTATATATTTAATAAATGTTAAAAGATTAGTAATGCAAAACTCACAGTAACATATTTGTTCTAGAAGCTGTTTAATGCTCTTCTGCATGGATGTCTTTGATGTGTTTGACTTCATAGGAAAGTTTCACAGATTTTACAATTCAAGTTTTAATTGCATAAAAGTAAGAAACTACATCGGCCAGCAGTATGTATAATATATCTCTGTTCACTGTCCTGTAATGGGGCTGATTATAGCGGTGAAAAGTAAATAACTAAGTTTACTATTTATCCAAAACGAAAAAGGAAAAGTATCACAATATACTGTATCTCTTATACAGACACCAAATTACACTGACTTGTTTTACGAATGCATATAATTAAATAACTAAATAAACAGGCAAAGAATCCGAGCCCCCCAATGATGGACCCAAAGTTACGCCCTTGAGTGAGATCACAGTACAGGTACGATTCAAAATGCTAGTTTAGCCGCCGATAGGGGGCGTGTCACTGAGAAAACTGCTAAAAGTTCCATTGTGTCTTTAAATAAGCAAAATATGTGTTTATGCATGCAATATACACTCAAACTTACTCAATTACATTTGACCCCATATTTTAGTCAAGGGTTTCCCAATCCTGGTCCTCAGGGACCCCTGCCCTGCTGGTTTTCAAGATGTTCCTAACACACCTGACACGGATGAATGGCTCGTTAGCAAGCTTGCAAAGAACTTGATAAGCAGTTCGGTTGATCTGAATCAGGTGTGGTGGAATTGGAAACCTGGAATACATGCAGGGCAGGGGTCCCTGGGACCAGCATTTAAAAACCCTGTTTTAGTCAACTGAATCTACTGTATTTTAGTCAACCATAATATTATATTTTTGTTGACTAAAACTGCACAACATTTTAGTCAAAAGACAATGACAAACTAAATCAAAGTTTGCTGTCAAAATTAACACTGCTGTAAAGAAATGACTCTTTGATTACTAAAGGAAAATGCTTTTTTTATGGGATGAAAATGTCCATACTTTTCCCTCTGATTTATTGATTTAGTAAATATTTTCCCTGGTTGATTTATGGATTTAATTTGGTTAATTATGGTCCTCTTTAGACTGTGATAACCTGTAAAGCAGTGCTTTAGGTCAAGTTTACTTTATATTTGACTACAGTGCTGGACTGTATAATGTCTGAGTTCTCAGTCAGATTCACTCATTTGTCATGCATTCAAAACGGCTAAAATGGCAATGGTTAAAACTCAAAAGGCAGAGGCTTACACTAATGAATCTCATCATAGGGGTTAAGCATGTCACAGCTAAGCCTAGCCATAGGCAAAAGGACCCAAAAATGGGCGCTAAAAGAACTGGTTTTAAGTAATGAAAAGGCTTATTGAACAGTAGTTAGGGAGATGATTAATGGAGGTGAAGTAAGAGATAATTAGAACGATGGTGACCGAGTAGATTTGGTCTCACGGAATCCAAGTGAAAGTCCAAACTGACTCCAAATTAACAGCCAACATACTCTGAGCTAAGAGCTAAGAGCTAACCGAGTGAACAGGAGCTAACGAGATAGGCAGGCTAAAGGTAAGGCACATTCAGACACCCTGTTAGCCAGCTAAAGATTGCTGATGTGCTATTCTGCAATAGGCTGAGACCTTCTCGGGAGCAAGGAGGGAGCTAGCCATTAGCCACCAGCGCTAACGCCGGCAGTCGGTCTGCTGCCTGTCAATTTAAAGTACACACTACTAGTTGTGTAATTTCAAGATTAAATAATATCTAAATGGTTGAGTTATAAAATAATTTTCCCCCCTTACCATTGACACGAAGGTAAAGTTGACCTATTAAACCTAAAATGATTCTTTGAACCAGGCTGTAAACATGTTTATTTCTGCTGTGAAGTTGGCCTTTTAAACATGGGAGGATTGACTCCCTTCTGAGGCCAGACCTTAGCGTCTGAGGGGTGAACTGCAATTTTCTGGGGGTTGGCTTCACTTTTCTTGTCAGAGGTTGCTGCTTGGCTCAGCGCCACCCAAGCTCAACACACACAGAGACACCACAT
>JALJCO010004836.1:0-140582 GCA_023101725.1 Atherinomorus stipes
CAGTAGATTGTTGTAATATTCTTTCTTACATGACCTCATAATATTGGTTAATTTGTTTTTATATTTTTTATATTTTTCCTCTGCTTCTATAGTTTTCTGTTTTAAAAATAACCTATATAATCTATTTTTCTTTCTACAAGCCTTTTGTATCCCTCTAGTGACCCATGGACTTCTAGTATGTCTATGTATATTCCTGTAAGTTTTTATAGGACAATTTTTATCATAAAGCAAGTTAAAAATTTGGAGAAAATCCTCATATGCTTTATTAGTATCTTTTTCTTTGTAAATGTTTTCCCAGTTCTGTAATTGCAAATCATTCTTTAGAGCAATTAAGGCTTCTTCTGTTTTTATTCGAAAACATCTACATTTGTCATCATCTTTTTTCTTTCTATAGCTACAGTCATACAAGGCAAAAACAGGTAAATGGTCACTGATGTCTGTTAGAAAAAGTCTGTTACCATAATAGTCAATAAATGTACTGCATATGCATGGTTTTCTAATATTGTGAAGCCGTATTTTCATTCTCCATAATTAAAGTATTATTCAAAGAGCTCTTAATACACATCTGATACCTATATATCTTCTTCTTTTTTTTTTTTTTTACATTTTAAAACACCTCATTTTTGGGTGCTACTGAATTAAGCAAGCTATAAATATAAAACTGCACCACATCTATAGTAACACATCCTATACAAGGACTTCAATTCAACTCAATTCAATTCAATTCAATTCAATTCAAATCAACTTTACTTACCCCCAGGGGGCAATTTAAAAGGCATAAGCTGCAGCTCAATAAAAAAAAACATCAGGCAACACAAAGGCACACATAAGGACAAGGAATGTGGCAGTAACTAGATTCTTTGTTATATCTGAGCAATGATCCAAAACCCAATCATAGAAGGAGCAGTTTGAGAAACTAAAACCTTAGACAAAAAATGTTTCTTTATTAAATTTTCTAGTTTATTAGCATTATTTTTATTTAGCTTCTGATGATGAACTCATCAATTAATGAAGTATTTACTCCAGCTCTAATCCAATTACAGTAACATTAGATTGCAGGTTTTAAACTGTCACCTTTAAAAATGTAAAATATAACTCAGACGTAATGAAGCTCATTTCAGATTTGGGTGATGTAACATTAAAGGCTTCATGAAACTGTTCGTGCAAAGCAGAAGATCAGCCAGTTTATCTAATGAGATGTAATACATAAGCTCAGTTTTTGTACTACAATGTATCACATAGCCGTGACAGTTTATATAATCCCGAAACGACTGCTGTGGTTTAGTAAAACATACTAAAATGTATTGGAGCAGTCAAAAATATCCCCTTTCAACATGCTCGAGCTTGTCAAACAGGTGGTGTGAAACTTACAGCCATCTAACTTTGCTGCACTCAAAGTAAGATGAGTAGTTATCTTTCACTTAACCTAAGTTCACTGTCTCCAACACTTCCTCTTTGCTTAGTATCCCTCTGACAGAGAGGAGAGGCTGCGGCACATCCAGAAAATAAGCTCTAAATGCAGCAGAGGCCTTGCACCATAGTGGATATTTTTGTTAATATGGCTCAAGTGGTGTGAGAAACATTTAGTCCTTCTCTATAAAGCAAATCATTTAACAGCTTAAGACCCATCCCTGCTTGTTGAAGCCTTACAGCATGCAACCGCCTGCAGTTCAGACAAAAACATGCTTTCATGTTATAAGGTCTGATCTAGTTAGATTGCAGTTGCACATTAGCATAAAAGTGGCTGGGGTGCTCAATAAGGCATCCAGCTTTTGCAATATCAATGGAAAGGAGTGCATGCCCAAAGGGGACTTTGATGTTTAGATGGTGAAATCTGTGGGGCATTTAGCAATTAAAGAGCCAGATACCTTCCTTCTGAGTTGCTGGAAACCAAAAACAGAATTTGGAAGAGAGATAACGTCGGACTTACAGAGACTAAGTGGCCAGAAACACGACTCCAATAGCATTATAGTGTTGGTCCACAACTGCTGGATGATGTGCAAATAAGCAACAGTTGGCTAACAGTTTGTCACATCAACTTAAAAGGTGATGATACGACGGGGTTGTGTTCACAGCACGCTGCCACTGGCAGACTTAAATAACACAATATAATCAAATATGGTGGCATTGTTGTCACTATGATGAGAACACAAATAAATGATGTAATTGTATTTTTTATGGTGAACAGACATGAGGTTATAGAGCTGGAAACCATGGCCAAAAGCTAGACAGGAGTTAACACTTGGGCCGTCAGCTGACATGCACCTATATGTAGCTAAAGTCACCCTGCACACAACAATCAGTCGACACAGATTACAAGCGCACATGCTCACAGTCACTGAGCACCATTGCAACCTAATAGCTATATATATATACGAGGGGTGGGACTCTATTTACAAAAAAATTGATCTATAGATTCGAGGCTTTGTAACTGATTAATATCAATTCATCACATTTTGATCACATTACAAAAATTGCCCCAAAGAGTAGAATCTTCTTTATTTGAATGGATTTTAGTGGACGACTAAACAATAACAGACACAGACACTAATATTGCAAACTCCAGCTCTATTATTGTCTGACCAAATGCATTCAATTGTATTTCAACTTAAAAAAAAGAAGTAAAAATTATCCCTGGCCAAAACTGAACAGATCTAAAGTTAATGTATACCATTTTAAGTACTTTATCTAACCATTTAACTGTCTGTTTTGTAATTAAAAGTCTACACATGTTACAGTACATTATGTTTCTGTTTCATTAAGAGACATTAATATCTGATGATCAGATATAATGTCTCTTAATGAAGTGTCTCAGATTTGGTTTTATGTTCAGTCTAGATTATGGAGCAGAGGTGAATATCTACTGCTGTCTGCAGCTGATGCTGCAGCCTCTAGTGTGTGTTTTGAGATGGGGAAGGGGCCTGCGGCATCGTGCACAGCAAGTAGAAGGAAGTAAACGATATGTTCTGTCACGTCTGCCTCTAAAAGTCTCCAATAACACCAGAAAATGTCACTAGACTTTTTGCTTGCTGGTTTATAAAGAAAAGTTATCAGAGGGGTCTGAAAACTGGCTAAATATAGCAACAAAGTCACAGAGTTCTGTCGCGTCCATCAACGTAATTGGGTGTACCAGAAAATGGGCACTAACAAAGGTGCCCACTTTGCTTCTAACACAAACTGCTATTAAATGTGTTCATTTTTTTATTGTATTAATTTTGTTGTCATCAATAAATCGTTATTAACGCATCAAAGTCCCACCTCTAATATATACACAATTCTGGGTTCCAGCTTTGACTTGTTTTGGATGTTTCATGGCCTAGATTGACCTGAAGGTCTTAGAACATGTAAGCCATGGGGGTCTAAATGTGTCACAGAGCATTATTCCTGGAAATGGATCTTCAAGACCTTCTTAACACATGATTTCAAAGTAAATCTGGTTAAGATTAGTACCCAGCCAAAACAAGAGCGTCTAGCTAGTGGAAATTCTTCTTACTGCTTGTAGTTCACAGCAATGTTGGCTCATAGTTCGGCTTTTATCTGTGGAGACTGTAGCAGATAACAACACTGGTTTAGAACAGAAGAGCTGGTCCGACCTGAATGACCTTCCTATTCCCATACACTGGCTCATGTCAACGCAGAAGAACAGCATGCTGACTGATGCAACTACAAGCCTGCATGGTGGTTCACAGTGTATTTGTAAGCTTATAACATAGAGCACATTCATAGTCTTCCACTGTTTGTGTCCTTCTGTTTCCTTGCACCAACACTGTTGTTGGTGTCAACTAGTCCACCGCTTCAGGCCGTACCAGGAGATCTTAAACACTATCGGATAGGTTGACCCCTTGAGCCACCAAAGGCTTTACATTCCTAGTGGAAAAACAGGTTCTGGTACAACATTTCAGCTAAATGTTCTAACAACTGTTGGAAGGAAATAGTTCGGCATTTGTGCCGTAAACTTGGAACATTTTCTAACTAAAATTTGCTGACAACAAACTACCTGAGAAAGCCTGACAGCAAGTTAATGAGATAGGGTGCGGTCGCTTAGTTTGGCTGTGGTAACCTTGTGATTATAGAGGTGTTTGAATCCATGGAGTATCAACAGAGGTGAACCACCACGGCCTCCTGAGCAAGGCCCTGAACCCCAATCTCCCCAACTGCTCCCCGGGTGCTGAAACACCCATGGCTCACCAGTAAAATCGACAAGAAATGGCTAAAATGCACAACCATATTTCCTAATCAGACTCAATAAAGTAAAAATGATTAAATTAATATCATTATTCTGATGTTGGAGGGTTTTCTTGCTGAATGAAGCATGATGTCCAACTGCAGCACTGTAGAGCCGCTGGTGACTGATTGATAAATCATTTATAAAAGCAGGTTTCAAATTCTAATACAGCCAATGAATTAGTCTGACACTTAACTTGCATTTCTAATTCATTTAATGCAACACTGCAGATTTTTTAGGCACCATCCTTTCAGAGAGATTCCTGTTTAGGTTGTACAAGTAACAAAACAGACAACAACAGTTTGATGACAGTTTGGCTTTGAAAAAGCACCAGCAGTCCACATCAGTTAGCTCTATGCATCTTGGCAACCTTTTAAAGTTTTTTATTATTATCATTTTATTGTATTCCGTGGATTTAGACTGTTTCAATTGTTTCTGCCTCTTTATAATCCCAGACTGAGTCAGTGTTGCTGAGATCTAGACTCTGGAGAGAGTGGGGGTGGGGTGAGTGCATGATACCATCTGTTGCAGGACTCCCTTTTCTTCTTGTTGCTGAAGATACTTTGTTTTGACACTAGGCCAGAGTTTTGGGGGGATGTTATTTTGCTGCAGAATGGATTTGAAGCCGATGAGACATCATGATGGCAATACACGAAGGATGAGAATTCAAGCAGCTAAAGGGCTTGAGATGTTTGCATTGCACCCAAACAGATGTAAAAATACAGCAGTCAGATAAAATATCATATGGATCCAAAATGACTGATTACACATTAACTTCATAGTAATGTTAATAATTGAGTAAAAACTAACGAATTGAAACTGAGAGATATTTATCTTGTTAGTAAAAGCTTGATGAGCATATCAGCCTCATTACAACAGCATTTCAGCTCGAGTGTGATAAGACCAGATAGCTGGACGCTGACCTCATTCCTGTCTGCCTGTGATCAGAGCAGAAAGCTTCCCTAAATGATGTGATCACATGACGCTGCTCATTTGAGGAAGTCTGAATACACAGAGATGAAACATCGATCCCACCTGCCCAATCAATGAGCCCGGCCTTTTCAGAGGAGATGTGAGTAATCAATAATGTTCGGTATGAACATTTTGTCATAACATTCATCAGACAACTGCAGGAATTGAATAAAAGAGATGGGAATGGCTTGAAACGCACAAAAAAAAGAGCACAACAGAGCTGAAAAAATGCCAGTAATTCCATTATACAGCCCCATGACGTATGTTTGTGAATATTTCAACTCGGTATAATTATTCTCGGAGGGGTATTACTTTACATTGAATGAAAACTGCATGTAGAAAAGCATTATTACACACAAAAGCTGAATTTCTATGCAGCTCTGTTTTAGTGATGGTGAGGCCACATGGTGTCCACAACCAAAACACCTTTGAAACAGGCTGAAATCATCAATTGCATCATAAATTATCAGCCACCTGACTAAAAATGCTGGTATTAATCTGGCAACAAATCTGTTTCAGGAGACATATGGTATTCACAAAGTAGGTCAACCATTAACCAGCAAGCACAGCCATGACTAGAGACATTCTTCTAGCATCCCTACATAAAAAACGTAGGGCCTGACATCAAGCAAAAGAATCTTTTATGAGTGTGCAAATTCAGAAAGCAGAAATTACCCGTGCTTCCTCTTACAAGTCAAAAGTTCAACTCCCACACATCTTCACTCAATTCAGAGAACTAACCGGGATCACTCGTTAGCAAGATTTGCACTAAGATGGTTAGCTAAAAAGCTTGGCTAACTAGCTACCTAGTTACCTCTTTAGCAGAAATGTATTTAAACTGGGTTTAGAAGAAAAAAAAATCTGAGCTATGATTATTATTCTGATTTTCGAAACTTCTCAGACATGACATCAGACAGCTGCGTTTGTGCAAACTGAGGCGTTCTTGAACTCTGGAAATCTGGATTCGGGACATTGTTTCACATCCTGAGTCACTTTTAATTTTCTTTATTCAATTCTTCCTCAAAATGTAAAGAGTTTTTTTCTTAACCAACAACCTAACAGCTGTGTAGTTTGAGGTTTTGACCTCTGCTATATGTGCTGTTCCTGTGTATTTGGAAACTAAGATAAAGGATGTTCTACCTTGATTTCATCAGACCACAAAATCTATTTTCTGTGCTGTATGAATTAACCACACACTTGCAAAATTAAAATGTGCCTCTTAGCTAGAAGACGTCTTTATGCCGTTGCCCTGAGGACAGCTCAGTCGTGTGCAGTGCACATAAAAGTCTTGCCCAGTGCATGTTGTGGACAGATTCTACAGTACAGTCCTTTGGCTATTTTTAGCTATGCTGCTGGCCTCTTGGTAGTTTTTCCTTTAGAGCTTCCTCTTCATATGACCATCCAGATGACCTGATCGACACATGCTCTTCGTTTCCTTGCCATTTTCTTGATGTCATTATGTTGGGAAAATAACTTTGAAGGTCATAAATGAAATTTTAAAGTAGTTGTTAATCTCCAAAATCTCTTGTTTGGCTCACTGCTGTCCATGTTCATTATTGTATATTAACTAAAAATCAAGCTTTATTTGATCTAATTGGAATCAGTTTGAGCAAGACACATGATTTTCATTCAAATTAATCCAATCTTTACATGAAGTTTGAATTAAGCAGTTATTTGCACATTATTGTGTTTGAATGTTTCAAAAGTGGGGTTTTTGTGAACGTTCAGGAGACGAGCTAAGTGATTCCCATTTGTCTGGAGGACTCGTATACAGGTGCAAAGCTTTTCAGACGCTGCAGTCCAGCAAGCTTTGCTGATCTGTCTGCTGCCTGACCTTCACAAGTGTCACATTCAGAGGGTGTAAAACAGAAACAACTCATGGCAGTAGGCTCAGGTGACTCTTAAGCATTCTAGGTAAAGAAGAGACAAGACCGTATAGGCTTACTACCTCCCAACTGAGATGACTGAGTGCTCTTAATGCTGATTTACATAGCAGCACCATGCTCGGTCCAGTTAATGCATTACACTCTGTGCACATCTGTTATGGAGCAGAGCTAGCAGAGCCATTTTGATCTTTGGACCTCAAAGCTTTCTGCTGACTGAGGCCTTCAAGCAAATCCTCACACTAGAAACAGAGAGAGAAACTGGAAGAGGGAGGGAGGCAGGAATGTCTGCAGCATAGCTCCCGGTTGGAACAATATTCTCATCCGAGAAAGAGACGATCGTTTTCTGCTCAACATCAGGGTTGCCTATTCTGCAAAGTCAAACAGCGCCTGTGTCAGGCTGTCCATGTGTGACAGATGGTTACCTGGCATCACCCATGTATCCAGATCAGTGGACTCAATCTCCTTTTTCCCCCAACTTTGCAAAACAAGACATTTCCTGTCTCAATCAAAGACATTCAACTCACTAATTCTTCATTTCTCTCTAAAGCTGCACTAAAAAAAAAAAAAGGGGGGGGGGGGGGGGTGGCCATCATTGAACAAGTAACCTTGCTCCAAGGGTAGCTTTTGTGCACAGCAAAGGGCTCAGATTGTTCCTTGTGAAAAGGGACGACTGCAGAGAGCTTTCGGTAGCAACGTTTGGCCTCTTTTGCGCAGATGATAATGACCAAGCAGATTACGAGGAAGTGGGCATTAAAGGCCATCCTCTGTGTGGTTACTGTCTTCAGGTTGTCATGGTGAAAACACACCACCAAAAAGAAAGAAAGAAAGAAAAAACGTTTAAGATGTGGAACTGGCAGTCTTTTACATCTTAGAGCCTCGGAGATATTAATGTGACCTTCAAGGCGGAAATTTTCTCAAAGCAACTAAACAAGGGCCTCGTGGATCCCTCAGTCCAAGCCTCCCAGGTGAAGGTTAGTGAATACTTTAATATGTCACCGCTTTCTTCCTATTTACAAAATCAAAAGTGAACCTTTCATAGCTGACTTTTGTTTCCATCTTCTGCATGTCTGTTTCATGCAAAAATAACCAAATGAGGATGGCTAGTCACAGAAATGGAGAATTAGGATTAGAGGTGGAGGCAAGAAGACAAGCTGGAGACCTCTGCAAGTCTGCTGCTAAGCCTTCTTTTAGTATAGTCACCTCACTTGGCTGCTCTCTCGTCTCTCCCTCTCGGGGCTGACAGAATTATCTTCTGCATCAGAGCTGAGGCTGGGCCAACGCTCCACACAGAGGACTCCATTTCACACAGCCAGCCCCACAGTGGCCAAGGAGACACAGCCAATCACGCTGGAGTATCAGTGGCATGACCATCCACCATTTTGTGCTCCTCAAGGTCTTTGACTGTCCTGCTCAGCAGAGTGGAGCTGCTTGCTTGGCTATCTTGTTACACAGATGGAAGTGTTTAACTTTAAGAGACCTGAGCGAGCAGCTTCCCCTCCTGCCGGTTCCTCTGCAGATTGTCATGACAGGCGGCAGAAAGCAGAAGTGAGATGTGGGTTTTTGCTCTCTGCAAAGATGGCTACCTAAGACTGTGGCTTTGCTGCTCTTCAGAAGCTGACAACGGCAGCTAGAATCTGCACGTCGCGCCCCTGAGCAGGGATCATCAGATGCATCCAAAAACATTTAGAAGATGTATCTCAGCTTCTGCAAATCCCATCAAATAAAGGTCATTTTTTCCAGTGCTTCGATGAGGAATGCATGGAAAGCATGAGGGATAAAACTCGGGGCAACCCTCAAAAACACGATTACATATTCCATCCAAAAATGATTAAGTGCACAATTTAATTAATAGCCTGAGGCGTGAGTATTTTTATAATTCTAAAAAGGAAGGAATAGGTGGATATATTTGGTTTTCTCAAAGGGTTTCTCCCCTTGAGCTAAAGGAGAAAAAAGACAAACTATCAAAACTAATATATATCCACAGTTGAGCCATAACTCCAAAAACTGAAACGCATAGGTTGGTGGACTAAATAAACACCACTGAAGAGTCATGCAAGGGAAGGACAGATTTTGGAGAGAAACCAGGAAGTGTTTTTCCACAAGGACAATTACTCCAGGAAACCTTGCATTCCTTGCAGCCTTGAAGTTCATCTCTCCTAGGAAACCATTTCCTGACATAAATCAATCTGCTGCTGTCCTAAATAAATGTTGTATTACCTTATAAACATTCAAGAAATACTGAGCCAACTACAAGGTCACCTCTGGAGGTAGACTTCCACATTTTAGAAAACGTAGCAAGCCATCTAAAAGAGGCGTGCCTCTCATCACATCTCCATCCAAGCTTGTATCCCTTATAACCACTTGATTATTAAAATGCCATCAGCTGCATCTGATTCCCCATAATTCTCCCTATAAAGAAAAATAGAGATCACATGAAAAGGCTGCAAGATAGACTGAAACTCTTGTTACTGGTGCTCAGTGGACAACTGCCAGAAAACACTGCAATGCTGACTTCCTTGTAAGCCTGACATGGCAGTTACTACAGTTACAGAGGGTGGGTGAGGTTACAAGCTCGTCAGGATGGAGCATTTCAGAGTAACCATAAGAGCACATGAGAAGCAGTAAAAAAAAGGGCAAATTTTGAAGTCTGTGTGGTTTCCTCCAGAAACAAGAAATAAAAAAGCTCGCTACCTGAGCTCCTTTAAAGCTACCAAGTTTATATAAGAAGAGAAACAACGGGGTTCTTCTCCAGATCCACCAAACTGACCTCTTGAGGCAACTCAACAAGTTTGAGAAGGGAAAGATGAGAGACCCATCAATATTAACTTACCACTGAGACCTCCTTTCCAAGCTCTTAAATATTTAATCGTCCTTGGACAGCTCTGTTGCTTCGGAGGCCGAGCCAGTGTGGATCCCATCTACAAGACCACTCCTGTTCCTGCTCAATGAAGGCCTTGTCTGGTGGCACCACACTGCCCAAGGAACGGGCGTCTCCAAAGAATTCAGATTTTCCTTTTTTTTCACTACAGGCAGCTTGAGCCTGACAGAGTTGCTTCACTGTGTCTTATTAGAGAAAGACATGAAATCCTGACTTCAGGCCAAAAAACCTGAGGACACGGTGCAGACGGCTTTATTTATCTCACTGGACAAACTGTCTCATAAGCATGCCACTTTAAACCTTTGATTTGAGTAACACTAGTCCCCTTTTTGCTTTTCATGCATGTTGAAAGAAGACACAACTGTAAGCTTCACTGAGCCACAAGCCTTTTTTTTTTTTCCAGGAGAGGAAACGCAGCGTTTAGCTGTTGATGTTCTGGTGGAAAGCAGAGAGGAGGAACCAGTTTAGCAGCAGTGTAACGTGGCAACTGACAACAGAAACTGGAATGACACCTCTATGGAGCCACTTCCTTGTTCCACTAAAACCCTGACATGATGGTGGATGGAAGTTTTTCAAATATCCAGGACAAAAAAGAAATCCTAGAGTTTAAACACGGTTTCACAGGCTGTAGCTTTGTGGCTGCAGAAGGAAAACGGCCAAATACAAGAGGCAGTGAGGAGGTTTTTGCTGTAGTGTCGAGGCTGCTTTGGGTCTCAGTGTTTCAGCACAGTTGCAAGTGTAGCAGCAGGGCCGGGCTGCATCTCATGAGCCATGCATCATGTCAAGAAAGCACTCACTGGAGCATTTCAATTTGCTTTTGTGTGTCTCCCTGGCCTTCTTCACTGCCTCAGGTAGAGAAGAATGGAGAAGTGCATCAGCCACTGTGAGTGAGTGAATGAGAGGGAGTGTGGTGGTGGTGGGGGGGGGGGGGGGGCAGGTGGGGGAGTGTGTGTGTGTGTGTGTGTGTGTGAGAGAGAGAGAGCAAGACACAGAAATAGGGTGAGTGATGAGCTTCACAACCACTTCCTTCCAGCATTCAAACCATCACAGAGGTCTCTCTTGTTTGATCCCCTGTCCTCCCTGTCGAGCTTTTGTCTTTTTTTGTCATAACCCTGAAATACCTAGTAAACTCCAGTTATGTAATTTAAAAAAAAAAAAAAAATCAGCCATAGTTCAGCTCTACACTGTCACCTTAAAGCCTGACCTCTTGTATCAAATGTTTTGGGTAGGAGCAGAATTCAAACTATTTAAATAGTAGATTTTGTAGAAAGTACAACAATTTAAACCACTGAAATACGATTAAACCAACACAGACCAACATATATATGACTATATTCCAGTACACTGTAATAAGTCAATATTTTATTGATTAATTACACTGTTGGATCCATATTGAAGTAGAATTTAAATATAGCTGGTTTCAGCAGATATGATCTGACATTTTATATTGTAGACTGCAAGGTGGTTTAATTAACAATTTACCATATTCTCACTAAACCTAATGTGACTATCTACTAGCAAATATGTGGAATAAAGGTTTTTATTATTTCACAGCTCTGATTAGAAGTGGAGTTTAAGAACATTTTGAAACACAAAGCTGTGTGAAGTTGGGGCAGAACACATATGTATTTGAAATCTACCCAAGCTTTTTAAATGCCCATTCATTCACAGCCTCGCAAGTTCATAAAAAATCTCATTTCTCTGAATATGTTAGATAGCTGCACTATGTTTAATTCGATCTATTAATCTGTTTGAAATCTTAATAACACATTTTAATCAATTCATTTATTTTTTGCAAGAAAAAAAGGGTTGAAAATTGGAAATTGATTGAGAGTTTAAAATCCACTTTGTTCTAGTCTTTACTTTACATTGTATATAAAAACATGTGGCATCAGGTGATTCATATCAGTTTCAAATAGTTCCTAATTCATCGCTAGATGATCCGAACATTGACTAACTAACTGATCGGCTCATCGGTTAAAAGTAAAGGCCACAAAACCCAATGACAGAGCGTTTTTCAGTCTATTACATCACATTAATAGTGCATATTACCACACGATTGAGTGATTTATCAAATTACAGCAAAGAAATTGACACAGGATGATGGACCTCAGGGTCTCAGAGAGACTTGTGGGGGGGGGGGGGGGGGAGAAAAATCCTATAGATCACCTGCTTGTGTTGAAAGGACAGATAAAGAATGTGTAGAAGGCTTGTGAAAGTTACTAGAGGAGCTGGAAGTGCAAAGAGAACACACACGGCATCACAGAGGCTCAAGAGCTTCCTCCACTAAAACATCCCAATCACTCCCAGGTCCAGAAATGACTGAGCTCATTTGCACAACATCCAGCAGACTAGATCCACTGCGCCCGTCTGCCAGACAAATGTGTCGACCGCAGCAGATTCCTGCCCGGTCGTCCTCTATCAGCTCCTCCTTGAGAACCTGTCTGCCCTGCCACGCCAGGGAGAAGGAGCGTCGCCACCATTTTGATTGCTCTTCTCAGCCCCAGCATTGTCGCAGCACAGTGTGTCAAGCTCACAGTCTCCTTGTCAGCAAGATTTCACACAGTGGCCAGGGGAACTGCAGAGCTGAGCATAACCACACACACACACACACACTCAGAGCAGCTAGCAAACACACCTCTTTCACTTTCCTAGCAGGCTGGACACCTTTAGGATATAATGTGTGAGAAGACACCAAAGGCTGGGCACTGGACACAGACTGAATTACAGCAAATAGCTTGTTCATAAATAACAAATCACCTAATCCATTAGTCTGAATAACTTTTAAAGTACCCGAAAAGCCAAATACATAAGTGTAATTGTATAATAACATGAACATGTGCTACCCAGATGTCCACTGGCCTCTGTTTTAAAGAACCACAGTCTGAAACAAGTACAAAAACAGAAGAAACTCATCAAAACGAGAATCATCTTGAGAACTTCCTATAAGAAACTGTCTGCAACAGTTATTTCCTCACCCACACACGCGCATGCACACTCAGATGAGACTATCTGTGTGTGTTGACACCACTTTGTTGAACATTAACTAGCTGCATGGCCAAAACACTGCACTACTCTGCATTAAAATTCCTGTCTCATCCTCATGTCCTTCAGCCACCAACAATCACAAGATTTCCAAATAAAAAAAGAAGAAGAAAGAAAGAAAAAGACAAGTCAGCTGCAGATCTTCCAGAGCAAATCCCACAAATTCAGACTGTTTCTCATCATGTGAATTAAAGCAAAGAGCTCATGGAGTTGGAGCACAGAAGTTAACCTTGAAAGCACCACTAAGGAGATCTAAGCTCACTTTTTCCCCCTTCAGAGTTCTTCTGCTTCCTCGAGCAGACTAAACTTCCAAGCAGAAAAAAGGCTGAAAAAGAAGGAGAAGAAGTGGAGGAAGAGGAGGTGGCCGTGCATTTTTCTGAACACAACCTTTGTTCTGGCGTGAGGGATCCTGCCTGTCTGACTCCAGGGCTCTCCTTGGAGACTCATCTGCTTTCCTCCATTTTATGGTGAAGCCCTACTAGTATGACATACCTGACTTGAGACCAGTGACAGCAAACAGGCATCCAAGCAGTGCAGGGAGGGGAGGGGAGGGAGGGCTGGTAACAATATAGCAATAAGCAGCAAGAACAAAAGCGCACAATAAAAAAATATACAGCCAAACTGCGCGTGTACATTCATTCCACGACCATCAAGATATCTATCTCCAACGCTGAGGAGAACCGACTCACAATCGCCACCAAGATAAGGTTTCTTTTTAAAAAACAGATTGAGGAGCAGGGGAGGGGAGAGCACGTATAGCTTCCTCACGCTGGACATGGCTTTCATGGTGAGTGTGTGTGTGTGACTGGACCAGCGGCTATGCCAGCTCCTGTGAGTCGCTAATGGAGTCTGGTTGGGAGAGGAGAGCAACCCGTGCAATGGCTTCTCCATGAAGCTAACGCGCAACAACACGCACGGCCGGAGAGGGGACGCACGGCCGCGGCCAGTAATTCCCCCTGACCAGACATGCCGGAATAACAAAAACACTCCGCTCCGGTGCTGCTCAAACACGCAGGCGAGCCTCCTAACACCGCCGCGTCCATTTCCTTGTGTCACTTTGACAACAAACCGAGAGGCGACATAGCGAGGAAGCGCTATGGTTAGGATATTAACTGGGAAGCGAGAAGACCCACTTGACTTTGGCTGCTTGGGTGCCAGTCACGGCGACTAAAAATCTCGCCCCGACTTCCTCGTCTGGACCTGGACTGAAGCGAGAAACCAGCTCTTTCCAGGTCATTCACGAGGCGCTCTCCAAATTATATCCCATGATCTACCATACCGACGTTCTCGCAGACCTTGAAAGCCCAGCCGAAATCTTGACGAAACTGGAAATATAGTGCAAGAGGGGAAAAACTCACTGGTACAATCTTCTCCTCAAGCGATCCTCCCAGAAGTTGTCCTCGTATTTCATGCGTGCGCCCGGTCGGTCTAATGGATGATCGCCATCTTTCCTGCTTCTCCTCCTTTGCTGCAGCTGCAGATGACCTGAGATCCGTCTGTCTCTGAATAATGAGCAACCACACAGACAAGGAAGACAATCTGCAAAGCAGGCTACACAAAGAAGTTTGGGAGACTAGCAAGCACCAGAGGGTGCACAAGAGTTTACGATGAGACGAGGGAGCATCAGCAGGATGGACAACGTCTATGCCTGAGAAGCTCATCCTTCATCTAGACTGAAGTCAGATGATCTGCAAAGCCTTATGAGCGACTCAAACCACCACCAGATACATGCGGCCACACTGAATTTTATATAGGCTTGCATAGTATGTCTGCCACGTCATGAGGTTATCTGCAGTTCACTTTAGAGGTGATGCTGCTGCTTCTCACCTTAGATAGATAGATAGATAGATAGATAGATAGATAGATAGATAGATAGATAGATAGATAGATAGATAGATAGATAGATAGATAGATAGATAGATAGATAGATAGATATTTCAAAGCAATATAATTTTTTTTTCCTATATTTAGAAAATAAAGTGGCCCTTTTAAGTTCTTCCTATAAAATAAATCCACCAACACTCATGTTATTTCCCTAAAGGTTCCTCATCTTTATTCAAATAAAAACCAAGAAATGCATAAATAAATAAATAAACAAATCAGTCCTCATTTATTTTTGCTCAGAGAAACATGGCTGATGTGTTGCCGCTGCTATTACACAGTTACTGCAGGCTGCTGCTCTGTCCAGCAGCTGCTAACAAAGAGGGAGCCCAACACAAAAGGTGCAGGGTCCTGCTCAGATGTATGTCGGTGTAAAGGATGGGGTGGGTGCCTAGGGGGGCTGAGCTGCAAGAAGGGGGGCATGCATGGGCGGGTGGGTGAGAAGTGAGGACAGGAGCAGCCTATGCCTACCTTGCATGATTGAGCAACTACGTTGTAATATCATCTGGAATCACACACACTCCCATGATGGCATGTATTTGAGATATGTCTATTCGGAATACACTGATATTGGTTTACATTAGTGAAGTATTGTCATTATATCAGTGCAAAAAATCACTGATATCCTCAGAATTTCATGAAAAATAGAAGCCGATAAACTCAAGTTGTTTCAGGATTTAAGCTGAAACCTCCCTTTTATCTCATTTTAATCAATAATTGTTATTCATCAGTAAATTTCAAGTTAATTACAGTAGTGCTAACAGTTTAAAGCCTTCATATCTTTTTTATTTCTTCATGAACAATGACCCAAACATTATCACATGTTCTAACAAGCCCTGAAAGTAGATTGCAATTTCCATTGCAATATTTAGACAAAAAGGGGGGCAATACACACTTAATTCATTTATGAGGTAACTGATTCCATACTCAGTATCTGTGAGTAGCAAAAGTACTGTATGAACCTCTTTAATCAGCAGTTGATTTAATGGTGACATTTCCATTCAGTGGGATGATGACAGGTAAGAGGAGATTTACGATAATAAAGGCCCAATTTTTGAGTAGATTTCTTTTTTCTTTCTTTCTTTCTTTCTTTCTTTCTTTCTTTCTTTCTTTCTTTCTTTCTTTCTTTCTTTCTTTCTTTCTTTCTTTCTTTCTTTCTTTCTTTCTTTCTTTCTTTCTTTTTTGTATTTATGAATTAAAAAAAGATTATTGCAAATGCTATCCAAAAAGAAAACTGCTGCCCATCCAAAGTTTAAACTTGATGCTGATGAACCAGAAGTTTGTTGGACAAAAAGCTTTGTGGCTAAATGAAACCAAAATAGAGCTTCCTGGTTTAAATGAGATGTTTTGTTTGGAGAAATGAAAATGCTTCACTTTGTCTCATCGGTGAAACATGATGGTGAAAGTAAAATGGTTTCCTGAATGGGCTCAGACAGTTTGTCATCATGAAGCAATGAATTCTGAATAATATTAGCGAAATAGCAATAACTGTTAGCATGCCAGTCTTTATTTTGGATTCTGGTCACAGAAGAATACAGCTGATGTTTTGGAAAGGCCAAGTCAAAGTCCTGACCTTAATCCCAGAGCTGAGGCAGTAACGGAGGAGTAGGAAGTTTCTCCAAGGTGGTGTACAGAAATAATTACTGGATATTTTAACTGCAGTTGTTGTTGCCCAAGATCGTCATATTAATGAAAGCAAATGGACATTATTTTTCCTCTCGCAAAAATGTTAAATTATATCATCATTAAATGAATAACCAAGTATATTACACTTTTATCACCAGGTTATACATACAGTACATGATATTTATGCCAGATAAAGAAATTTCCAAAGGGCTCACAGTCTGTTGATCAGATATGTATTTGGGTCAACATCTTGTCATCTTTTATCAACACCTGGTTCTTTAGGCTGCATCACAGGCAGGTTGGATAACTCTGCTCCTCTGGAGATTTAGGCCATCTCAGTTTTTTGCTTCTTCATCAAATCCTATACTGACTCAGTGTTGGTATGGAGGCCCTGGGGGTGATTGGGAAGGATGGAGGGAAACCACCATCTGTTGCAGGACCCTTCTTTCCTCTTGTTGTGGAAGAGAAGATAGTCATAAAAAAATTACCACCAACAAAACAAAACAAAAAGCAAACAAACAAAAAAGGTAACTCACTCTAATACATAGTTTGAACACCTTTAGATATTTTTGCAGCAGCATTTGCTGTGGCATTACTTTGACAAGCATCTGCAATGTCCCAAGATTTACTTCCATCCCAGTGTAGCATTAATTTTCACCAATATCTTGTATTGATGATGGGAGAGTCCAACCACTGTGAAAAGCCTTCTCCAGCACATCCCAAAGATTCTTACTGAGGTTCAGATCTGGACTCTGGGGGCCAATCCATGTGTGAAAATGATGCCTCATGCTTCCTGAACCACTCTTTCACAGTCTGAGATGAACCATGGCATTGACATCTTGGAATATGCCTGTGCCATAAGGGAAGAAAAGATAAAAGAAAAAAAATCCATTGATGGAATAACCTGGTCATTCAGTATATTCAGGTAGTAAGCTGACCTCATTCTTATGGCACGTAATGTTGCTAAACCTAGACCCTAAACCCTTACCAACTGCAGCAACCCCAGATCATCAGACTGCCCCCACATCGATGCATCACATCATCTACCTCTCTTCTTACCCTGATGCTCCCATTAAAGTGGAACAGGATGAATCTTGACTCACCAGACCACATGACCTTCCTTCAATGCACCACAGTCTAATCTCTATGCTCTCTAGCAAAATGAAGCCTTTTTTCTCCAGTTAAACTTCTTTGGGGGTAATGTTCAGTTTCATCAGATATGATGGATTCAATTACAAAACTTTTGTAATCAATCTACTAAATTATTACAAAACATGAGTATTTGGTGTTTTTTTCTGACTCTGGAGGTGGATGTCATGCAATGTCCTTTTCTATCTGTGTTGGTCCAGTTTGGTGGCTGAGACAGAAAACTGACTGGATGACTGCTGTGTGAAACTATCTCACCAGCTGCAGAAGCAGCTTGAACTTCTAAGCTAATGCAGGAAATACAACCTCTGCTGGGCCTCATTATTGATGCAACCTGTACTGGATGTCTACATCAGGTCCTAGGAAATGGTGGATCCCAGAACAAACAAAAAAACCCAACAAACCTGAAAGTCTCACTAGTAACCACAGTGTTGTTGATTATTGTGATGGGGCAGTGTTTAAGGAAGGTGTGTGTGTGGGTGCTGTTTCTTAAATCTACTGCCGTTTTTCAAGACAGACAGGTCTCCTGAAGCGCAGGCATTAGTATTGAGCAGTCTTCTCAACTGGTCCAGTACCCCTGTGCCCTGTAATGTATGTCTTCGATGTGTTCCAACTCCAACGCACCTGATTCAGATGAATAAACTTCCTCATCAAGTTTGTTGCAAGCCTGTTAATGAGCCCTTCATTTGATTCAGGTGTTTGAAAGCAGGATTGCCTAGAAGATATGCAGGACAGTGGGTCCTGAGGACCAGAATTGAAAAACAATGGTTCTAGAGAGAGAACAGCTGTGGGAAGAGCACACAACCTTGAGGTGCACCTATGCTGAGTGCCCAGGGGTTGGAAGTGATCTTTTCCTGCATCACCTGGAGGTTGGAACTGCATGCTGGGTAACTTTGTTGTAGAAGCCCTCTGGTATGATGGTGTTGGACCCAGTGACATGCCGTCTTGGCCTGGAGCCTTCCTGGTCTTCTGTCTCCCAAAACACACATCTTCTTCAGAGTGGTGATGGGGGTCAGTGGGGAGGGGCAGTTGACTGTTGTCAGTGAGGAGCGGCTGTAAATGTGTCCTCAAACCTGCAGAAGTCCTTCAGCCTGTCATTGGTGATCTCCTGCAGATCTCACCACACTGATGCAAGGATGTTGGCTGAAAACTTATTTTTCAGCTTTTCGGTGTACCACCACTTTGCTAATAATAGTTGTTTACCCAAGATGCATTTTTTTGTGTGTGTGTGGTTGTTTTTTTTCTTGATTTTTGCAGATAGTGTGGCAATGACATACTTTCTAATTATTCCAGCAAAGGCTTGGACAGTTCTATTTCATTTAAGATTTTATAAAAACTGAAATAATTCGCTTATATCTCTAGAACTTAGTCTAATTCCTTCTGGTGACATGGAAACCCTCAGCCACAAATCTTATGAGTGGATTCTCTGGTGATTGCTGTCTGATTTCCAGGCAGACACACAGGGAGAAATTAAATTTGTGTAAGATACAGACGTAGTTAATCAAGTTTGACAAGTGTTGATGTTGCCTCTTGTGCGGTTCAGTTATGAATTATGGATTGTGGAATGCATATTTTGGCAAATTCAATAGAAAGCTCTATAAGGGGAAGCTAATTTTCAGTCCCTCTTTGTATAACTAGCATGCTGTCCGTGTCACCAGTGCTAACGCTTGAGGATATGCTCCACAGTACTGAAAAACGGTGTGATATAAACAATGTCTCCAATATGACACATAGCTGAATTGTGCAAGAATATAAAATATAGAAAGTCCTGACAAGCATAAGGTGACAGATGGAAACAGGAATGAGCCTTTAGTTAATGCACTTCCATTGTGCCAGTTTCCCTGTTGCAGTGACGTACATACCCCCATGCATTTCCAAACACTGTGGCAAATGATCATTTGGCTCAAAAATGACTTCCTCCTCCAGGTTTACCTCTAATTCTGTTGTTGTTGTTTGTTTTTAACTCAAAGAAACTTAAAGAAAAACTCCAAAACAAACAAAAAAAAACCCCCATCAGCTATCCAAGCCAAACATATCTGATGTCTCATCATCTTTGAAGGAATGTCTCTGGAGGAAGAAAGTGTGTAATGTAGACACACACACTGTGTTGACAGTCATCCCGTGGGTGCCAGGTAGCAGCCGGAGTTTATCATGCTGCTTGGACATATGGCTGCTGCGGCAAATCTGATTAATATGGGATGGCCAGGAGTCCAGCGTACAGCATAGGACAGACTGCACCAGGACATCCCCACTGGTCCGGCCTCCCCCTCACACCGTGCCAGGCCTCCACCCGGCACGACTAAAAACAGACCAGTCGTCAGGGATTCAGATGGTCCAAGCAGTGGGAGAGAAGGAAAAGAGGGGGTGCTGTACAGATTTAGAAGGTGACCAATAACTTTTTAGACACACTAACAACAAGAAATCTGAAGCATTTTTTTTCAGATCTAGATTGCAAATGAAATTAGTAACTAAGAGTTATAATAGAAATGAATTAGTTGGACCTTTCTTTACAGCACACGCTCCCCTGTGTCAGTTAGTACTCAAACGCACCTTCTTGAAAAGTTCCCAAGACAGGAATTGAGACTCAGTGGAGTCCTGTATGGGTCAGCAAACATCACCAGAGGTCTGACCTAAATCATTGCAGAGATGGAACAGAGGAGATGCAAGGAGATGAAGTGGCTGCTGCTGTGACAGTGTGAGTCTAACGACTTTGACCGAAAAGTTTAATCAAGCTGGAGCCTTTTTTCTTTGTTAAACTTTCATCTTAGTTTCAAAATACAAATACAAAACAAATAAATCATAATATAATAAAATGAAAGTCAAAAGTTTGGATAAAGATTCAATTAATGCAAACGGTTACATAAGTAGAAGATAAACTCTGCAACATTTTGAAGAAATGACTGTTTTTTCTATTTTGTACCATTTTAGAGAGAAAAATAGACAAGGCGCACCAGGCAAAAGTTTAGATATCTCAGGAGATTTGAAGCTTTGAGATAACTTAGACCAAGGTCTTGGACCTTAATTAGCTTGTTAGAACTATGACTTATTCATAGTAATCATTAAGAAAGGCCAAATGATTCAAATTTCAGACGTTAAACCTTGCCCCAGCAGCCATGGGCTTCTCCAAGCAGGTGCCTAGTACTGAAAATTAAATTGGTTGTTGCCTTTAATGTTAACAAATGTAATTAGGAGATAGCAAATACTTTTTGGGAAACAGTTTCTTTAGTTTATCATCTAATTAAGAAGCAGTAGTTAACAGGAACTGTGAAGGTCAAACTGAGGGCCAGAAGACCAAGAAAACTTTAAAAGAGAACTATTGTATTATTAGTAAGTTGAAACCAAACTTTTGTTTCTCTGCAAACAGCCTTGAGGAAGATTCAGCAGATTTTGGAGAGGTAGTAGATTATTATTGTGCAATTCCAGCACAAAAATGCCATGTAAGAAGGAGTTATTAAAAGAAAACCTTTCGTATGATTTCCCCTCAAAATCCTGCACCAGAAATTTGCAAATGAACATGTACAAAAGCATGATGTGCTCTGGGAACAAGTCCCGAGGACAATTTAAAATAGAGCTTTTTGACAGCAAATGAAAGAAGGAATGATTTAAGAAATGAGGCTGCAGAATTTCTTGAAAACAGCATCTTTCCTGCTATTAAGCACGAGGCTTCATCAGTTATGCTTAGGGCTTGTGCTGCTGTAAGCTGCAAAGGGAACTTCCTAGTAGGGCAGAGCATGGTTTTAATAAAATCCCAGCCAATTCTGCAAGCAGACATCACACCATCTACTGAAGCTGAAGATTAAAAAAAGGATGGCTTTGACAACAGGATGATAAACACTCCTCAAAATCCACAATGAACTGACTCACAGGACAACAGCTGGGGGTTTATATTGTCCTTACAGTCCCTCACCAACTAAATGTAATCTGAAAACTTGTATATTTGAGAGAAGCAATGCAGAACATTGCAGTATTTAGCAGAATTAGGAGCCATTTGCAGGTTTGGAATTGAAATCTCCCAAACTAAAACTTTTAGTGGCTAAAGCATTTCTCAAATTTGTAACACTTGCAAAAAAGGGCACAGCAAACAAGTTGTTAAGCTTTTAACTAAAACACAATATGCAAATCAAGAACTAACTATGCATAAAATACTAAAGGAAGGAAAAATCTTTCACATAAACCATTTGGAAAAAGTGATCTTTTACCCACGGTAACACAAATTTTGATTCAGACACTTACACTTTTCCCTGCCTTTGTAAATATGGCCATGAACTGAATGCACCAGTTCATGTCTAACTCTAATACAAAAATAAGCTGACAATAAAATCATCCTTTCAATGGCTGTACAGATTTTTTAACTTCTTCTACGAGTATGATGAAAGAAAAAGCAATACTTATTGTTTTATGTCTGCATCAACATCCTATTCCCTGAATAACTTGACTGGATCTGTCAGTGCAGCCATGAAATATCCTCTAAATTACAAAAAAGTCAAAAAGTATGCATAAAGAGGAAAAAAGACGCTGATTGCCTCTTTTAATGACCTTTTAGACCGAGAAAGCCAGTGAGACCAAGCGCATTCACCTATACGGAGGAGAAATGATCATGAAGTATGCCGTCTTTGTCAGTTAAGCTGTTTGGAAGGTCAGGAAGGTTGTAAAATGTTTCAGTCAGTTTGGAATGACTAGAAATGATGTTTGTCGATGTGGTTTCTTTGCCCTCTCTGTCTTCCCAAAGTATAAAAGGGAAAATGAAGGGCTGCAGAGGACATAAGTTGTCTAAAGGTGTGTTTGTGCAGCATGTACTTATTGAGTGACTATGTTTCTTTGCTGTTGTTCTGGTGCAAGTCCGTATCAAATATGCTTAACAAAAAATATGCAAATACAAACATATCAATCAAAACTAATAACAGACATTAAAGGCTTTTACTGGATGTTTTTCTTTAGTTTCTGAGGATGCTTCACTCTCATCCAGGACAGTTTCTCGCAGTTCTGATGATGATAATGGAAGATTTTACTGAAGCAGCCTGCAAATCTCCTTGGGATAGCTGAGAGGATGCTATTGTAGGTGGAGGAGAAGTGATGTCTCAGTCCCCCTCCTTTGGCATGAAGAGTTGGCTCTACTGGGCTGAGCCATCCATCTGTTAAAGCTCCTCACTGCACTGAATTGCACACACAAGGTTGCTTTTTTGAGTTAAAGCGGTGACATATGGATACTGATGGGTTAGCCGCATGGACAATAGTCACTCTAATGAGACCTCAGGTAAGTCACGACTCTCAGTGATGGTCCAGTTGACTGGATTTAAGCTACATTGGATACCTCAACCTGGATGGATGACAACGTCAACTTAAATGGTTTCAAGTCAAAAACTTTTCTTCCAAATCAAATGAGAACAGACATTTAAATGACTGCAATGCATTTTCAGTACATCTCAAAGCAGCACAACGAACAATAGATATTCCTGCTGAGCAGCCTGAATGCAGCTTCCAGCTGTCAAGTTAAACTGCTCTTCTGAATGAGAACACTACATTTAGTGCTACGCAGCAATTTGTTATGACAGTCAAAATAACAGATCAAGAGCAGACATTTAACTACTGCCTTCAGAATTAAAAAATAAAAACTAACTTTATTTCTGAAAATATATGAAGACTCAGAAGTTTTCCAACAATTTTATTTGTATGTGATATTTTTGAATATCATTAAATAGCATAATAGAAAACAAAACTGAACTCTGTGTTGTTTAATCAAATAGCATGTTAAATGATTTTATGGTGTAAAAAGAATTTTTTGACAAAAAACAAAAATGATATGCATTTTATTTCAGTCAACGCTTAGCATAGCAAATATGAAGCTATTTATTTAGCATTGTACATCTGCACATACAGAATTATTGACATATTTTCACCTGGCTGCTTTTGGTTTGCTTCATCATTTCACTACATCATGTCAAAAAGATGCATCAGTATTTCTATAGATCAAAAAAGAATAAGGGGTGTATTTGTGTTGAGTTGGTTTATCTGAGTAGCATGTCTGTTGCCCATTAATTTGCATACTGTCCACATCTCCTCTGATTTGATCTTTAAATCTGTAGTTATCACCACATGTATCACCTTTTTAAAGGGCTGAAGGAATGGCTCTGCCTTTCTTGCTTATCCCTCACTTTCCTCATGGCTGACTGGAGATGACTGCTTGTCTGGTGCTGATGGTGTTGAAATAGGAGCAATCTATGCGCTCAGACCTGATGTAAACAAATGGTACATCTAGACCATGCCTTCAGTTTTAACTGTTGGAGTGCTACTCTTAATGTTTTACATCCTATTTAATTGATGAGAACTTGATAAGATTGCAATAATCAGCACTATTACTATTACTATTACAGCACTATTACTACTACATTAAATTGCATCATTACGGTACACAATAGAATTTATCCAGCAATATACAGTATAGCCTACTCCTTATAGTCTATCAGTACTGCTGTAAATAAATAATACCCACTGAGCAACAAATGTAAATTCTTGTTTTTTTTCTCTTTTATAACACTGTTAAAAACTTTAATATAACAATTTATTTAACAGTTTTGTCCCATGTTTTTAAAAAACAGAATAGTATTGGTAATTTAATGGAAATAAACTGTGACTTCACAAGTCTCACATAATATAATGTGATAAACCTGCAACAAAAACATAAAATCACCATATTTTAAAGAAAATTTAACTTCATATCACAGAAAAAGAATGCTAAAGCACATTTTTTAAGTGGATCTTAAATATATTTTTCATCAAGAAATAAATCTCAATTAATTCAAGTTCTACAGTATGCAGTTAATATCTTTCTAAAGTTAGATGCAATTACTGGTTGTGAATAAGAATAGTTATATAGCCTAATATTTCTCTTAATGCTTAAATGAATATTAGTTTTATGATTTCATTTCTTAAGATGTTTACATTTATCTTTAAATTGTGTATTTTGTTTCAAATATTGAAAAGGGGAGAGACCAGAAAAAGTGCAGCCTAGCAGACCCCTTATGAAAGGGGTCTGTCTGTTCACAAAAGTATTGTTAAGCTATCAAAAAGTCATTAAAATAGATTTATGGGCTTGAAATTAGATGCTGTTATATTTTATATTTCTGGCACCTCAACTGCCTTAAATTACCTTTATTTATCTATTTATTCATTTATAAATTTAATTTAAATAAAAAAAAAAATCACCCAGTGGAAAACTGAACATAGATGTATACTCACATCCATCGATATTCTCTCGTTCTGTGTGTCTTGCTTTTAAAGACAAATGGTTTCAGCTTGTTCTTACAACAACAACAACAACAAGCTGAAACCATTTGTCTTTAAAAAGAAAAAAGTCAAGATGTATACTCACATATTTTGAGCTTAATTGTGTGGGGTAAAGTTGGTTTTGTTGAGTAAACATCTGGCTCATTTGGCTGTTAACTCAATGTTATGGTTTCCTTTTATCTTTCAGCCCTTAATAACCCTGAATGAGCTATTCAGAGTAGTGACAGATAGATGTGCGATAGATGCCTATTTAAGTTTTCAAAAATCAAATTAGTACGTGTTTTCAGTAACAAGAACAAATGTTAGTTTTCTAGCACATGTAAGTACTCTAAATTTGGTCTTCGTGTTTTATTTCAAACCCTCTGCTCAGCATAATACTGAAGTTAGGTGATGCACTTCCGAAGGTTGTTGAGTCATTTCAGTAACCCCCCCCCCCCCCCCCACACACACACACACACACTGCCACCCAAAAAAAATGAAGATGATGAAGAAAAAAGCTAAAGATTACAAGCATTATCCACTTTTATCTGCAATATTCAGTTTTGTATTGATAGAAATAAAAGTTCTTTAAACAGCATTGTATATTTACTCCTTTTACAAACATTTATGCACAAAAAAGGAGAAAGAAATAGCATTATGAGAATCAAGCCAGTGGGTTTCTGTGTGTGTGTCCGTGTGTTAGTGGATAATTTCTCATTGTGGGGAATTTTATGGCTTTCAAGTCCCCATTGTCTGACCTCAGTGAAGTGATTGCCTCTGATAATGCCATTAACTGCCCTGCAGTTCTCTGGGGCACAATCAAGAGTCTGAGAATAGAAAATACTTTTATTTCTGAAAAGCTGTTGATGTTTCTCACTCCTGATTTATCAAAGAACACAAAAAAGGAAGAAAAAAAAAAAGAAGAGACATCATTTTATTAACTGAATTATGCATTGATCTGTCCTGAACCTTTCATTTGAATGCCAGCAGCTAATTAAAAAAAGTAAAGTGAATTGGTATATACATGTATCTCCTATATATTTTAAAAAGTCACCAAAGCTAAGGCCTTGTTATGTTTGTTGCTAAAATCAGTAATAAATCACAGCATGGACAGATGATTATGAAATAAAATAAAAGCAGATATTACTAATGTTGAATAAAAAGGTATGGCATAGGCCTGTCTTTGGTTTAAGTTAAAAATACCTTAACCATTATAAGCTCCATTCCAGTGTTTTGGTAAGTTGGTCCGACTCCCACTGGCCCAGACAAAATCATTTCAACTCATAAAAACATTGCATTTTTATTATCATTCCACTGTAATTTTGCTTTCTTGTAACACTGATTCTTCTCAAAGTTAATGCTCAACCCCGGGCAGGTGATGATGCTTGCAGACAGATGAAGCAAATACAAAAAGTTGTGTAGCCTACATGAGTGCGTGGGCATACCAAATGTACTTCAGAGGCATCTGAATCTGCATCCTCTTTTCTCTGTTGCTCCATCCTCTTATCTTTGTTTCCGTCTGCAGGCAGAGTCTAAGGTGTGCAGACTTTATCCACATCTATGCAACAATAAATCTGCTCTGCCACAAGAACTTAAAAGTCCCCAGGTGAGAGCCGTGCAAGGAGGTGCTCCTATCAGAGAACAGCCAAGCATACAGTGGACAGTGGCATCTTTGGGATTAAAAACTGCTGCATCTACTGTTCCCCTGGCCCATTGACAGATGGATAAAGCCTTGGACTTCACCTTATTGAAAGAAGGAGAGAGTGCCCGGGGAGCCATGAAATCCATAGACCCTTCTTTAAATGGGTTTGTAAGAGGCTTCCGCCTTGCAAACCACGGCTGAGAGAGCCCATTAAATAAAGCCCAACTCCTCAGCAAGGAGCTGGGGCAGATTCATCAGAGAGAAGAAGGCAAAGATAATGATAGCTCATGGTCAGATGTGAAGCTTGGGCTCCACTCACATGTCATGTGGGACCATGTCAATAACAACAACAACAGGCAGATAAACAGTGTTTTCTTTCTTGCCATCTCTCTTTGGGGATTGTGTCCGCACAACCAAGTACATTAAGACAAAAATACACAGACATTTGGAGGGCAAAGAAGGAAAATAGAGTTAATTCATTTTATTACTTTAACAGTCTCGGAAGCATTTACGAACCACTTTGAGCTTATTTGATCACAGATTGTAGGCTAGGTATCAGCCTGGATTACCTCTAAGTCTGAAAGCACAGCATGCCCTGTCATTTCTATATGTCCAGCTGTGGATTAACTATCAGGGTGGGAGTATTAACCCAACTTCTTTCTCCCTTGGTGGTTTGGCAAGACCTTCAGAGAAGGTGGAATGCAGCTTGGGCAGATTTAAATATCAATGTGGTCAGATAGGAAGGGAGGCTGCTGGAGAGAGGGAGGAAGGAAGGCTGAGGAGGGCCTCCGGCAGGACAGTGGGAGAGATGGTGAGAGAGAGAGAGATGCAGGGAGGGATGGGAAGGGAGATTTGTCATTTGCTCTCCGTTCCACCTGCTCCCCTGTCATGCATCCTGCCAGGAGGGGTGGGGGTAATACACCCTGATGTCTGAGGGAGGCACAGGGAAAAGGGATACGTGTTATGGAGGGGAGGGGATAGGGTGAAGAGGGAAAGAAGTAAAAAGAGGAGGGGAAGAGATGGACAGGAGTGAAAAGAAGACAAAGAAAGAAAAAGACAGATATGGTAAAAAGGAGGAAAATATATGCATACCTTTGTGTGTTTGAGGTGCCAAGTCCTGAAATGTGGCAGCTAACTACAGGGGCTGGCAGGTATGCAAATGGGAGGATGTACCAATGCGCCACCAGATTACTTTTCCTGCATTTGCTATTCATATATTTGCAAGGTGACTCACTTCAGACAAAGCAAGTGATCAAGAGCTCTTTCCTCTGCCTCTTCTCCTTCTTCCCTCCACATCTGAACAGCAAGGAGAAGAGGAGAGCAGGGAGGCATGATGGATCCACAGCCTCAGCAGAAGTCATAAGCCTTGCAAATGCCGCAGCCCACAATTGCATGCCCTCAGATTTGATATGTATTCTGTCAGCAAACCCCATTTAATCCATTTTGCTGTCAGCCCCCCTTTAAAGTAACTCATCTAATACAGGGAGAGTTGAGAGTGCAGAAGAGAGACAAACAAAGCATCTACACGGACAGGCAACAATTACAACACGGCCACTGAGAAACAGTTATTTTCATATTTGCACTCTCTTGAACAATTCTCCTCAAATCAATGTCTTTGCTAGTCAAACATTCAACCATGTGCCCATGGGGCTGACTTTCCTGAGAGCATGTTAAGATGCAGGGTCTCAGTTGGTTAATGGCACAATTAAAATATTTCAGCTGAAATGCTTCTGATAACTAAAGGACAAGATTCTAGTTCATGTTTTCCAGTTTGGAAGCAAGTGTAACAATGGCTGTTCTGCCCTCTGTTGATAACTTCATGAACTTGTACCGAGACAAACAACTGCAGACATGTAAAAAATATAAATAAAAAGATTTTGACTTGTCCTCATATACTTTGTTTATGCTGGAGAGCTAAAAATGTTCCTCTGTATCTTTGCAGATCCTTTGCAAGAATTTTTAAATGTCCTTCCTTATGTCTCTTGAAACAATTATCCCAACATTGAGGTCCCTTTCACATCCTCTCCTTGCCCTGCTCAAATAATTATTCAGTTTTTCTTGGTTTTGATGCCAGTTTGAACCTTTTTTTTCCCCCCACTGCAGTACAGTATTTCCTTCCTTGTGTGTTACTGGGCTAATCATTTTTCCTAGCTACAGGGGCAGGTACAGCCCAGTCTCACATCATTACTGTATGAGATGGCCTTGGGCACCTGTATGTACAGTAAAACGTTCTTGATGTGGTGACAATTTTAAACGGATTATCTCTCATCAATATGTCACTCTGTTTTGACTTGGGTGGACAACAGTTTTTACGAAAAACATGAAAATGTAGCATTATTACATGTGCTAACTTGGGAACTTATTTTATACACTAAATAGTAATGATGCCTGAGCCCATCCTTACTGCAGTACAAACAGACTAAAGGAGAATCTCCTCGTTCGGACAAGAAAAGGATATTCTTAACACAGTAAATTTAAATTAATGTGGGGTTGTAGACCACTTCAACTACAGCTGAAGACCGTAGTATGTCCATAGCCTATGTAGTTATTTCTATTTGGAAAACACACGTGCATGGGAAGCCTTGCCTGCAGTTCTTTGTTACGTTTCCATGAACTGCATTGTCTCTTTGTTCTTTTGTGACAGTTGTAGGCAACCCAGTCAGGGTGAAGTAAAACCTGTTAATGGTGACGGGGCCAGCTCTAGCCAACTTTGGTACCCTATGAATTGTGGCTTGGTCCCCGCCCCCATCCTGGCACCTATGATTCTAGATCAGGGGTGTCCAGCTCTGGTCCTTCAGGGCCACAATCCTGCAGGTTTTCTGTGTGTCCTGGCTCCAACACACCTGACTCCAATTAATGAGAACTTCATAGGTTGTTGGATCCATTGAATATCAGTCAGGTGTGTTGAAACAAAGAAATGGTGAAGACCTGCAGGACAATGGCCCTCAAGGACCAACTATGGACACCCCTGTTCTAGATGAATCAGGGTGCGCTACATATGTGTCTGATGTGATTATTGTTATAGAGTTGTGACTATTTGATAGGATTATATCCAAATGTGTCTGGATTTGGTCATAATAACATTAGAAACTTGACTGCTGCCGTAATAATGACAGAAGTCAGCAGCTGCTGCTTGTTGGCTGACTGGTGCTGATGTGATTCAGACTGAACATCCACAGTTAAACCTCTGCATTCAGTCTTGTGTCTTTCTTTCATTTAGACATTGTTTAAATCAACTTTATTCATGATATATTTTCTGTTATTAGTAACTGAGATTAACTACTGAAACATTCAGTAATAATTAAATGATAAAATTACGGTGATGAATTATTGTGATGACTACATGCAGTGATGATGAAGCTTCACCTCTGCAGCAGCTTCCAGAACAAGAGTCTGAAACCGGCTCAACAGCTGCAAGGGACTCTTCGGGCCTTCCACAATGGCTCTCAATAACTTTGACTAAAAATAAAGAAGAACCAATATTCTTAAAATATGAGTACAGTTAACCCATACCATTTTTAATAATAAAAGGTTTTAAACTGTTTTTTTTTGTTGTTTTTTTTACTTTCCTGGAATAATTGCAACAAATTTCCACAACATAATGACACAAGTACAGTATATATGTCTTAAATCTCTTTCTCTTGTTATTAGCTTGGAAATTAGTGATTTTTCCATATTATTTCCGACAAATATGTACATTTTAATTTATTTTATCTTTTTATAGAGTTGAGTCCAATTAAAGAAAATGTTTCTATCCTCTTTCTGCAAGTTTTTTTTAATTTCAAAACCTAAAAGTAGAAATAAAAATGATTTTTCTTAGAATGACAGCAAATTTCCTACAGCAAATAAAAGATAAGCTGAACTTTTTCAAAAGGACATGGAACATTTGCAGCTCTTCACTTTTATTGCTGGACTGAGGCTGAAAATAGCTTTTGGATTATAAAGGTTGCAGACCTGCAGGACTTTCAGTGAATGTGGACAGATGTAAATTTACCCTCTAACTGTGGGCTATAGTAGAACTTGCCGCTGCAGCTGACTAAAACTAAACTAAAACTTAATGGCCTATGTTAAAGCAGAACTCAGTAACTTTTTCACCTCAATAAATGCTTTTCAGAATCCCTGTGGGGATAAACATAGTGTTTACGGAGCGATTCGATAGCCTCCCTCTGGTGTCTCTGGCCTGTAAGCGGCGCTTGCAAGTCTGCCTGAGCAGACCCAACACAGATCTTGCGACAACAGAAACAACTGTATGGCACTCTGGTCCCCTATCCACCGAGCTGCTTCCAGCGCTGGTTTGCACCAGAACCAGACTAAAAAACTTTTCTTTAGCTTCCCACCACCTAACACCGACTCCTGGCTCTAAAACCAACTCTTTGCTGGACCAGAGTGAAGATCTGGTTCACGTAGCTTGCGCTGCCTGGGCGCCGGGTGGAGCAACAGCGAGCCTCACGGCCGAATAGGCTCAAAAATCACTTGTCATGTCCGCATAAAGTAATAATAGTTCGTATTCTTACCTGCTACCCGTTTTACCCACAAAACACGGGTAAAACATCCCGCTGCAGGAGACACAGGACTCTGCTTTGAGCAGAGGGAGACGAGCTGCTGCTACTAACGTAGCAAAGTAGCATCAACAACAACCTAGTAAAAGCTTAGAAATATATTCAGGGATCAAAATAGAGGAAAGACAGGTAAAGATGACGTCTGTGTGCTGTGGGAGTGTGGGGGAAGTACAAACTTTATGACAGTGAAAGGACACCACTAGGGGGAGCCCCGAGCTGAAGTTACTGAGATCTGCTTTAAACAATAACAATTAAAAGCAGCTGTGATTATTTAATACTACTGTGGTAAAGTACACAATGGAGGGCCCAGGCAGGGTTTTATCTCCAGACTCCCAGGTGAAAGTCATGCACACTGACCATTCAGCCAAAGGCATATCTCTGTGCACAAGTAGCCAGGGTACATAATCTATCGGAGGCATAGTGACAGGACGCCACACTGTCACACTACAATATGAGGTTGCCAGTTAGTGTACATACTGTAGTGATGTCTCCCACTGCAGCTGCAGCAGCATGGTGAAGAAACTGCATCATGTTAGCTTAGCTAACATGATGCATGATTTGGAGCACATGACGAGCTAAACAAGCTTTTAATGTTGGGGAAAAGTACCTCTACAATGAACCTTCTTCACTTCCTGAAAGCTGTTTCTTAGCATTTTGATTACTTGTTGACTTCTGTCATTATTTACCGTTACGTGAGATGTGCCCCCACTGGTAACTCCCCCCTCTCTCTCCCTCCCCCACACAGGGCGACCAGCTCAGTCAACAATGAGAAAAATGAAGGGGGTTATTTGTGGAAATCTGCATTTGTTCATCTTTATTTTCAAGACAAAGTATGAGGAGAGGGCACCAGTTGGGTTCTAGGTTTTAATTATGATTTATTTAAACATAACATATATATATTTTTTTGACAGCTCACAGTGGCCCCTGCGGCGAGCGGCGCTCTAGGCAGCCGCCTATGTTGCCTATGCCAAGAGCCAGCCCTGAATGCTGAGGTGGAAGGTTTCCCTCATCCCATCTCAAAATGGGAACTTCAGGGCTTTTTAGGTCTAACGGATTTTCATTTTTAAGGGTTCTGTTGAAACTTCTCCACTGTTGCTTTTCTATTGTCTGAGTCGTTAAAGGCAAAGACGAAGTTTGTTTGATCCAGACTTTTGATAATGTAAGAAATTCAATAACTACCAGCATAATTATTCTGTTAAAGAGAAGGAGGCTCTGGCTTTGGTCCGGGCCCTTAAACATTTTAAAGTGTACTGCACATGGGTGCTTCTACTCTTTTAAGCCTCTGACTTTTTTTAGGTCCCTGAAATATCCCAAGCAGAGGCTGCTGAAGTGGGCTCTGTTTTTGTAAACATGCAAGTTGGATATCGGGCATGTTAAAGGAGTGGAGAACTTAATGGCTGATGCCTTATCTCATGTTCCTCTGGTCTCTAGTTACTGTAGGTAAGTGGATCCTTGACATATCTTGGTGCTGTTTTGTGGTGTTTAACATTCATTCTGTCTGGTCGCTTAAATTTTCTTCACAGGATTGCTATTGGAGAGTTGGTTGGTTGTTCACTTGGCATCCTGATGGCATTCAGGTTGTAGGACTCATAGGAGTTGTTTTCAGCTAGGTTTTTACCTGTGGGTGCTCCTATAGGGGATTGCTGGCTTTGTTTTCCAGCAAAGACTGTGGAATGTTTTCTGATGGGTTTCTGTGTAGATGCTGAGTGAGTGCATCCTTGTTTTCTTTTTTTCTTATCTTCACTCTGTTTTTTTCTGTTCCACTCCTTATCGTTTCTTTTCTTAACCCTCTCTTCCCTCTTGTCAGATCCAGTAATTTTATGTAAAATGCGGTTATAAACATGCAGTCAATTAAATACAATTGAATAAAATGTATAAATTCAGAATATAAAGAGGAGCTTTTTATTTATAAAACTGCTCTTGGCAAAGTAAATCTGTTCAACACAACAAAGCCGCCAGATCACCATTCTGCTTGCTGCAGGACACTTAAGAAAAAAAAAAAAAATGGTAGGACTCATCATCTTTTCTGTAGCTATTTTGTGGTGAGAATGTTTTGTTGTTGGGTATCCTCTTTTATGGGGGTGGGTGTGATGGCCCTAGATAGGTGTGGCTTGTCATCACAGCACCCACTCCTGGTCCTATACTGTACTATGTAAGGCCAGCCTGCAACTATTAAACTTCTCTATCTTCTTCCCTTCACAGGTTTGTTCACACACGGTCTCATACCCACGTTACACCACTGACTGTCTATACGCTGCACATATTAATTTTCTTTTAATAAATTATTTTTGTAAAGCAGCCAGCATGTCCTTTCCTCATTTTTGTGCAGGCCTACCACGCGGGTCGTGACACTGCAGACACTTTAAGACCTACGTAAGAGATGCCAAAACACATCACTGAGATTGTTATCACAGTTGCGCTATATCTTCAGCTAATCTGGTGTTACATTACAGTCTGAAAGTAAGGCACTGCTGTCTTGCATGTATTTTGTCACGGGAAATGCAGGACTGAGATGGTAACAGTGGAACCAAAGTCAGTTTCTGCTGAAATGGATGGGAGGAACTGCAGGGCAATCAGTGTTGGTCTAAAATGACCCTCAGGCGCAAATGGCCTTCAGGCAAATGTGACTATAGAAGCTGCCTTCTTAGTAAGTGTGCTAAATTTTTCTAATGAGCAAGGAACTTAAAGAAAACTAAAGCAATAGACTGACCTGAAGGTAGGTTGCAAATAGTTTTTACAGAAACAACTCTTAGCTTGGTGCTACAGTAATATGAAAACAATTAGCTGCCCTTGACATTATTTTTTTAAACATTTTGCACCTGTCATGCATAATGATGTTCAGTTATTTCACTTTAAAATGAAAATTGATCCAACATCCTATTCATAAATAGTATATGCCATGATTAATATGCACCATACATACATTCAGAATGCCATGCAGACAGATCTGTGTCTCCATACCTGCATCTCAACAGGCCTCCAAGGGCTTTATCTTGGTAGGAGTTGAGATGAATTCCTAAACTTCATCTTCATTACAGCCGTGTAAGCCGTCTGCAAACACAAAGCTCTGTGAGAATAACACTGCGCATATCCTTTTGAAGTCCTGATTTAGTAGCATTGTGCCGTCATATGAGGGGATATGGTACATAAAGAGGATGTCTGTGATGTACCCGCAGTGCAACAAGATGCCACACTCTCTCCAAGGTCACATCTCTACACCAAGGATGTCATGCAATCATGAGAAATAAATGAAAAGCATGCCACATCCTGAGGGGGAAACCACAACAAACACTGAGCTGAGGTCGAATTAAATCTGGCACATGGGTTTTTAAAAAAAGTAAAGAAAAAAATCCTACGTTTATCTTAAAAAATCTGACATTTTTTAAAAGATTTATTTTTAATTCATTATGATTATCTTTTATATTTCATGACAGACAACTGACATACAAATGTCTGCCTATTGAAGATATGAGCCCACATAGAGTGTGCATCAGCTTTAATTCCTTGCTTTGGGTCAAATCTCAGGAGTCCAATCCAAGACTCTAGGCAACATTGTGACCCATATTTCTTGTGGGTCCAGTTTCTTTCAATGCATTGGTTGTTTCATTTCATTAAATTCTCGCTAATGCTTTTTCTTTCTAATGTCTGTGGTTGTTGCTGGTCCCAGCTACTATAAAAGTATTACAACTAGAGTGATTCCTCCCCCCAAATTTTTCAGATCTTTTTAGGTCTTACACAACAAGCAACTCTAAACCACTCACTCAAACACCAGTGATCTTGTTTAAGAGAAACAAAATAAATGTTTAATACACTGAATGCTATAAACTAAAGGATATGATCTTTTTCTAAAGCCTTGCCCAGAGTATAATGTTTCTCTGTTTACATTTCTAGCTACTTTTCTGATTAATAGGATATTTAAATAATCAATTTCCCTCTGTATTATTTAGGGATGGCTAGATGTTTCTTTGCAACCCCAAAAAGGTGAGAACTCAGTTGTCAAGGTCCATGAAAGAACATTTTGTTATTTTGTCTATTTCTCCGACTCTTTCAACTTGCTTCTCATAAGGTCAGACATCAATAAATAGATGTGGAAGATACGGAAGTAGGTATGAAATATTAAAGCCAGGATGTAACTCCAGGACGCACAGAAGAAGTTGTCGGCATTTAATTTCAGTTCTTTGTTGAGATTTCCTCCTGACACAGTTGGCAGCGTCAGCAGATTCCCGTCACTGGCATGAATTTCATGGGACAAGTGTCCATGTCAGCACTTTCTCCCCCCTCTCAGCCGGTGTGTAAAGGACATCACACTTGTCAGCTGCAGTAAGCCAGAATTATAAGGACAAATAAAATAGTGTGTCTGTGAGAAGAGCTTTTCAAAGAGGATGTCCTTTTGGCTGAACAATATGATAACTTGTAAAAGGTTCTCACATCAGCTGACAGTTCTGCTGTGTGTGTGATGCCTGAAGACAAGTTTGTGAGCAAGGATGTGGAAGTGTATTTGTTTGTTTGCTCTGGCTCTTTTTGTCATCATTCATACATAAATTTGTGTGATTTCTAGTAGCTCATGTTGAGCTAACATGTTAATTTTCCTCATTCAGCTTTTTTTTTTCCAGAACAGAATCGGCTTTACTCAGGTTTTCAAATGACCTGGCACTAGCTTTAGACTCAGGAAACTGTGCTGATTCTCCTGGACTTAGTGCTGCATTTGACACTGGATCATGCCATTCTGTTAAATGCGCTATAGAAGATGTTTTGGCATTTCAGAAAGCAGAGACTGTAAGCAAATTTTGAGTAATCCGCATGTCCAAGACCAACCTGCTAGATTTACAGCTCCCTCCTCCGGCCACAGAATAACGTGCACGAGCCACTCCAGTATTTAGCAGACAGCAGGTATCATGTGACAAACACAAGTAAACGCAATGTCGTTGTCTGAATGTTGCTAACTGCCAGCAGAATGATGTTAGCTACCTGCTGTAAATGTCAGATGAGTGCGCGCAGCTTCCGGGTCGCATCACTACTCTCGCCAATCAATCACTCTCATTGATCAGCCTCGCCTATTACCCATTCTTACTACGGTAGTAAAAGTGGTTGACGAGCCAGTATACAAATGAAAAAGTTAAGGAATGCAGAGATGATTGGCGGATGTTTTTCAGACCCATTATTTTCACAGCTGATGTATGATAACATTTATATATCTAAAGCTTTTAGTTAATCATAGTGTATGGAGTAGTGAACCCCATTTTACCGAATATTGCAAAAATCTTTGAAAGAAACATATTCTATAACACCTTTAGACCGTTTACACAGCCTGGTTGACATTTCAGGTAAAGTGTGGCCAGTCTTTCTCTCTTCTGGTAGATAATAAATTCTTCTCATCTAGTCCTCTAGGTTGTGGGGTTCCCCAAGGTTCCATCTTGGGTACAATTCTATTTACTCTGTATAAGCTCCCGCTTGGTAGCCTGGCACACCAGCCTGACTAATGCCATGTATGAGATACACGGCAAGTCAGTCTTGGCTCCCTCCATTGTGAAGTGATTTCCACTCCGTTAAAAAATTGACCGGACCAATCATAGCGCAGGAGGCGGGACTTTAGGACACGTCTTTTTCGGTGACTCAGTTCTGTAACTACAAACGGTCAGAATGGTGGCCGCAGAGGAGCAACTATGTAACGATGCCCTTTCTGATGTCTTAAATGACCTGTACATGTCCTTAAAACTGCAACAACTTGCTGCTCTGAGGACTTTCCTCTTACAAAAAGACATTTGCGTCACTTCCGTGTTTTTGATTGGTTCTCTCCAGTTCAGTTTGTTCCTGTTTGTCCCGCCTCTCGTCTTGCACAGGAAATCACTTTCTAATAGCAGATAGCAGACTTTTAGGATGGCCTGGTTTTATTTCTGACTGCAACCGTTCCTTATTCAAATAATTTTAGGTTTGTATTTTTTCTGCTTTAAATCTGTGTTTGATTATGTAAATGCATAAAACTAAATAGTCAGGGAGCTCTTTTTTACTTGATGCAAGTAACCAGTAGTCAATAACTCCAGATAATTAATGCAAAACAGTGGTTTTTATTGATAAAGTAGCTGCTCCCTGTTTTACAAATAAAAGACTTGCTAGCCTTGCTCAGCTCAAAATCTTAGCAAGATGCTGAATTTTGTGATTGTTAGGTTAGCTCTTAAAAAATTGACAACTTGGTTTGTTCCCAGTCTGTCACAGGGCCAACACAGAGAGACATACAACCATGCACACTCACTCCTATGGGCAATTTCGAATAACCAATTAAGCTAACATGCATGTCTTTGGGAGCCGGAGTATCTGGAGAGAGGATCCATACATACATGGGGAAAACATGCAAACTCCACACAGAAAGGCCACCTACAGAACTGTCTACAGAATCCCTCCCCGGGGCTCGACTTGGCAATCTTCTTATTGTGAAGCTGTAGTCCTAACCACCATGCCACCATGCAGCCTCAAACTCGCTTAGATTGACTAATTTAGTCTTAAAGAAGTTATAAAAGAATGTAAACAATTTTGGGAAAGTGGTAGCAAGCCTCATATTGCATTTCTCTCATGCAATTAAAACCTGCTGAATCTCCGCAGCAGCTGCAGATATACTGCTGATGTTTCACATCATTCAGAACAGGGGATTGAGACTAATGTGAGGGCTCATGTCTTTAAGCGTGATAATGGCAAATGAGGAAAATGTCATCATACAAATCAACAGATAACCCTGTGACCTCACAGCTTGTTTGTTGCCCTGAGCTGGTAAATGTCAAAGAGGCTTATTGGAATTCTAATCATATTAAAACCTACTTGTGGACATAAAGCTAAGAAATTATACTGGTCAAATTTTAATAATAATATTTATGTATGAACCAAAAATGAATTACTGATAATTACCACTTTAAAAAAATCCTGTTTTTCATTACGGGTGTTGCATTGACCATCCTTGTTCAGGTTTAATATAAAGAGATGAGATCCTTCCTGAACTTGTGTCATGCTGCCATCACACTCTTACTCAGTATTGGTTTGTAAGTGAGTAAGAGCGGTGAGTCAGGAATTAGTAGCTAGTAGGTGTGGATTAAGGTTTCTCCTCATTAGACAGAGGTAGCAGAGCTCTAATCCTGCCTCCACAGTACACAGGCCTGTAAACAATACAGACGCAGAAACACCCAGCTTAATCCATTAAAAAAAAGTTTGCATTCATTAATTTTGCATGGCCAAATGGCAGAAGCTTCTCTTTCAGATCAGCTGATGATGTAACTGGGTGAAAATGACAGCAGGATTGCAGCAGGTACATAAGTTGAGATTTTATCAGAAAAAACTGGGTTTGGCTGCAATGTTGCAGAGCATGAAATCCTCCCAGGGCGTCATTATGAAGGTATTGATTTGACGGCACAGCCATGCTGAATGTCACAGCCAAGATGGGGATGATTTTCATGGTATTTGAAGATATCGAAATTGGACACATTCCTAAGTATAACAGACCATAGGCTACACCCCTGTGTAATATCACTTAAAGGTCAAAGTATTCAAAATTATATTATGTGTCAATAATTGTATTATATCTAAGCTAATAAGTATTGTATATCCTCTTGTAAACAACAGAAACAAAATACTTTAGAGAAACTATTTGGAAAATATGCCCTAATATACTTCCCAACATATAAACAAATGTGTGTAATTAATGACACAAAATACTGAAGTATCTTTCTACAATGTTTGCTCCTCGCTCTCTTGATTGTTTTCTCTCTTTTCTTTTCTTGTTCCTATGAAAATATGCCCCAGTCTATACCGTATGTATGCTGCAGCCAATGAGATGAGCTCTCTTATAAAAATGGGCTTTTCTGAAATATAAACCTGGAACCTCACAGATGGAATCTCATGTTTCTATTATGAATTTAGCCCAGAACATCACAGTGAATGATGTAATAAGTCCAGTATTCACTGCAAAGCACAAGAGCGGGAGTGTGATGGTATGGAGCTACAAGAGCCCAAAATGAGTTGAGATGGTATTCATAGATTGTAATGTGAAAGTTATTAGCGAGGAGAGTTTTATACACATTCCTGGTCCAACACACCCGATTTAAATGAAATGGATTGAACAGATTGTTGTCTGCACAGTTTTAAACAATGACACATTAATTTGAGTCGGGTATGTTGAAGCAGGGAAACATCTAAAGCCTGCAGGACAGTTTTACATCCCTGGTCTATAGATATACCAAAATACAGTCACATCAGTTGGCTCTTAATCAACTCTCAGTTTCCATTTTGACAGTATGTGGAAATCAAATCTGCCATCAAAACACAAAAGTGTTGTTTGTTTGTTAAAAAAACAAAAACAAAACAGACATAAACATGATTACACTTTTTCAGTTTCCATCTGATATATTTGTGCTGCATTACGGCTGAAGTGAAGTTTTGTCCCTCAATCATGCAGTTATAATTCAAATCAGGAACTGGTCACAAGCAAAGCATATTCAAATCAAACCAAATCAACTATAGCACCTTTTAAACAAAGTGCTTTACAAAAGCATAAAACAACAACAAAACAAATACATAAAAACAACTTGATAATAGATTATCAATGGCACTTAAAGCAAAGGTAAAAGTATGAAAATATGAATGAATAAAACAATAAAATAATCATGCTAGTTAAAACAGGGTTAAATAGATGGTGAATTAAATATGATTTATGAAAGAGGTAGGTTTTAAGATTTGTCTTAAAAACAGAGAGGGCGCCAGTGTTTCAGACCTAGCTGGTTCTACAGGATAGGAGCCTGAAAACTAAAAGCTCTACCCCCTGTTATGGACTTACTGATCCTTACTACCAATGGCAAACTGTCATTCTGACAGCAAAAAGAGTCCTACTCGGGTTGTGTGGGATAGTAAGTTCATTTAAAAGCATTTTAAACTCTAATTTTCTCAGGAAGCCAATGAAGGGAAGCTAGGACAGGAGATATGTGGTCTCTCCTGGTGACACCTGACCACACTTGCAGTAGTATTTTGGATTAGCTGGAGGATTTGAGAGGAGCTGTTTGGGCAGCCAGCTTAAATTGCATTATGGTAATCTAGATGAAATGAAAGCATGAATAGGTTTTTCTGCATCGCAATGGGAAAGAAGGCTTCTGATCTTTTGATCTTTGGTGACATTCCTCAGATGAAAAACATCTGCTCTGGGAACCTGTTTGACCAGGTTTATTGTTCAACTGTATCAGGCTTATCAAGATCAATAAATCAGCTACTTTCAATTATGAACTCTTGATAACTCAGACATTAACATTGTATCAAAAAAGCTTTAACAACCCAAAAAAAACAAAATAAAGAATAACACCTGCTCTTATATATAAAGAGCATTTTGTATTCTTACTGCTGAACTTATCTGCACTTAAAATCCTCTAACTTGTGATTTCTGGCCTTATGCTGCCTCAATGTGATGTGATATATGGTTGAGAATATGCTTTAGGTTTATATTTCTTCTTTCAGTCAATTCTCTAAGGTGTTCCCATGTCTGACTTCTAATTAGTTCACTTCTGCTACTTCTGGGATGCCTCTGAAACATCCTGCAGTACTTGTGGTGGAAACTCAAGCATTTGATCAGCTGGCTGCAGTTATCTCACACTAAAAGCAAAAAGAATCTTAACTGCATCAGGTGGAAACTAGAAGTTAAAGTTGTTTTGATTTTTATTGAATGGATTAATGTTAAGTAACCTGTATTTTAATTATATTGTGTCAAAGCTTTTATTTTCTAATCAAGAATAAGAGAAAATACTTAGTTTCGGAAGTAGTGGAAAATTGTAAGGTAATACTAACTGAAACAATTTGAAATGAAGTGCGACCACTTCTTTGTTATATTCACATGTATAAAGAGGTGTAACTGTGGGAAACATTGTTACAGAGGAAGCGACCCCTCTGATATGAGAGGAAGTTAAAGCACAGACAAAACTTGTGTTCAGTTCATTAGCAGATGTGAAACATGATAATTTCAGATTTCTTGTAACAGCTGATATTTTTTACACCCAATGTGGAGGAGTAATGGACATCTAGTGGCACAAATTGCAAACTGCATCCACGATGGTCCAGGATGAGAAGGTCCCGCCTGCGGCTTGGAGGACGAGGTGGAGTCGGACATTAGGCGGGGTCGGACGTCCGACTCCACCCAGATTACCGTTTTAAGCCGTCTATTATAACCCTTTCCCCTATCCCTAAGCCCTAACCCTAACCTCAGAAACTGATCACGCCCATCGGATGTCCAGCGCCGCCTAATATCCTGCAAGCCGCAGGCGGGGGTACTTGTCCAGGTTTGCAACTTAAAAGTATCCACAGATGCAAATAGCTCATGATTATCCTTATTTTCATGAACACTGTCAATACAATATTGTATTTCTGCCAGTAGATGTAAATGCTGCACAAAAGAGCTTTAAAGCATTTTGTCTATACTGAATTGATCCAAGATAATTTTACTTAATTTACATGGGACATTATAAAAACTGCCATCAGATTGATGGTATAAAATATCACTTCCTGATGGAGCATCAGCATAAATCTTTCAAACCTTTTTTTAAAATATATATATATATATCAACTTATGTTCTTTTTGGGATGCATCGCAAACATGCATTTTTCATCATTTAGCCCGGTGTGGCAGATCATCAAGTTTTATCTTTACATGAATGACACGTGTGCTACACATTAAGTAAGCGAGCCAAGGGAAGGTAATATTAGATTATTGGCAGTATTGATGCTTGGAGTCATACAGAATGACACTAATTCTCCTTGCACACAGGTTTTCAAGGTATTTGGCAGGCAGGTTGTTCCAAGCATGCTGAAGAAGCTGCCACATTGAATTGAAACAGTTTCAGACGCATCTGTCTCCTCATATAATACCAGACTGACTCAATGATGCTGACATCAGGGCTGGATAGATAGGATGCTCAGGGCAAAACATCTGTTGCAGAACTTTCTGTTCTTCTCGTCAGTGGAGATACACAATACATTGGTTGTATAGTCTTTAAAAAGACAAAATCAAAAAAGCAAATGCATGCTGTAGTAGGTAACAAATCTGTTGTAGGCAGTAATAGCAGGTTGCAATATTGTCGTTTTTTGTTGTTGTTGTCGTTGTTTTAAGACAGAAAAAAAACAACAGACTTGGACTTTAAAATTAAAAACAATAAGAAAAAAAAATGAAAAATGAAAAAAAACTTTGCAATTTTCTTCTGGTATAAATGAAGTATTTTCCATTTTATTACAAATGTATTTGGGACCAGTTATGTTTCCCTGGTTGCATTGTCCACATATAAATATCTAAAACACTAGATACTTTTGTGAAAGGTGCAGGCATTTTCCAGACACATCTATTTCAATCAGTCCCTCCAGAAAGTATTTAAACTTGTTTAATTTAGTATTATTTACACAATATAAATAATTGCGCTTTAAATTGAATGTTATAAACTGGCATTTCTACACCGATATATGTTTAAGTCATAATAAAGTAAAGACATGTTACAAATATTTGTCAATCTCCTCTGAAAACTGTACCCAAAATGTCTTTACAAAAGAATCTTCAAATCAGTATTTTATTTAAGCAGTTACAGCTCCAAGTCCTCTTGGTTGAATCACTTTACCCACACCAGGATGTGGGTGGTTTATCATATTCTTTCTGACACATCCTGTCAAGCTTGGCCAGACCGGATGGGCAGCATCTGTGAAGTACCATCTTTGGCCCTCTCCACAGATGCTCTGTGGTATTTGAATCTAGGCTTTGGCTGGGCTTTGCAAGGACAATCTAACCTGATTTACATCATCTGGGTGCGTTCAACAAGTACACGCGGGGGCGTTCCCTTTCCTCACGCACTCCATCTGAGTAAGGCGACAGTTATAGGTGATTTCGTCTGGTTAGAGAATAATAGGAGCCAATCACTAATCGCGGGTGGGACTTTTGAAGGATGGGCGGCGTTTTGGCGTTATGTTGCCTTTTATCCGGAGGTTTTCTTTGCACATTCGACAAAAGTCGTTCACAGACTGTACACCGCTCGTACTAGCTGTCGCCGCCGCCGCCATGTTGTTTGACTGAAGCTTTTTGAGCTTGATAACATGTTTTGATAACTCGATCCTCTATGCGTGGTGGCTCTGGTGTCGCTCTGAGTTGCGTCACGGGTTGCGTCATTCGGTTCAACGTGAGTGGCTGAAGTAGCGTGTCAGTCAAGATGACGGACAGATCTTCTATCCAATCACATGCAAGAGTTTTAGAAAAAAAAGACTAATTTGAAATGACATCGGGTTAACTCCCTCCCCAGATGGTATTGCAAATACCAGGTGGCGGGAGTCAGGTTAAGGACAATCAGCAACTCTACCAATTTCATTATTGGCTGCCTGCTTTGATGTGTTGTTGCTGCTGAAGTCAAAGTTACAAGTCATGTGCATACATTTGCAATTCTTAACTCAGTACTCAACAGTCTCTTTTCTCCTACTGTTAAGAGATATCTGCATAGCATGATGCAGCCACAGCCATGCTTTGCTATTAGGGTGATATAAAGCCGATGATGTATGCCTTTCCTGATGGTTTGCTTTGAATGCAGTTTAATACCAAGCAGGCTGTCATGTGAAGTATGACCTTGGAAATGGTCATACTTCCAGCAGGTACTCTTAACCCTTACATACCTTTTGATTCAGATTCGACCTGCTCTGACATTTCAAAGCAATAGAGACACCTTAAACGTCATTGCCTCAGCCTGAGGATTAATGGCATTTCCGAAAATTACCCAAAATACCCAAAAGAAACTATTTTAAAATTCTATACTTTTTTAAAGTACTGCAAACCCTAATTTCAATGAAGTTGGGACAGTGGTGACATAGTGATAGGGGGAACTGGACACAGAACTGTCTGTGTTCCCATAACTTTTACCCAGGTGCACACAGTGACAGACAGGTGCTGGGCTATGAAGAATGCATGGGGCTGAGATCCTGATACAGTAAAATAGTGAAACAGCAAAGAAAGTGATCATATCAAAATGTGGAAGACAACTGTGATTACAGCTAATGTGCAGAAGCTGCAGCTCTTGGAGGAGGTGTGAAGCCCCACCCAAGCCCCTTTGCTGCATGTCCCACCACTTCTCTTTTTTGCCCGCTGGTTCTGTTTATTAACTAAAATAGAGACAACAATCAGGACAATGAAAAAATAAAAAGATGCCTATGATTTCTTATAAATAGCAGTGAAGATTGTTTAATGGTTGCTGGGCTAAACATTGATATATTATTAATTCTAATAGCTTCAGAATGTTTTTATATTTTATAAATCCAATAAAAATATACATTATTATGGCTTTTATGTTTAATATTTATCATTCTGTATAGTAGTAGACGTTTTTCTCCAAAAATGAGTGTTGTAAAACCTAAAAAAAAAAAACACTTTCTGGTCTCTGAAATATTTATTAAGGATTATTTAATGTTACAGAAGCAATTTAGGCATTCTCAACAGATCTACCGTTTAAAATTTGTTATAACTTACTATGAGGGTATTCATGGTCTGGGTCAAAACTGATCTGGATTGTTACATCAAGGCACAAAATATGAACAGTATGTAAGGGTGAATTTTCATTTACCGTGTTTGTCAACCTGTGACTTCTTGAGTGAGACCACAATGTTATTGGGAACATTCACAGAATGAGCTTTAGTTCAAACATACAGTATGTGTTTGTGTGTGTGTTTTCCACAAATAAATAGCTTCCGGGGCTACATTGTATCTAGTCAGCTTTCATAAGATTGGATCTTTGAAAAAAACAAACAAAAAAAAAACAAAACAAAAAAAAAACAATATATTGTGTATATGGGACAAACTGTATAACTAAAGTTATAAATTGTTGTAATAAATATTAAGAATGCTTAAAGTAATGCATCTCGCAGTTTTGAATATCAGTGCAAAGAGTACTTGCACCATTTTCCCTTTCCGACACCAACTCTACTTGTGCTGTGGGAAACGGCTGATAGTTACTGTAGTACAGATACCACTGATACCACCAAATACAGAAATATTAGTCATCAGTTTGATGAAAACAGAGTAAAAAATGCAAAGTTTAATAGACTTTCTAGACTGTCACATGATTGTTCTTGTGAAGGAACGTGTTACATCGACACAATGATAAGTGTGTTTTCCATTCCCAAATGTTATGAAGGCAAAGAGTGTTGCAGTCATGAACCAACCAAGCTTTTATGCTAAATAAGCAGCGTTTACCTACTTTATATTAGATTTTATTTTTTTTAACTAAAATAATCAATTTGGAGATATACAATCAGTGGTCAAGAACCAGCAAAGAACCTCCAAAGCGTTCTCTCTCTCTCTCTCTCTCTCTCTCTCTCTCTCTCTCACACACACACACACACTCAAGAGACCATGGCAATTTTTCATTTTTTTCTGAAATCAGCATCTCTGAGTTTTACTACCAATTCCTACACAAACACAGCTCATTCTGCTTTATGAGGACAACAAAGCTAATGTCTGGCAGTGGGCAAATATAATTTTAGACTGAAGGGGATGAGCATAAAGTCATCCGTCAAGAACCGTAGGCTCACATCAAGTGACCTTCAAGCACAGTGGCAAACTGAGACTAGGGTCGAGTGTACAGCAAGAACAGTTGGAAACAGGCTCCTACAGGCACGCCTGAAGTCTGTCAAGAGAGAAACAAAGAGTCAGGCTGAAGTTTGAAAAATACCACAAGAAGTGGACTGTGGAAACTTAAGTGGTAATTTTCTCTGTTGAATCCAGTTTTCAGCTTTGCCACACACATAGTCATCTTATGGATGGGCAGACAAGTCACAGAGTCTCACACAAACTGCTAAACATAGGGGAGGGTCTAATTCAGCTCAATTCATCTTTATTGTCATTGCATGAAAATAGTCTCCATGGAAGGATGTCTGTCAAGAAAATATTCTTAAGGAAGCAAAACAAGAGGGAAAATGCTGAGGTATACCAATCTAAACCAAAACTAAGCTAAAAATCACTGAAAAGGTCTGATAGTGATGGATTCTCCCCGAAGCCCTGCTTCAACATAATTAAAGCAGTGTGGGGTCATCTTGACAGAGAACAGAACAAAAGGCAACCAACATCAGAAGAAGAGCTTTGGAAAGTCCTTTAAGAATCCTGGAGAACAATTCCTGAAGACAATGCAAAGAAACTACAAAAAAGTTTGTCTAAGAGGGTTAAGGCTGTATTGGGGAATAAAGATAGTTTGACCAAAGATTAACTTTCAAGCTCTTAAGAATATAGTTTAAACTTTGTTCTTGCTAGTTAGATTTTCAATCATTTTTGCACTGTATTTGCTGGTGTTCTATTAGATATGTATATCTTTTTTATGGTTTTCTTGGCAATTAGAGAAGAGAAGGCTAGCTTTAAACTTCTACACACAGTGTAGTACATAGTACTATGAAAAAAATCAAGATTTTACCAGGTTTTAAAATTAGGGTGATACCAACCCAGATGGAAAAAAGATAACTAAGAAAGGCATAAAACTGCAAAATTTGTTTTGATATCATGAACAATTTGGAGTCAGTAAGAAAGATTTTTCACAAGTGAAAAGAATTCAAGATGATGTCTCTGGGGCAGAAGACACGTATCAGAATGTGTACAACAGGGTTTAGAGCAAAGTTTTTATCCATGAGGTGATACAAAAGGTCTCATAAACTGTATGTGTCAAATATGATACAGATTCATAGGGTTAGGTCTAAAAGTGGTGTCCTCTGTTGGGAATCTAAAAAACATGAAACATGGTCACACGTTTGCTTCAAAAGTCTTCAGCAAGACCTCAAGAACATTTTTCTTTTGTGAACAGTACCAAACTGGTGAGATCTGGTCATAACGCAGTGTCACATGGGAAAAAGCTCAAAACAGTGTCCAAACAAACATGCCATACCAACTGTTAAGAATGGTGGAGAAGGTGGTGTTCTAAGTTTGTTTTGCAACCACGGAACCTGGATATCTTGGAACCATTGCGTTACTCATGGAGTCCTTTGTATATGAAAGTATTCTAGATGCAAATGTGACGCCATCTGTCTGACAGCAAAAGCTTAGCCAAAATTAGGTCATGCAACAGGACAATGACTGCAAGCACACCAGCTAAATTTTAGGACTCAGGAAGGCAAAGCAGAATACTGTGTCCGTAGTACTGCTTGCTCTTCTCTGCCCTATTTTGCAATAGGGCTTTTAAATAACTCAGTTATTTTGTTACAATATCCATATTCCCATTTTTTTCTACGGTAAAATACTTGAAAAAGTTGTTCCAATTCAGCTATGTGTCCAGCCATGCTAAAATATTCTGTTTGAAGACTGTCACTCAGAAAAAGCACTGGTCAAAGTTACCAATGATCTCCTCATGGCCTCAGATAAAGTATTCCTGTCTATACTTGTCATGTCATTGATCACAACATTCTGTTGCAGATTAGAGTAGAAGCTACATTAGGCTGGCTTAAGTAATTCATCCGACAGATTCCAATTTGTTCATGTAGGCTAATCAATGAGTCTTCCTTGGCTTGAACACCAGAATAAGTCATGGAGTTCCTCATGGCTCTGTGCTTGAATTACTTCCATTAGGCAATGTCATTAGACAGCATAGCATCAATTTCAATTGATACGCGGATGACCCTCAACTGTACTTATCTATGAGGCCTGATGAAACAAATTAACTGGTCAGATAACAAACATGTTATGAAGACATAAAGGCCTTAATGACCGAATTTCTAAATTCAAACAAAAGTGAGATTGTGTTTGGACTAATGCATCTCATAAAAACACTATGTAGTAGATGGCATTACCTTGGCTACAGTCCTTTGACATAAAAAAAACAGGTTTCAAGGGCTGTTTTCTTTCAGCTACATATTAACAATATTACAGGTACACCCTGTCTCAAAATCAAAAAATATCCCATATAGATATGCTACTTTACAACTGGAATACTACAATTCCTTATTCCTATTCCAGTTTCTATCACTGGGATCACTCTAAAAAGAAAAAAGAGTATTTGGGCTGCAGTTGATATGAAACACTTATTCACAGTGATTTAACTTAATTATTTGATTTGGCAATGGAATCGTATTTTTGAGTCAAATCAACTTAAAAACCAAACTCTGATCCGAAATAAGTTTTTGCTTTCCCTCAAAGTAAATTCTTAAGTTGTCACAGCTTTTATGTGCATGAACAAGAAAGGGGGCGGGGTTATTTTTTAAAACAACACATTGGGACTACAAAGGCTCGTGGGAACAGGAAATGAGCCTTTTACTATTGTTATCCTATAAATTTGCATTAAGTGGTTACTGCTTTGTCATGTTCATATTTAGAGGATGTTGAGAAATTATGCTGAAGCTGGCACCATGAGTGTGAAGTACAGAAGGAGAAACTCCCCACCAAAAATAAATCTGAAATGAAGCCAACATGACTTTCTATGTTGTTCTGTCACAGACTCTAGAATTGCTCTATTGCATACTTTAACTAAGTAAATATGCATTAAGAGCCAGATGAATCAATGATTAATTTATTCAGTCTACATAAAGTAATTTACACTAAACCATATCATTAGGAAATGAAAGAGTAATGTTTTACTTCTGGGTTAGAGGTTAAATCTGAAAACTTTTAAGTTGATTTGATTTAATTTAAGTTATTAATGCAAAATGTGGATTTGAGAATAAGTAATTCATTAAGTACATGTTACTTAAAACAATTGGATAAACTATCTTAATAACTTTATTCAAAGGTAAATCCATCCAAATAAAAATTAAAGGTTCAACTATTTTCTTTTTTCAGTGAAAAGCCTCTAGCTGATTAAAATGTTGCATTGAGGGCTCTGATGAGAATTAACACGAGAGATCAAATTTATCAAATTTTAGCCCTTTTTTCATTGGCTTCCTGTTGAATCCAGAACAGTATTAAAATATGCTACATACATAAAAGTTCTACAAAACCAGAGCACTTTTCTTTCAAATTGTAGGTTTACTTGTGACTCCCAGAATTTTTAAATGAAGGATGGGCGGCAGAGCCTTCAGTTATCAGGTCACTTCATATGAAAAAAGTATCAAGTTTGGGTCACGGAAGCAGAAACTCTCTCTACATTTAAGATGAGGCTTATAATATTACTTTTTGAGAAAACTTGGAGCTAGGAAATGTCTTGCTCTAATTAATAGTTCTTGGTTCCAGGAAATACTAAGAGGACTTAAAAAAAGAACATCTCATGGTTTCCCTTATTGCAAATACTGTTTGTATGACAGCTGTGTCTTTTTCCATACTGTTAAAAAAAACAACAACAAAAAAAGAAACAATATTGGTAATAAGTGTTTAATTAATTTGAAAGCATTACAAGAATGTTGTTGAAAGCAATACAGATTTAGTTTTTCCTTGGGTAGGATATTGTGTGAATTAATATCTCAACAAATGTGTTGCAGCAATAAAAAGGAAAAATTTCAGTCAGTAGTATAACTGGTGTATATTTACAATGACAGCAGGTAATACCTCTAGAGATGCATGTCTTCTGAATTGCAATATAATAAGCTCTCTGCCTTAAAGTAGCAAAAATCTTAGCAGAGTGGGTGGATGTGCTTCCGTGGAAGTATTTGTATTAGGATTTAATACTCATTTTTATGCTTGATGGAAACATTTTTTTCCCGATGAGGCCACTTTGTCACCCTATATATATTTTTTGTCTTGTTTCAGCTCATGGGACTTTGCACACATCGCTGTTGTCCTCTACATATAATCTGGGAGTGTACAACAGCTCACAAAGGAAGTGTCTTTGAAAAAAAAAAAAAAAAAGAAAACCTGAACTCCATCTGAGGGAGCGCCACCTTATCTCAGACGCACTGCAGACAGCTTGACAAGCCTCTGATCTTTAATATTCAGGGGTAATATCTGGATTCAGATGAACAGAGAAACCCAGGTGTATCTGGCCACTAGCTGCAGGATTCAATCAAAGTCAAGGCAGATTTGTTCCATCTTCCTTTCCCTTTCCTCCCTGCTCTTTCTCTTAATTTCACTTCAATTCACTGTGCTCTATGCTGGCATGAATGAGCAGAGCTGCAGCAGCATCTGACAACAAACATCTTCTTTGAGCATTTTTATGATTGTGTATCATATATGTGTATCTTTATGGACTGTGCACCCTCTCCATGAAGATATATCTTCATTTCCATATTTTCTATCTTCTTTTGACTGACATGAAATCATTTCTGACACAAGTTATCATCATTTAGTTCATGAATTTAAACCAGGGGAACCAGGTAATTTTTATCTGGCACACAATCTAGGATTTTTTCTTTTATCTGCTCCAGTTGTAATATATCTGTGGAGAAAGTATTGGTTTTCTTTTTTGCTCCCCATTTACAATTAAGTGTGTAAACTTATGTTAGGTAAATCAGTTGAAATTGTATTTCATTTAAGCAAATTGTGTAAATGCTGTGGTCCCTTCGCAGCATTTCTGTAAGATTAGGGTCAGGACTTCAACTCGGCCCTTGCAAAACATTAACCTTATTCTTCCTTCAAGCAGCCAGACTTCCATGTGATCTTTAAAGTGCTCTTGAGCCACAGCCACAGTTCTCCCCCCCCCCCCCCCATCCCCCCTTTTGTACCAGCAAAGCAGTTCCCAAATAACTTTTAGCTAAACCAAATACCAAAAACTGACTATGAATGTACAAGAAAACAAAAATCTCAGTTTTTGCGAGGTTTCATCTAAAACTCCCTTGAGCTAATTTTAAAACTTGGCCAGTGATTTTATTATTATCATAATTTTCTTTTAAATTAATGATTCGAAAACTTCCTCCACTTTGTAGCAGCATGCCTTTCCCAGTAATTAGGGAGAACCACTCCTCTGAAATACCAAGCGTTGCTGGCCTGAATGAGAGGAAGCTCTTCATTCAGCCAGGCTCTGTGGTGCACATTTACTTCTCCGTGTGCATGGGATCGCACTTCATTGGGAGGAGATTGGATTTTCTCTCTCCATTTGGGCCACCAGTGATTAGATGAGTCTATGTCTGAGAGTTTAATCCTTGTTGGAAGGAGCACCAAGTTGCATGAGGCATGCTTGCACACACACACATTTGCACTTAGAGTTTGAGATCCAGATGTATCTTTTTCTAAGTGCTGCATCTGCAGGGAGGCATGTGGCCGTCGTGGCACAGGCCCAAGCTGCTTATTGATGGGCAGATTTAGCCTCCATTCATTTTACTCAGACATTCCTTTGTCAGGCCCTGCACCCGCTCCTTTTTTCTCTCACAACACACACAAACACACCATGTGTCAGATGATACCAGGAGGGGTTGGAGACTTTGTGTAACAAGCCAGAAAACAGACATTTCTTTAAAAATTCCCTGTAACACAATTTTATACGTAGTTTTCTTGTTTCCTCTTTTGCAAACCCCCCCCCCCCCCCCCCCCCCCCCACTTCCTTTGAAATATTTTCGAACTAAAAGCTGATGGACTAAGCCGACTGTACATGAGCGCACAGATCAGGTTATAAATCTGCCATAGACAGAAGGACAGACGGATTTTAGCATAATAATGCAGCTTTTCTTCTGTACATTAATATTCATATTAAAAGACTCTGACAACTTGCACCTTGCAGACATCTGGTTTTTAGTCAATTTGGTATTTGGTAGTTTCACTGCTACTGATAACTGTATGACTAATCCACCTTCATCCACTTTTCATAACTTTTGCTCCATCTGTTGCCTGACAATGTTCTGTAGATGTGTGACTGGTTTACTGAATGACTAAATGCATATGCAAAGATCTTCAGCCAGGAAAACTTCAATCAAGTACAGCGATTTATTAAAATGTGTACATGCATAAATGGAATGACAATATAGAGTCAACAGCGCTTGCAAAATTGAGGAAATTCAGATTTAGAATAAGCTATCACCAACATTATTAGTCCACACTGCCTGAACCATCTTCACATTTCTTTCTTTGAAAATAGTTCTCCAGGCTCCTTGAAGGACTTTCCAAAGCTCTTCCTTGGATGTTGGCAGCTTTTTGTTCTGCTCACTTGCAAGATGATCCCACACTGCTTTAATTATGTCAGAGCCTAAGCTCTAGTGAGAATTCATCACTCCATATGACCTATTGCCAATGATTTTCAGTCCAGTTCTTGTGTCATTTGGCATACCTCAGCCATTTCTCCATTTCCTTCCATTAAGTATTCTTGTCAGCCACACTTCCATGGAGACCATTTTTGCTGAGGCGTTTGTGAAAACTAAATGGATCCATCCCACTGGTTCTGTGTCAGGTCTTTCACTTTATCTTATTTTCTCCCTCGTTTCCTAAAGACATTACTTAAGGAGCAGAGTTAGTTTTTTTCAGGCTAGTTAATTCTTTTTGTCCTTTGTTTACCTAAAATATTCTAACAATTTATATGATCTAGTTAAATGATCAGCATTGTACAGTACTGAAAGGTTTTTGCCTATATACAAAAATTGTGTTTTTTTTTTGTTTGTTTTTTTTTTCTGAGAAAACTGAACTTGAATATCTAAAATGAATGAGAATGAATAAAGTATAACCTGATTAGGTAAAAATTTCTCCTTTTTTTGAGAAAATTCAAAGATGTTGCCTTGTAAAAAGAAATGATTTTGTGCAAATTCAGTTTTGTGCATACAGAGTTGCTGTAGTTATTTAAAATAACATTCACTCTATGTTTGAGTAATAAGTATGTGCACATGTAGTCTACAGTCACCGGCCACTTTATTAGGTACACCTTGCTAGCACTGGTTGGGCCCCTTTTGCCTTCAGAACTGCCTTAATCCTTCGTGGCATAGATTCAACAAGGTACTGGAAACATTCCTCTGAGATTTTGCTCCATATTGACATGACAGCATCACACAGTTGCTGCAGATTTGTCTGCACATCCATGATGAAAACCTCCCGTTCCACCACATCCCAAAGGTGCTATATTGGATTGACATCTGGTGTCTGTGGAGGCCATTTGAGTACAATGAACTCATTGTCATGTTCAAAAAAACAGTCTGAGATGATTCACACTTTATGACATGGCGCGTTGTCCTGCTGGAAGTAGCCATCAGAGGATGCTACACTGTGGTCATAAAGGGATGGACATGGTCAGCAACAATGCTCAGGGAGGCTGTGGTGGTTAAACCATGCTACATTGGTACAAAGGGGCCTAAAGTGTGCCAAGAAAATCCCACACCATTATGCCACCACCACCAACCTGAACCGTTGATACAAGGCAGGATGGATCCATGCTTTCATGTTGTGGACACCAAATTCTGAGCCTACCGTACGAATTTCGTAGCAGAAATTGAGACTCAGACAAGACAACATTTCTCCATCTTCTATTGTCCAATGTTGGTGAGTCTATGGAAATTGTAGCCTCAGTTTCCTGTTCTTAGCTGACAGGGCACCCGGTGTGGTCTTCTGCTGCTGTAGCCCATCTGCTTCCAGGTTGGATGTGTTGTGCATTCAGAGATGCTCTTCTGCATACTTCAGTTGTAACAAGTGGTTATTTGAATTACTGTTGCCTTTCTGTCAGCTCGAACCAGTCTGATCATTCTCCTCTGACCTCTGGCATCAACAAGGCATTTGTGCCCACAGAACTGCTGCTCACTGGATACTTTCTCTTTTTCAGTCCATTCTCTGTAAACCTTAGAGATGGATGTGCGTGAAAATCCCAGTAGATCAGCAGTTTCTGAAATACTCAGACCTGCCCGTCTGGCACCAACAATCATGCCACATTCAAAGTCTTAAATCACCTTTTCTTCCCCATTCTGATGCTCAGTTTGAACTGCAGCAGATCGTCTTGACCATGTCTACATGCCTAAATGCATTCAGTTGCTGCCATGTGTACAACAGGTATACCTAATAAAGTGGCTGGTGTGTGTATATGCAAAATTTTCAGTTGGTGCCTGTAATATTTTAGCATGTCAATCTGGCATTTTCACTATTTGTGATCCTTTTTTTTTTCTTTCAGGCAGATAAGAGGAAGCTGCATCAGAGGAATCATCTTATGTCCATCAGGGGAAAAAAACAACAGGCCTGGTTTGGTAATTCAACTAAGAAACAAAAGATCTGGGGAAAGAAAGAAACAACAGCTGGGATTCAGGATATCATCAGAGGCAGTGAGAAACACACGCTGGATTTACAAGGTTTACAGATGAAGAAAGGCTGTGTTTATATTACCATGTGGACATCTTGTCCCTGAACAATCAAATTTTGTCCATGTTTTGATCCCCACCGGTTCTCCACAGATGACAGCGCATCTCTGATATTGGGCTACCTGTCTTCAATGACATTTTTATTGAGACAGAGACAGTGAAAAATAGTTTTTTGCATAGATGTCTAGCTTGTTCTCAGAGGTGAGCATTGTACAATTAGTATGCAACCAAGACACCTCAGTGTGGCTGCAATCTGAATGGAGAAAATGAAAGTTGTGGAAAATATGATGTGTTTTCAGAGCCTTGGGAGAAAAGAGCTAATATGCATGTCAGTCAACCCTACTGGCAGCAGATAAAACTGAGCCACCATTTTATGCCTGAAAGTGACTAAGATATTGGTGTGAACTAAGTGACCGGTTACTGTTTTCAGAGGCAGTGACCTCCAAAGACACATTTATGCAGAGTAGGGCAGTGTGAGAGAAGGGAACAGGGATTCTCATTTGTACTAAATGTCACTCAAATTGGGAATGGAGTGACACTTCAATTAACTCCCCATCTTCAACGAGGTTTACCTCAGTCTTCAAAAAGTGCAATGTTTTGGCTCATCCAGAAGGATTAACCAATCATATTTCCAATCTCAAACCTGTCATCATGGTGTCACTTTGCTGCAGATGCTAGTCATAACGATAGTTTCATTTTTTTTGTAGTCCCATTTCCAATGTGGAACATTGTGTTTTTACTTCTTCCTGCTCATATTTCTTTATACTAAATCCATTTTTTTTGTCCAGATTCTTAGATTTGCTGAATCTCTGTTCATCTGTCCCTCCATCTGTCTGATATTTTTTGCTCAGTTTTTCCTGTTAGAAATACAGCAGTGTTATTTTTGTAAGCTTTTTTAAAATTTATTTTCTTTTTTAAAGGGTCATATACTTCTTTCCAGCATTCCACCTCTGGGCTTGGTCACACCAATGGTTTGTGTCTACATCACAGACAATGTTGGTCTCTGCCAGCCAGCAGCAGAAATACCCTTGGCATAAGACCAAAGCTTTGTGTCCACAAAGCCTCCTCCACAGCCTGCAGATGGATTTCTGCACTTATAAGCATCAGAGTCCAACACCTTCCCCTATCATCGTAAAGAAAGATGGTGTTAATAAAGATGGGATTGAGCTTGAAGGAACGCGTTGGGAAAACTTTGGACTGAAAAGATGCAGCAGTGCAGCAAAACCAGTGGAAACTGACATCTTTCCAGATGTTGAAGCAGGACAGCTTTGGCTGTCTCCCCCTGCTTCTCCCACTGCTTCTGGAATAAAGCACCAACAGACAATTGAGGAATGCAAGCAGATGTTTAGCATTACTGTGTTTAGGCCCAGTTTGCTAGACTTCACTGTGGAAGCTATGATGGCTGACATGAAGAGCCATTGCCTCTAGGTCAAAGAGGTCCACAGTGATTCTGGGCATCCGTTCTTTGAGAATATACGGAGCCACTCAGGAAGGAAATGCTGGCATTTGAGTACATTAATACTATCACACATTTGATTCTTAAAAGGGACTAGAGGCAGGAATTAAAAAACAAACATGCATGTTTATTTTTTTTTAATATTCATGGGTGATGGAGCGCTAAATACCAAAAATAACATTTCCACCCACGTTTCTCTCCGTTGCCTTGAACAGGGTGTGTGCTGCAAAATGCGCTGCAATTCAGTGTCCGAATTTCCCGCACTGCCCTGCGGATGTGACGTCAAATGACATTACATTTGCAGTTTTGATACAGGAAGACGATGGCCGCGGTAAATTTAAACACTGTAAGCGATAGTTATGGATTCTTCTGCCGTCAGAAAATGATCCAGATCAACTGAAAGAAACTAAAAAGTGTAACTACGAAGAAAACTGTTAGTAAACAACATTATAGCTTCAGTCTGTGCACGCTCCCGCGGCGGCTTGGCTCGTGGCTGCAGTTAACTGAAGGGCCAGTCGCAGCAGTCGCGAGTTTTAATTTCTTAATCCTGCCTCAAGTCCCTTTAATGAATCAGTGCCTTCATAAAATTCTTATACTTGAACAATACTAAAAAAAAAAGTTCTCTGTTATTTGTTCAACAAATAGTAGGTTAATATATTTAATCTTTTATGTGCCAAGAGTGGCGTCAGAAGCCAATGTCCAAATTTTAAAAGCATTTTGGACAATTGTCCTCCAAACAGTCAATAGGAGAGCTCTGCACAGCCCCTGAAGCAGCAAACCACAACATTTCCACTGCTATGCTTCATAGCTGCTATGGGGTTTTTTTCTCTGAAGGTAGTTTTTTTTCTGTCTTAAAGGCAGGGTAGGGGATCCTGGAAAACCGGTTCGAGCAAGCTACATTTGAAAAAATATACACCCCTTGAAACCACGCCTCCAGAGGGCAGGAACACGTGTGCTGATGGTTGTCGGCGAACATAACCGAGAACAGCCAAGTGGCTAGCTTGTTAGCTTCCCAGTAAACAGCAGAGGAACCACGTTTCCTAAAAGTGATCATTTTCTCACCTCCAACTTCTTCAGTGGTGTAAAACATCCTCACTTCAAACACCAACACCTCCATAATATGATCCACATTCATTTTTTTCTTTAAGAGCAAACAGCGGCATAGATAAGAGCAGCGAGTAGCCATGTTTGTCTTGGTTCATCTGCACTGTGAGACGCTCACAGCAAGTTGCGAGCGTGCGCACACGTACACGAGGAGAGTGGGAGCGCGACAAACGACAGTCGAGTTTGATGGACGTAATTATCATTCAATCAATAAATACGGCCCGTTCACACCGACTTCCAATGAAATTAATTTCAATGGAAGGGGTTTTTCCAGTCCTATCCGTTTCACAGGTGATTATTTTTTGTATATTTTGTGTCAGAACATTTAATTAATCGGCTGCAATTAGGGTGTGAAGAAGACTTTAAGCAATATAGTGAAAAATGCTGTTGGAAAACTCTGCCTTTAAGTCTGTTGAAAAAAGACTGTTAGAAAAAAAAGACCTGATCTTTGAATGCCATCATTTAAAACAGGTGCTCTCTTTGAAATTTCTAAATGTGCAGCATAAACGATGCACAGGACTTGTATGCCTCCAGACTTAATTCACTGGCCACTTGATTAGGATGGACCCTCTTTGTCTTCAGAAGTATTTCAATTATTCTAGTTTTAACAAGATGTTTTCTTGAGATGCAGTCCATTCTGACATAATAGCGTTACACTTATCATTTACATGTCAATGATGGGAATCCCCCACTCCACCAAATCCCAAAGGTGCTTTACCGAATTGAGACCTGTTCAGGGTGGAGGTAATTGGGGGACAATGACCCTATTGCCATGTTCAAGAGGACACTGCTCGAAAAAATAAATAAAGGAAACACATAGATCTTAATGAATGAAATATTCCGGTCGAAAATCTTTATAGTGGAATGTGTCGAGAACAAAATATCAGAATGATCAGTGGAAATCAAAATCACAAACCCATGCAGTTCTTGATAATTCAGGATCATACTCAGAATAAAAGTGAAAAGATCAGATCACAGGTGGTCCCAAGTTCTGTGTAAGTTCCTCAAGACAGTTCAAATTAAGATTCAGTAGTGTGTGCAGCCTCCACCCATCTGTCCACTCCCTACAGCAATTTTTTTTTTTTTTTTGTTTTGTTTTGTTAGGTCTTCCCACTCAGAAGTGAATGACCTATCATTTTAACATGTCAAGATTGTTTTTATGTAAAGCACTTTGCGCTACTTTGATTTGATACAATACAGCGTCTGGGCATGCTGATTAGACAATGAATATTTTCCTGAGGGATTCCTCCCAGACCTGGATGAGAGCCTCAGTCAACCCCTACACATGATGTCCCAGAGGTGCTGGATTGGATTCACGGCAGTCAGCTACTTCTGGCTAGTGCATGGTGTGTGATGTTCTCTGGCAAATGTCAATCAGGCTGCACGGTGGTGGGCTATAAGCACAGGCCCACTTGTGGATCTCATACCACCCTATGAGTCTGTTGTTGACAATTTAAGCAAAAACATGTATGCAAGTGGCGGGGTGGAAGCCCTTTTGTAGGACTCTGGCAGTGCTCTCCCTGTTCCTCCTTGCACAAAGGAGCAGAGAGCTTACTGCTGGGATTTTGTCCTCCAACAGCCCCCTCCATGTCTCCTGGTATACTGGTTTGTCTCCTATCTCGTCCATGCTCTCAACATTGAGCTGTGACAAACAGCAAGCCTTCCTGCCACAGCACGTATTCATGTGCCATCCTGGATGAGCTGCACTTCCTGAGCAACTTCTGTGGGTTGCCGACACCTGATGCAGATGATTCATGTTACCTCTAGTAAGGACGCTGGCAAAATGCAAATATGACCAAGACTCTGTCAGAAAGAATAAAGACAGGGAAATGGTCTGTGGCCAGGACCTTTCTCTTATAGGGGTTGTCTTGCTAATTGCCTTTCATTTCCACCTGTTGTCTCTTTCATTTACACAACAGCAGGTGAAACTGTTTCACAATCAGTGTTACTTTCTAACTGGACAGACTGATATCCCAGAAGCGTGACTGACATTTTTTAGCAGTGTAGTTTGCATTGATTTAAGTTTTGTGTGCATTATCCTTGCTTAAGTAGCCATTAGCACTCTGGTCATAAAGGGATTAATATGGTCTGCAATAATCAAGTGGGCAGTGATGTTTTTTTTGTTTTTTTTTTTTTTTTTGTATTGTCAGTTTCAGCTCTGCAGTCAGCAAGCTGGTCCATATTTTTTTTTTTTACAAATAAAGGTACTTATCGCTTTTTTTGTTTGTTATTTTTGTTTTATTCATATTGTATGATGGTGGTATAATATTACCATTTTTCTTCTGTAATGTTCTACAGTACTGAATGAAGCTTTGTTAATGGCAGTAATACTTGTTTTCGTAGCCAGTTTAGCCAAATTAAGTTGTACAAAGAATCTTTTGTATTCCCTGATTCATTACTTGGTTGTACGTGCAGAAAAATCCCAGTGTTGCTCCAGAGGTCAGACATTTCCTCCCTTACCTGCACCTCCTTAGCTAATAAGTTGCTCATTGTGTTCATGAATGGACATAGAAATAAACAGAGCTTACATGCTGATATTAAGTTTTTTCAAGATCCTTGAAACAAAAATTTTCCTTATCTATTTCACCTTAATTTTCATTACTGAACAAGAAACAACTCTTTGACGCTAGACTTGCGTCACATGTGGGACTGAAAGATCAAAAACTAAACTGTGACTCACACTTATACCCCTTTCCAACTGGCCAAAAAACCTGTTTAAACCCGTGAACAATTGGCTTTTAGTGGCAGTGGGAAAGGCTCATCGGCCCGTTTCGACCCATGTCAAACGCGTCGGCAAGCGATGCGGGTTAAAATCGTCTGCAAGCGGCTCGGCTCCAACCGGCATGCCGGGGGAACACCAGACCCGGGTTGACCTGCCAATTTATGTGATGACATTGGGCTTTACATGGCTACATTGTGACATCGCGCCAGTCGCATATCATATAAAGTACCAAAACAACTCTGCTTCGGCCACAAATTCACGTCGCCTGCATTCCATCTGTACAAGGAAGTCATCTGCTGGTTTTCCTCCGTTGTTCACTGATTTCTGTCACACAGCTGACATCGTCAACTCCCAACAAGCAGCGGCAGGGACAGAGGCCACGCAGCTTGCCAGCAGGTGACCAGGCCCGGCTTTTTTTGTCAATGGGAAAGGAGTGAAATGCCGATTACGAGCGGGTCGATGCATGTTTGAAAAACCCACGTGAACGCGCTAATTTCAGTGGGAAAGCGGCAACACATTCAATACACTTTTTCCCTGTCAAGGAATAACAAACATTATTCCCTCTATAGCCTTGTATTGTAAGACATGACTCTTCTATGATTGCACCTTTAAATGTGCATCCATGGCCATGAATATAAAATCAATGTTCCATAAAGAAATTTCAACAGCTGCCACTCATAAGAATATTTAAACCATACATCAACTAAGACATGCATGAATAAATATAATTGAGCGACAAAGTCTAAGGTAAAAGAAAGGAAAAGACTGACAGGATAATTACATCCAGAAAAAGGAGAAATGGAGAAGAGTTGTGCATCAAAGCTGAGCTTAATGATGAGAGTAAAGACTAATCCTAATTGTTTTACAGTCGTTTAAACTTATCTTTTTGTTTTGAATTTTCCATATTTCAAAACACATAAAAATTTAATTGCAATTTCATGATAAACATCAGACAATGTAGGACAAACTAAATGAAACATGCTACAGTATATGAAAGTCCAAAGTTGTTAGCCACCCTGTGTTCCTTTATAATACCTGGAAATTGAAAAGGGAAATAAGCAAAGCAGTTTACAAAACCTGTGCAAACATAAATGGAAATGAAACTTATGAAGCTACAGTAAATCAGGGTCAAAACATCTTTTATTCTCCAGCAAGCATTGTAGTGTTCTTATATTTTCCTTAAGTAGTCTTGACTGTATTTCGTTCCACACCTTGTAAAAATCATCCTGTGTTGCTTTAGTAATGTTGAGTTCCTGGCTCTGGGGAGGATTCATCACTCTATAAAGCCAGCTAAACATTACAGGATTCTTCAAACCTTCACAGATAGAGACCACATACTTGTTGATTATAAAAGACAAATTACACAAGATTCTCTCTCTTCTGATCATATAGTGCACTACGAAGCACACCCCACAACTGATTCAGGTTCTTTAATGTCAATATTCCAAATCTCGCATAGTCAAACAAGACTTCAGTGATGAGACTTTAGTGTAAAGAAACATGGTGGATGTTTCGGTCTCTTACTGTCTGGAAAAAACACGCAAAGGAAAAAGGTTGTGGAAAGTCATGGAGAGACAGTGGGGATGTGGGCTGTATGGCGCAAGCTGGAGGTGAATAAAAAATGCCACAAGCATTAGATCACTTGGAGTGCAGGACTGTGCGTTATGGCTGTGTGCTCCTTTGTTTGTTTTTACTTCCTTTTCCGTCAGTCAGCTGTTAGTCAGCTGTTAGCTGTTGCGTCTTGATTGGCTGTTGTTCCGGTACACGTGATTTCTCAGTGAGAGAGGTGTTTTTTGCTTTCTCACAGCTGTGACCACAGTGTGTGTTCGGGTCCTCTCGGCTCACCACACACACAACAGGATTTTTAGTCGCAAACATTATCTTTCCTTCCGAGACCTTCCGAGCGGATCAGACCGGACAAAATCACTCTTAACTCATTTCACACCACAGGAAGATTGGACACAATGTCATTTGCAAACATCCAACATTGGACCTTAACTAGCTTTTACCTTAAGGGGGAGATCGGAACAAAAATCAGCCTAATTTTTCTGTAGTGTGTACCCGCCTTAAGACCTGTTACCACTGATTTTCAGCCTAGCTGTTTTGTCACGTGACTTGCCTCAGATTTTTTTCAGCATTTTGCTTACTTAAAAATATCTTCTTGACAGTCACTCTAATATGGAAATAACTTCTGATGAGACTTCAGCAAAGATACATCAACTAAAATGCTGGATGGATCTCTTAGGGGCTTTGCTGGATTTTTTTCCCCTCTTTTTTAAGGATATCATTGTGAGATACTGTTTAAAAGCTACCATTTTAAAATAGGGTTCTTTGCTAAATTGTCAATTACATACATGTAGCAACACTTGGATAGCCACATCCAACATGAGCTAGGTGCCCTTTATGGAAGAATGATTCATAGGTCAGTGTTAAGTGGCTTAATGAACAAAATAAAACAAATTAAATTCCCTGAAAACGGAAGGAAAAAAATGAATAAATAAAAACACTCAGAGACCTTTTCTGTACAAAGCCTGGGGAGATATTGCTCATGACCCCTTTAAAAGATTACACGAAAGTGTTGCGCCTCAGAAGCAGAACTTAAAGAAATAAGGTCAAAGCCTCACGATTTTGAGCCACTATGATAGTGTTCGGCCCTAAGTCTAATGAGAGTTAGAAAACACTAGTGTTGTCTGCTAGTTTCACATTAGCCCCATCTCTGACCTTGGCACAGAGCTGCTGTGTGCAATGGCTGTAGGTAATGTTAAGCTAGCCCCATTTGTTTATAGGATTTTATACACTGGTTTTCCCCCAAGCAAACATTGTATCTTCTTTTCCCTTAAGATTCAGTGAGTAACATACAAAGTGCTGAGGTCACTGTGAGGGACCGAGGGACCAAGCTGGCAGGCATACAGAGTCATTGGTGGATTTTTTTTTCTACCACACAGTTGTTGGCTCATGAAAGAGGTCAACCAAAGAGAGGTACAGTAAATTCGAACTATAATAGCACTGCATGACTAAACAAACAAATTGACCAAAAAAAAAACCCCAAAAACAAACAAACAAAACAAACAAATACAAAGACTAGCTCATTTAAAGGGTGATCAGACTTGGAGAAATACAAAACAGAAGAATTACCAACTAATTGTTCATTCAGTGGAACAAGATAAAAGGTTTTCATCTGAATTTAAACCCTATTGCCAAAAAAGATAGTTGCGACAGAAGCTTAAAAGTGAAATCTTCATGTGATAGACATTTTAATAGACAGTGATTACAGCTTTGAAATCTTATTTTTAGCTATTCAAACTGAAAACCCAGCAGAAAGACTCTAATGAGGATGGGTTTCATTATATTAGAATTTTACTGAGCTTCACCCAAAAACTTCTATTTGCAACTGCACAAATCAAAGCAGAACATTTCTAACACCAAAACTCTTATTTGCTCAAAATCTGCATATTCAAATTCAGATTTCTGTTTACAAGGATTACAAGTTCAGTTCCCCTTCCCTTCACAGTAAAACTGCAAGATTAATACCATAGCAGCCTGCTTAATGAAGCATGAATTTGTAAACTAGAGGATTTTAGCATTAAAAGGAAAACCATTACCTGTTTTAAAGATCATGGCAAATGTAACTCAGACTGGATTTTCAATTGCAGAGAGCAAACAGATACAGAACATCACTCATTTGCCGTAAGACACTGACATACAGTATGGAAATGTATCAAAGAACAAGGGTAAAATCACAAAACATGCTAAATGATAAAAGTTCGCAGCAAAATTTATTCTAAAATGGTCTATATTCCATGTTGCTGTGAGATGTAAAGAGATGGCCTCAAACTAGAGAACTGAGTAAAAACATGTTCAGGTTCCAGGGGTCACCAAGAAATCCAACTTCAGGAAGTCTAAAACCAGCAAGTCATGTAAATGACTTGTAAACAACTAAATGTACATTGAACATTTAGTTGTTTACAACTAAATGCTTAAAATAAGTTAGTTCAAGGTTTGCTCTGATGTCTGAGCAGTAAACATTTTTATCTTACTAAAGTACTCTCTTTTCAAAACACTTGTACAGTTTTACAGGCTTGATCAAATTCATACTGTCTGAAACTGCTATCATCCTCACATACTGACCACAAACTGCGCACTAGCAGCATTTCCTTCCGAGCAAATTTCCAGATATGACTCAAATTCACAGCTGCATTTCTTGAAAGGTCACAAGGCCATCAGTGAATTTTTCAAGTTGTTGTACATATCAGTTAGGTTCAGCTCAGAAATAAGAGTTAAAAGTGAGTACAGAAAATAGATACTAATACTTTGTCTGAAATAGATTTAGGCAGATTCTTTTAGCAGATCTTTTAAAGCAGGAAATTCAGTGGAAAATTAACAGAAAATAGCATCACCAAGAACGTTGGCCTTGGATTATCTTTCATTGAAGTTAGAAAGATTTTGGAGTCAGCACCTTGTGGCCGTCGCTCATGGAAAACTTTTAATCTGCTTTACATTGAACATTGGATTGCCTTGTTAATCTTTTATACAGTCTGTGCTTACAACTTTTTCATCTGCTTCATCTTTCTGTGTTTTTTTGTCTTTCAGCAGTCTCTGAAAATAGTAACTACTCCTTGAAACCCTTATAACTAATGTTATGAGTTGTTTTCTCTTGCAGAGATTAAGCTGGCAGATGCTGCATTACCACAAACCAGAGACGGTGCAGTCATTTCCTTTCAGCTGCGACGGCTCCTCTTGGGAAGGTGCCCCTACGGAATGACATGTTGTCTGCAACCACGTCCCTCTCAGCAACAAGAGATAATGACTGGATAGAAGTACTACAATTTAACTTGTATTACTCAATGACCAAATAAGGCAAATCTAAGTTAAAACAAGTAGGGAAAAAAATTAGATTAAAGATCATAGCTAAAACTTTTTATTTTATGAAAATAACTTAAAAAAAAATAATACATCCATAACACAGGGTGTCCAGCTCCGGTCCTGGAGGCTGCAATCCTGCAGGTTTTCAATATGTTCCTCCCCCAATTTACCTGAATAAATGAATCCAACAGGCTATGAAGCTCTGCACAATGACCCTTTAATTTCAGTCAGGTGTGTTGGAGCAAGAAACATGGAAAACCCACAGGACAGTGCCCTTGAGGACCACCGGTCTGGAGGGATGCCGAATAAAAGTATTACTGTAATTTTACTAAGAAATAAAGTAAAAGAACCTTTCAAATCAATTTTGAAGTGTCCAAAAAAAAATATAAATATTTACATCTGATTACCATGCAATCGTCTACACTAAAGGATTCTGTGCCATTAGCATTATCTTAGAAGTTGCTGGCTAAATTTCTCTGTGTAGGAATAGCATCTTTCTTCCGTTACATTTCTTAAATTCAAGCTGATAAAAAATTGAAGCCGGATGAGGGAGAGGGTAGCAAAGGGGCTCAAAATCCCTGCGGAGGTTGTTACTTTCCTCCTGACCATGTTGGTTATACATTTGTGAATGCTAATTAACGGGTAGCTTGTTTGGAAACATTGCTATTGCTCATTGAGTAAGCAAGTGTGAGTGCGACACATATTGGCAGGGAGGAATTTAACATGTACAGTAGCTAGGCTATAACCTTTAAAGGAGCCCTATCATGAAAAATGGACTTTTAAGAGCTTTTCAGCATGTCAGTGTGTTATTTCCTCATCAAGAAATGATTTAAATCGTTATTTTTCTTCATTCATGCATATTTGAGTAATCTACATGAATATTTAAACCAAGCGCTACCTCCCTGCAAACGGCTGACTACCCACCGCGTTACGTATGAACGTGGCACCAATCACGAAAGTCCAAATGCGCACGCTCAGTATCGTAGCAAGACGCCCTCTGTTGAACAGAAACCCAGAGAATCCTATCCACACTCTCTGAGGAAGAAACTAACACCTGCAGGAAGATTTCCTCAGAGACAAGCAGCCATCAGCTAACAGACGTTTGCTCCAGAGTTCAGGAGAATTTTCTTCCTTTTTTTTTCTTTTTTTTAAGCTCTAGAGGACAGCAAGTTGGGAAAAATGCAGTTACGTTCAGCGTGGTTATGTTCAGCGTGGGAGTTTATTGTTGTACTGGATGAATCGACTTGCCAGAAGTGGTTGGATTTTAACTTCAGGAGCAGAAAAAAACTCAACTTTGTGTGTGAACTTCACTCCTGACAACTTCATGAATCTCGGGCAGTAAAGTGTTTTTTTCTCTGGGATTACTTCTGAAACCTGACGCAGTTCCTACTATTAAAACGCGCATGGACAGACAACAACACTGGTGAGTCAACACATCTCTCAGCTCAATGCTAACTGTTAGGCTATGACTTGTTCGCTAATTTACTTACTTGTCAGGGGTCTCTGTGGTACTTCTGTGGTACTGCGTATACTTCAAACTCCATATCAGACTCTGGGTCAGGCGCATACAGCTCCATAACAGGCTTCTCCATTTGATCCCGTCGATCGGAGTCCGATTATCCATCAGTGTTTACAAGATCCACGTGAGTGCTGCTTAGCTCAGCGCTAACTGTTAGCCTATGATTTGTTCGTTAAATTACTTGCTTGTCAGGGGTCTCTGTGGTACTTCTGTGGTACTGCGTATACTTCAAACTCCATATCAGACTCTGGGTCGAGCGCATACAGCTCCATAACAGGCTGGTCTGTTTTATCCCGTCGATCGGAGTAATTATCCATCAATGTTTACTACTAACATCCACATGAGAGCTGCCGGTGCCGGTGCTACAGACAATTCTGTGACCCTTCAGAATAAGTGTCTCTTCCGGGGCGACGTCATGAAATGGGCGTAAAACATGCTGCAATTGGTCGAGAGCTCCGCGGTTCAGTACAGTCAGCCATCTTACTTCCGTGTTGGAAATTAGATGCATCGAAAAACTAATATTTAACACCAAATTAGTTTCTATAGTAACGATGGGAACATATCTAGCTTATAAATGCCTATATTTGACTTTTGGAACATTTGAAAAGCATGATACAGCTCCTTTAAAGGTTGAGTCTGGAGTTCCTCCCTGTTTCTGTTTGTAAACAACACTATTCAAACTGAGAGCCCCTCCCCTCGGGCTAATGGTGGCATCGCTCTTCAGCGTACTCAGCTTCAAGTTTCTCCTTCAGAGCTCGGAAGCGGGTGAAAACCAATCAAAATTAACCCTAGTTTTCCAACATACAATATCTAAAGCTCTTTTCACTACAGACTACTTCCTTTTCTTCGCTGCGTCCACCGAGAGTTCGAGTGACTGGCAATTGCTCCAATCAACAGTTTATCCCCACACAGCGTCATGCCCTTAGCTCTGTCATTGGCTGGCGATATAAACAGAAATCTTGGCCCAGGCCCCAGAAACGTCCCAAACACACCAAAACAAAGGGAAAAAGCAAGTTACAGACAGTGGGAGAGGGAGTTGCAAACAAAGTCACCACCACACGAGCGTAAAGGCCCAAAGGTGCAGATTAAAGGAATAGTTCACCCTCAGAATGATTTAACTTTATTTTCCACTTACCCTGATGGTGAGCAAGACTCTGGACCACTTTTGTAATACGTCAAATGTAGCCGGAGATCAGGAAACTATGCCATTTATTATATTTTTAGAGTCTAAACTAGACTACATCGCATGCCCAGCAAGCATGCCGATGCTCGTTCACAAAACTACGGGAGCCACTGCAGACGAGATCGCGCGTTCTCTTTTTTCTTTCTTTCTTTTTTTTTTTTAGATCAATATCCAACCCCTCCTGTGTTTGTCCCGGTTTGTTAAGAGCTCTTGCGCTCTTACCACAATGTAAACAGAGAATTTCTTCTTCTACGCTTGCATTATTGGCAGAGTAGGCTCTGAACGGCGAGGCTTCCGTAGTTTCGTAAACGCGCATGTGCGCGCTACATGGACGTAAACAATACTCCTTTATAGACTCTAAAAAATATACTAAATGGCGTAGTTTCAAGTAAATTCTGGACGCTACCCACTCAGGGCACTTGGATTACATGGGACGAGCAGTATGGAGGAATATTGACAATTTTTTGTGGACTTTTATGGACCTTTTTGGCTCGGACCCTGGCGAACTCCATTGGGGGGAAACAAGAAGTCGTCCTGATCTCCGGCTGCATTTGGCATATTGAAAAAGTGGTCCAGAGTCTTGCTCACCATCAGGATAAGTGGAAAATAAAGTTAAATCATTCTGAGGGTGAACTATTCCTTTTAAGATGGATTTCACTTGCACAAGTCTAGTGTTTATTTTCAGGGGGAAACTCCGGACGCTACCTTTAAATCAAATTCACAAGACACCTTCCTCAGCTGTCATATTTGCTTAATAAAACAACTGCATTTATATCAAAAGGCAGCTTAAAACATTTTTATGGGATTCTCATTTTCTGGCAAAATATTAAAAGGAAATTTTTTTTGTTTTGTTTTTGTTTTTTGTTTTTTTTTTTAACCAAATTGCAGAGATTAGAAAAAGAGAAAATTAATACCATCAAGCAAAGGTACAAATTACACTCATTCTAAACTTCACATAACTAAACTTAGTGTTGGAGATTGCTTAAGCAGGTGCATGCCCACAATATTTTGATTTAATGAAATATTCATTGATAAATGTGCTCAACTAAAACATTCTAAACATGTTATTTAATATCTTATATGTCTTTGGAATTTTTCCCCTCAGAAAATAGTAATAAATAAGATTTGCTGCCTCCCAAAATATTACAAATTCTCTTTTGCCATCCTTTTAAATCATCTATGTTTTATTGTATGTTATTGCAGACACTAAAGTCATTTCAGATTAAAGCTAAGGCAGTTCACCTTTTTTTGCGGCGCATCATTCTCAATCACATTTAGTGTATAAGCTTAACACTGCTGACCTTCTCATAGCTAATGACCCTTGTCATCACACAGGCTCCAAAGCAGCACTTTACACCAGGGAGACAGTATAAACAACCGCTTCGGTTGAGCGGTCCTCAGTCACTGCTCCGTAATGGCAGTTACCTTGGCACAGTGATATCTGTCATCATCACCCAGCATTAATTTATCATGAGGGATAAGGCATAAGAAGGTGCATAGGGACCAAACCTAGCTCTGCAGTGACAGGGGCTCCCTCTGGTGTGATGACAAAAACGTTCAGAGCTCCATGCTGTGACGGACAACAGAATATGCACGTCACAGATGTAAGAAATTAGATCAAGGGAAGCTGAATGCCCCCCCCCAGATAATGATGGTAATTTCTCACCTTTTCAATATACAGCTTGTCTGTCTTGTTCTATTTATAAATGTCTACCTATCACTTTATAGTTCCTCAATTTAGAGAAAAAGGATGAAAATAAATAGATAAAAACATGATGGATAATAAGGTGCACAACAAGTTGTGACCATCACATTTGTCTGACACCTGCAAAAGCTCTTTACAGTCACTGTGACATGGTGCAGACAAGCTTTGCTTTACAGTAAGTAGTAGCATGTTAACAGTAACCCTGGTAGGGTTTCAGACAGTTCCATGGGGGCTGTGAAGAGGACACTTTGCCTCTCATAGGATTTCAGAGCAGATGGTTGCCTGGGTGTGCAGACTCAGTGGCAGTACCTCCTGCTCCTGTTTTGTCTCCCTGGCATCATGCAGCTCCTTCGTGGAGGGCAGATGACAGCCATTCACCCACTCATCAGTGCACACATCATGTTGGAGCTTGTCCTTACAGTAGGAGGGGGCAGATTAGAACCAGAATCTGGTGGGGGATTTGAGGATGTTTTCAATCAATGATTTACAAAAATGGAGCAGGACTGGATGGGGATAATGCTGGTCTTCTCCACACATGCAATGGAGATTTTATGATGTGTCCCCCCCCCCCCCCTCCTTTTTTTTTTTTTTCCTTAGCAGGAGATTTTGGGTTTGGTGAAGCAAACCAACAACCAGACTAGAATATGGATTGAACACTTTCACAGTTGCAAGGCTGCTTTCTGTAATATGTCCCATGGCTGATACTGGACAGGTAAACTGGGAAAATGTTGTAATAATGCCAATTAAAGTAGACATTCATAATAGGAACAGCAGAAGTAATTGTACGCCCAATGAACACCAGTTTAAGTATTCAGTTAATTTGTCATATGCCACTTTCTGTATCTGCACATCATGCTTCCAACTTATGCTCTTCTGTCAGTTGCTTCAGAGCCCTTGTTGTCCAACCCAGTCTGTTTCATTCTCTAACGTGCAGACTCACTACATCTGCAAGGAATGTTTAAAGGAAAAAAGAGAGGGAACTTATTGGTGGAACACAGTGCAGTTTGATTCTCATGTGTGATTGTTTTTTGTTTGTTTGTTTGTTTGTTTGTTTTTTGCTTGTTTTATTGTGGGAACTTGAAAACTTACAGAAGACTAAACATGAAAAAAAATATACAGAGACAATGAGACACAAATATGACAGAAAAACATAATGGGTAGATATACATTTATGTGTACCTATTATTCAAGTGGGGCCATCGAGAGAAACAGAGACCAAGAATTAGACTTACTTTACAGTATCTGAACATGAAGTCTGTGAACATGTCCGACTAAGTTGTTGATCACAGTGTTGTTAAACTCCTCTATCTTAGCCTTCAGTTTGATGAGGCTCTCAAATTTTGATCCCAAAACTTAAAAACCCAAAATGTAACTTTTAGACCTTGAAAATATGCTTTTCTGACTTGTTTTGATGGCACACCAACATTCATTGAGCGCATTTTCGAGCCGCCACTGCCCAGAGGCATCCCAAGTCTCAGAAACTGCACTAACTTTTGCTTCGGGGACGGGGCCATGACGTTGCGGCTGACTATTGGTTGCGCACCGCATCATATGCTAGCAAACAGATATAAACCAGACATGAACACACTGGGTGTTTTGAACGTTATTGGCTGGAGTGAGCTCACAGTACAGGATCAAGGACGAAATTTTGATTTCAAAGGTGGGGGTGACACGAGTATGATTAATAAACCTGCCAGCGGCTGATTCAGTGAAGATAAACGTAACAAAAGGTGGAAAATCTATGAGCAACTTCTAATTCAAGTATTTACAATAATGAAAAAAATATTGCCAAATAAACTAGTTAATTTCCCTACTGTGAGTTCCTGACCAGCTCATGAACTCACTGCTTGTCGCTCACTACTATTTCTTTTCAATAAAATGATACATTCACACATTTACAGACTTTTTAGTTCACCAGCCTCCATAAGAAACTGTACCTGCCAGTTTGCTTCTTTCATCTGGCAAAATACTGTTGTCCTCCAAATTATTCATAAGCTCCATTTAAAGAAGGAAAAAAAAAAATCTGTCAGTGATATAAGATGAAATTGATAAAAGTAACAATAAATAAAAATTCTCTGAAAATTGATATTGAATTGTGGTTTGAAAGAAATGGCAACACTTTGAGACAATCACTACAATCTGGTGTTTTCTCTAAAGTTCAAAAAGATCACATGCGACAGGTATTTTTGTCCACTGTTCATTGGAAAGGTGCTCTAATGTGTCTGGGACAGTTTTGTTTGCTCTTTTTAAAAAAAAAATTATTTTCAACCATAATTCAAAACCAATATTTTGCTTCACTAAATTATAATTTTGTAAATGTTTATTTATTATTCATTTCTTTAGTTTCTTGTTATTTGAATTACTATTGTGAATTTAGCCTTTTCTTTAATTGGAGGGTATGAATAATTTTGAGGGCAACTGTAGATGCAGGTGTCTGAATTTTGAAAGCTCTGATACAGATTATCACCTAACATTTGTCACAATGCTTCATCTCATGACTAACACGTTTTGTTCTTTTAACCTCAGCTGTGAGCCTCCAGCCTTTTCTCCTCCACCTCCATCAGCTTCTCCTACTTTCCTTCCTCCAGCATTTCCTCCTGTATCTCCTCCTGCATCCCTATTATACTTCACCTGACAATAATATATTCAGGCATGACATGAACAGTTGGACAATTTGAGAAGCAAACAGACATGGCTGAGAAGAGCTGTCAGCAGGTGGCACAGGCTACTATACACATAACTGCAACAAACAACGCAGTTGTCACTAACAGAAAACCAGAGATCTGGGCTGTTTTTGACTGTGCCTATTATTTTATTTAACTCTGCAGAAGTAGAAACAAATGATTAATTGTTTTTGGTCATTCATTAATATTTTGTTACATCTCATTCCTGTTGGGTTTTCCTCTCTCTAAACATCAACAGGCATACATGCCCAACAAACTCCATCTGACAAACTTCTGTTCACAAAGTCATTAGAGACATAATAAATTCATGCAAATTCAGTGTAATTCAATTTAAACAAATCTCCATTGGCCCAATTTATAACAACTGTGTTATACAAGCCAATTCATATACAATGGCCTTGCTAAGAAAACAAAATGGAGGGCATCTTGTCTTCAGTTCAATCCACCATCCGTAAACATACGTACACAGGGCAACAATAACAATTTTGGTCAAATTTTGGTAGCTCCTGTCAAGCTTTGGGATGGATGACTTTAGAGTTCACATAAGAAAAAGTTAATAAAGAGTATTTCCATTGTCTTTATATCTATTTTAGAACATGACTAAATATTTTAATTGACCCTCCTCTAAGTCCCGCCCCCCATATAGTTGCTACGGCTGACAAGCTCTCTCTTCTGGTTAATTTTCGCCATCAAAACATGGATTGCTTTTGATTCCTTTTTTTGTTTCGTTTAGGGTGCATAGCTGAAAATGATTTATATAAAAAAATAATAAGAAGAAACAATAACAAAAGAATAATTTCTATATGTCTGATCTTCATGTGTTTATCTGTCTTGATCACATGCTTCCACCACCTGTTTCCCTGTCCTCTCCAGACATTTCCTGACTGACGAGATACTTCCTCTTCCTCTTGACATACTTTGTCACATTCTAAACCTTTTCTTCACCTACATATTCCCTTCCTCCCTTTACAAACTCTTCCCTCTGAAGAACCCATGTGGAACAATAATTACAAACCTCATCCTGAATGTAAGGGGTTTGGTTGGCTCAGCTGATACTGATGTTTGCTCCTCCAAAACGGAAAGCATTAGCTCCTTCTACCTCTGCCCAATTCTTTTTTTCCTAGCTATTCCTGCCTAGTTTCTAATGTATTCTACCCCTTTGGTGGCCTCCAGCCAGCCTCACTCTTATGTCCTCTAACAATAGAGAGGCAGGAGGTCACTTGATGCCCTCAGAAGCTCGACTCTACTCTCTTTTGCTCTCTTCATATCCCCCAATATATTGTACTCCAATGTATGCTTGTCTCTGCTTTTCTCTCCCTTTTTCCATCCATTCCCCTCTATGCTCTCCCTGGCTCTCTGGGTGAATGTCTTACCAGGATCAAACTAAGCTTGCTCTCTCACGATCTTTTGTTTTTTCTTTCAGGAGAGAAAACAACTAATTTGAGGCATAACAGGGGGAAATTTTACTTTTTGTGCATTGAGAGAAATAAAACACAACCATTCAGCCAAAGGGACATTCTCTTGGCCAAGTGGCCAGGGCACATGATCACTTGGAGGCATAGTGACAGGACCGTCAACTGCCACATCTCTCCCCCTCTTTTCCCAAAAGCACATCCTCATGCAGGCTGCCACAAATTTCTAATCCATGGACTAGTGTACATGGATCCTGCCGACAACGCCAGAATGTGGCATGGTACGCAATGAGGGCCCAGGCGGGATTTGACCCCCAGACTCCCAGGCGAGAGCCATGCTCGCTAACCACTCAGCCAAAGGGACATCCCCTTGGCCACATCCCATTCCCACTCCACTCTTGAGGAGTGGAGAAGACAGAGGAGAAGGGGGGGGAGGAATATTTGAGAGGAGAAGGTTACATCAACGTAATCTTCTAAACTACTAACCGCCCCCATATTTTTTATTTTATTTTTTATTTTAACTTTAAACTTAGTAGCCAGGGTGCATCATCACTCGTAGGCATAGTGACAGGACTGTCAACTGCCACATCACAAATCCAGCTACTTTAAAAGTCGATATTTGGTACAACCATCTTTTCCAAAGACTGAACTTTCTCAGACAAGCTAGCTTGTATTTTCCTTTAAGTATTGTTTAAAAATAGCTGTATAGGTTTCTTGAAGGACAATTCAAGCTTTTTTTGGAGGCTGGTTGTCTTGTGCTTTGCTCTCTGTCAAGATGATCCTACTCTGCTTCAGTAATGATGACGTCTGGACTCCTGAGAGGATTCATCACTCCATAAGACCTGTTGCGCCTGATTTTTAGTCCAATTCTTGTGTTGTTTGGCATACCTCAACCTATTCTTCCTGTTTCTCTTCCTTAAACTGACTTCTTGACAGCCACCTTTCCATGGAGACCATCTCTGATGAGGCTTAAGCAAATAGTGGATGGATACACTGAATGGCCAAATGCATCTCTGAGGTCCTGAGTCAGGGGCTCACTGGATTTTTATTTTCTTTGTTAAAAACTATTTCTTAACATGTCTCCATGGAAAAATGGCTGTCAAGAAGCCATTTTAAGGATGGGAAACAGAGAGAGAGAAAAGGCTGAGGTATGCCAAATTACACCAGAGCTGAACGAAAGTGCTGTATCCTCCCCAAGAGCACGGACCTCAACTTAATTGAAGCAGTGTGGGATCATGATGACAGAGAATGGAACAAAGGGCAGTCAACATCCAAAAAGAGCTTTGAAAAGTCCCTCAAGAAGCTGATAGATATTCCTGGAAACTACTGACAAACAATACAGCTGGATTTAAAAGGATGCAGGCTACAAAATATTAAATTTCAAGCTCATTAAATCTTAAGTACTTTGTTTTTGACTCATATATCATTTTTATAAAGTAGGTGTGCTCATGTTTCAACAAATTGTACTATGAATATATATATATATATGCATATATATATATATATATATATATATGTATATGTGTGTGTGTGTGTGTAGTGTATATGTGTATATATATATATATATATATATATATATATATAAACTATACTCACAAAAAGTTAGGATATCCAAATTTCGTTTTTTGGAGAACAGAATGATGCAGAATAAATATTTAAGCATTGAACAATGTACATGTGCATTGAAAAGTTTAGAGAAAGTTTACTTCAGTTCACCTGGAAAGGTTGTAGTAGATTTTAGATTCATTCTGACATCATACAAAAAGCCAAATATCCTTAACTTTTTGTGAGTACTTATATATATATATATATATATAAATATATATATATATATATATATATCAATTCCAGGCTTCCCCACATTACATGCCGAAGTGTCCTTGGGCAAGACACTGAACCCCAAGTTGCCTCCCGATGTGCCTATTGGGGTATGAATGTGTGTGTGATTGGGTGAATGTGACGTAGTGTAAAGTGCTTTGAGTGGTCAGTACGACTGGAAAAGCGTTATATAAGTACAGTCCATTTACCATATGTGTGTGTGTGGTGTGTGTGTGTGTACATATTCATTACCATTACTTTTGCAGCCAGTCATTTCATGTTTAGTTGATTACTCCACACTTGTATTCAGTTTGTCATCATTCATCATTAATTTTTTTATGATCATTTCATTTACTCACGATTATGTTGATATAAGAATATTTTGATTTATGAATTAAATCCTGTCAGCACTAAATACTTTAATGCAGTTTAACACCTCTATTGTAAGTAACACTTTATTGCTTTTATTTCTTTACAAAATGTCAGTTTTTTGTATTTTCACTACTCTTATTTTGCACCTTAGCACTGTATCTTCTGTACTGTTTGCAATGAGTTTTCTTAACACTGCATAAGTTTGCACTTTATGCCAAGTCTGTTTTGTACTGCATTTTATGCAGAGATGGAATATTTGGTGCCTTCAAGAAAAAATCCTGCTATGTCTTTGGATCTGCCTGTACAATGTAGAACAGGTGTTTTCACTGATGAGCTTATATACCTGGCAGGAGAGCTGTGGTAATTAAATTCAGCTGCTTTAATAATTGGTTAGATCAATTGCTGGACAGGATTTTTACTTTTAGACCAAAGATTTCTACCTCTGATTTTATGTATCTGTTTTTTTTTTGTTTGTTTGTTTGTTTGTTTTGTTTTGTTTTGCTTGTTTTCTTTTATTTTTTTTTAATGATTATTTCTATTGTTAAACTCTTACATTTCTCTTCCACCTAGAACTGCAGATGGAAACTAGCTAGAAAGCAGGGCATCTCTTCTCAGTCCGGTCTGAGTTTAATATTTTACAGTACATGGCCTCTGAAAAATAAATTACTAACTTTTCTTTAATTTAATGTAATATTTTGAACATGGATTTCTAGTTGTTTTTTTTCTCATGGTGTTGTTTAAAGTTTTCTATTGTTAATTGTTGACATTGTTCCTCTTTGAGATAAAGTAACACTCTATCGTGTTGATTTGAAATGTCAAAACACAAGTGTTTGACACATCTAATTCGTTAACATTTTCACAAAGTGAAATATTTCAGTTAATATTGACTTGGGTCCATTCAAGATTTAAACCAAGATTCCTGTCCTTAATTACCTTGATGGTAAATGAAGATTGTGAAGAGAGGTATCATCTACCATCTCTAACAATGGACAGTTAAAAATCTGCTTACACAAGTGATGTGTCATGCTCTGAAGAGCCGACTCTGAGAGCTGATGCTTTTACAGTGAATCAGAGTAAGATTCATTGAGTAAGAACCAGCTCCCAGTTTTTAGGAGAACTTTCCCAAACTTTGTTTTGATTGACCACTTTGAAGACCACATGACCAGTCACGTGCAGTTCAGGCTTGTGGAAACAGAGGAGGACAGATGGAGCAGACAGTGGTGAGGAGAGTGCATGAGTTCATCACGTTATCCTGTAATATAACTTGAAGTGAAAACAGAAAGTAAAGCGGCACCTGGCTGCAGTTTAATTTATTTTGTTGTGTACCTTTTCTTCACCTGGAGACTACAGATGCATGCATACATGTGTTGCTACATATGTTCATTAATGTGTACTGTCCCTATCAAATAAGCAAATAAGTCATTTAAAAAAAAATGAAGATAGAACAAATGCACAAAATTATAAGGCTTCTCATAAAAACACTGAATGCAGAATGGTTTGTCTTAAAAACCATTTAGTTTTTGCAAAGTTAAAGTGAAATTATTGGACAAACTGATTAATCCAGGTGTGCCTGACCTCAGTTACCATGACGACAATGGCCAGACACACCTGGATTAATCCGTTTGTTCAATAATGAAAGACAGGAAACAAAGGAGCACTACTAAATCCAGGAAGAAGTGGGCTTTGTGCATATACTGTAGTCCATTCACTTAACTGGTGCAGGATTGAGCAGTGGAGTCACAAAGCATGATGGGAAATATTCAAACTAAAAAGGGTGGAGTTTCCCTGAGTAACTCTGATAGAGTCATTTTTCTTTGACACTGAAAAGAAAATACTTGTTTTAACTCTGAAAATTATCACCAGCACTGCTGGCCATCAGGGGGATTTTACTCTCACTGGCGTTGGAATTACTCTGCAAGAGTTAATGTGATTTAACAATTGAAATTTTACACTGGGGATTTTGCTGTAGTTACTGGCTGACTTCAGAAGGTACTGGAAGTCCAGGTAGATGAGTAGGCTACTCATTGTATCATTCATCAGTTTTTTGTAAGAAGAGGTTTGCAACAGGTACTGTAAGTTGTTCAGTAGAGAACAGCACTTCCAAACCACAAGGATATTTTTGCTCATACATAACCCACATCTGACTTTACAACAGCACAAATACAATGTGTTTTCAGACCCCTGGTCACTTTCACATGCGATGCTAAATCAGACACACAATGATTTCAAAGAGACCCTCACAGTTATGCCACATTTCATCTGACTTTTACATAATAACTGAAACAGACTCAATGATTCTGCACTAGAGGAAGCTAAATGTCGCAAGATCAAATGTAAACAATGTATGAAATAATATTATGTTATGATTTTGTGGCACAACTCCAAAACTGAAGGTTGAAGCTACAAGTTTAATTCCTCCCTGAAGTATGTGTCACACAAACACTCGCTTACTCAATTAGCATTAGTAAAACAGAGCCAGCTAACCATTAATTCGCATTAGCAAATACTAGCTTGCATGTTTAGGAGGAAAATGGCAACCTCTTGACCTCCACAGGGCTTTTGAGCCCCTTTGCGTGGCTGCCATTTTGCACCTGCGGCCCCTCCGACCACCACTGCAACATTCACACACATTCGTACAAGGCAAGGAGGGTTAAGTGTCTTGCCCAAGGACACAATGACATATGGCTGGGGGATCGGGATTTGAACCGATGATCCTCCGATCATTGCTCGGAGGATCGGCAATGATCGGAGGACCTACTCTACCACCTGAGCCACTGTCGCCCCAAATCATGTCTACTTTTAAGTAGTTCTGTGTTCTCTGTTCAGAAATCATTATAGTTATTTATATGCTGTAATTTTTTATTGTTTCAGTGAAATGAACACCCCTAGACGTTCTGTGGATGTATTATTTTGGAGAAAATTTCTTTGATGGAAAATCATTAGCTATCACACACACGGTCCACACGGTCTTGTTGATTTAAAATTTTCCTCTGCAAACACAACAGCTGCATTTGCTGTCAAGTCTTCCTTTTCCCATTGATCTGTTAAGCACATTAAGCAACCACTGCAGTTGTTAAAAAAAATAAAATAAAATAAACAACAACTTTGAACTTTGTATCCTTACAGCTTTTTTCATCATGATGTCCTAAAAAACTTACCCTGGTAATTTGCAGTGTACAGCCTACTTAACCTCAAGAGTAAAAAATGGAAAAATAGTCATGCTATGGACTAATCCGACGAGCATTTTGTGTTTTGTGCCATCTTGCGGCACCGCCATTGCAAGGGGAACTAGTCCCAACCTCGTATCTGCCAACGTGGAAAGCAGCATGAATATCTGGATTTACAACATTGGACAGTCGTCTAAGGTCATGATAACCTATAGGTATGTTATCCCGGAGATCTCTAAAGTATTCTGACATTTTTTTTATTTATTTTTTTCACATCGGAGCATTGATTTAAACTATTATTCATCTCTGGAAACTGGCTTTAATGACAAGCCACACTGGAATAACACACACATCTCATGATTACTTATCAAAGTTTAAAAAATTTAACTCTTTCAAAGGTCGTTATTTTTCTATTTTTATCACATATTTGGCTTTTGGTTTTGTTTAAGGGCTGTACAACTGACAGACCACGTAGCCTTCACATGTCCTGCAGATGAAAGTAAAGGCTGCAGGACACTGTCTTCCTGATCCGTTAGTGTTTGCGACTGAACTGTAATTATTTTTTGGTGACAACAGAGCAAATAACATATTTCACAATATCTCCCAGATTTGTGGAGTTAACATCACAAAGCAACATCACAGCTGTCTCTGTTAGCATTAGCTAGCATAACAACATTATGTGGTGCTTCATTTTCGGGAGCATAGATACTTGAAATAAAGTGTCAGATTAATGAGTGTTCACCATAATTTACCGTGATTTTGTAGTTGGGGATTAAATCCAGTGTTTTCTCCGCCGTGGCAGCAAGTTATTCCTCCTCTGCTCTGTGTCCGATATTCCTCCCTGATACGAAAAACAGTGACATCAGTGGACTGAGCAGCAGCACCGTCCAGTTTTGTCACAGACAGCAGAAATCTTCATGAAACCTCGTATGAAGTTTTTTAAATGGCAGAAACATTTTTAAAAGACAACTTGAACTGAAATTTTTAAGCAGCAACTTGTGATGGTTACCATTTATCCTTCCTGGTCTTTTCTTATGGTGTCGAGAGCAGCTGCATCAGTAGCCAGCAGCTCCATAAGCTACATGTGGAGTCAGCAGAGGAACTTACTATCAGGTCTTGATCGACCTCCCTCAACCCCCTCCTACTCTCCATCCCAGTCCTGGACCATGCTTACGACCATGATGAATGATTCATTCCTTAAGCAGAACAGCTGACTCATCGCTGCATCTTAGCTCCATATTTCCAGAGTGAGCAGAAGCTGATTGGCTTCTCCAGCAGTCTTGCCTCCTCACCAGCTGCAACTACCTTCTTGATCTACTGCTGAATATGCAGGAAATAGAATATTTAAATGTATTGCTGCTGTTTAATCATAATGAGCAGTGGTTACCAGATGATGTGTATCAACATAATTTTTCAGTGCATGAGGTTTTATCTAAATTGCTGCCTTATGGGGCTATACCCAATTCAAACAGCCTGATCATTTGTTACACACGTCATCTTAAAAGCTAAAGTTGCTAAATAGTCAAGAATCAGATCGCTGTGAATGTCTGTATCTTTGAAGATATTGGATTTGGGGCCTTGGTGCACACATAGTCACACTCACACTGTGACTTTCTAAGATGAAGGACATTTTAGTTCTGCTCTGCTGCATTGGGCTAATGGTCAATAACACATTTATTTTCATCACAGTACGTGTTTGTGTGTGAGCGTGTGTGTCCCTCACTTCCTTCTCAGGCAGTTATTATGGACATTTGAAATTCTGTGCCAGCTTCTAGATTGAGCGGAGGGGGGAATTACTCATCTGCCTCAGATATTGTGCTCCTTGGTGGTGCTTGGCTTTGCGGCTGACTTAATGAGAGTCGAAGGCTTTGTTGTTGTTGAATTTCTCTATTCATTCAAAAGAGGAGGAAAGGTGCTCCAGTGAGGAGGAAGGGGAAAATAAGGTAGCTACTCTCAGCTCCTTTTCCTGGTGAAAAGGAATGACAACTAATACCTGAGGGCACTTCCTTATCTCCAGCCTGTCAACACAGACAGGCCATATCATTCAGCAGGAGCTTTACTCAGTGGGAAAAAGCCATCCACCAATGGGAATAAGCATTTCCTTGAAAACAGTGATGCTCTATCTCTCGCTGTGCCTCTGTAACCTTTATCATACAGTGTTTATGGAAGAATGGTTCCTCACTGCCAAATACTGAGACTTTCTTTCATTTCCTGATTTCAAAGCAAGGCTGAGATGTTCTCGGCTTAGAGGAAACAGGATGAGGTGAAGAGGCAGGAAGTGCATTGTGGGACAAAGATGAGATTATGGGGTGAGAAGAGAAGATCAGGTACAGATTCAAAAGATGTGCTGACCGCAGGTGGTGTTATTAATGTGTGTGTGTGTGGGTGTGTGTGTGTGTGTGTGAGAGAGAGAGAGAGACAGAAAGAGAGAACACTGCTCTCAGATGTTTTTCTTGAGTCTATGTTAAAGGATCTCAGCTGAAGTGATTATGCTGTTTAAAATCTCTGTTCTATTTCCTGCAGAGTTTCTCTTCTGTCCATAGAGTTTGGATATATTCATAAAGATAAAAATTGGCAGGAATGCCTGCACACCTTTGCAAAAACTGACCTATATGTACAAATATTTTGGAGATGTGGCCTGACATGCACACGCGCACACACACACTTACACACACTACCTTCCACAGTAATACATTTACAACTTGCACTCACCAAAATCTTGAAAATGAGACAAACTCTAGTCAGATGCTATGTTTATTTTCTTACAGATGCTGAGGGATTGATATCTGGATGCATGTGTAAATTTTCAGTACAAGTTACAAAATTTAAATATATTTACAGCATGCTTTAGTCTACAATCACCAAATCTGATATCTTGGTTTCTGTTTGGGGCACAGCTCTCTTCTCTCTCTCACTCTCTCTCTCTCTCTCTTTGTTACAAGCTTACAGACATGAAGGAACATGTTGAGCATTTATTTACTTATTTTCTTTAAGGGTATTTTACAATTAAAACATTTCATCATATAGTTCAGACTTTTCAGTTTCCAGACTGACTCCATGTGCAAAATTTTTCTGTGATGGATACAGCAGTGAAAGAACAGTCAGGCACAGATTAAAGTTAAAAAAAAGTTTTTTAACCAAAGAATGATCAAATGTAACATGTTCACCTTACTGCTAGCCCCCATGAGCCCTTGCGTGAAATATGCGACCAACTTTCGGGTCAAACGGAACCGGCATTCACTTATATGCCAGATGTACAGGGGTTAGACAATGAAACTGAAACACTTGGTTTAGACCACAATAATTTATTAGTATGGTGTGGGGTCTCCTTCTGCAGCCGATACAGCGTCAATTCGTCTTCGAAATAACATATACAAGTCCTGAACAGCGGTCAGAGGGATTTTAAGCCATACTACTGCAGGATAGTGGCCAGGTCACTACGTGATTCTGGTGGAGGAAAACGTTTCTTGACTAGCTCCTCCAAAACACCCCAAAGTGGCTCAATAATATTTAGATCTTGTGACTTTGCAGGCCATGGGAGATGTTCAACTTTACTTTCATGCTCATCAAACCAATCTTTCACCAGCCTTGCTGTGTGTATTTGTGCATTGTCATCCTGATACACACCGCCTTCAGGATACAATGTTTGAGAACCACTGGATGCACATGGTCCTCCAGAATGGTTCGGTAGTCCTTGGCAGTGACACGCCCATCTAGCACAAGTATTGGGCCAAGTGAGTGCCATGATATGGCAGCCCAAACCATCACTGATCCACCCCCATGCTTCACTCTGGCCATGCAACAATCTGGGTGGTACACTTCTTTGGGGCTTCTCTACACCGAAAACTCTCCCGGATGTGGGGAAACAGTAAAGGTGGACTCATCAGAGAACAATACATGTTTCACATTGTCCACAGCCCAAGAGTTGTGCTCCTTGCACCATTGAAACCGACATTTGGCATTGGCACGAGTGACCAAAGGTTTGGCTTTAGCAGCCCGACCGTGTATATTCACCCTGTGGAGCTCCCGATGGACAGTTCTGGTGGAAACAGGAGAGCTGAGGTGCACATTTAATTCTGCTGAAGATAAATGAAGATTGGCCACAAGGCTGGTCCAATTCAGCCATGAAACCTCCCACACTAAAATGGCAGGTGTTTCAGTTTCATTGTCTAACCCCTGTAGGTAACCTATGAGGGAACATCAGCTGTCACAGATCAGGCATTAAAAAGTTAGAATCCCTCTGCCTCGTGCATCAGGGGTTAGGAGGATGATGTGTATATATATATACACACACACAGTGGGTACAAAAAGTATTCAGACCCCTTTTACACCTTTTCATTGCAGCCATTTGCTAAAATAAAAAAGCTCATTTTATTTCTCATCAATGTACACTCAGTAGCCCATCTTGACAGAAAAAAACAGAAATGTAGAAATGTTTGCAAATTCATTAAAAAAGAAAAGCTGAAATATTGGATGGGTGTAGCGTAGTGGTTTATGTCGCGGGCTTTGGCGCGGCAGACCCGGGTTTGTGTCCCCAACACGGCACCCATGTGAACCACTGTGGACCCCTGAGCAAGGTCCTTCACCCCCACCAACTGCTTCCTGGTGCTTTAAATGGCAGCCCACTGCTCTCAGGTTCAACCTGAGATGGGTGAAAATGCAGAGAATGAATTTCCTAATTGACTCATTAACTGGGATGAATAAAGTATATTAAAAAAAAAAAAAAAAATTACATGGTCAAAAGTATTCAGACCCTTTGCAGTGACCCTTTGCAGGTGCTTTCGGACTGTAGGAACCTTTTGGAGTTCCTATAACCTTTTCGGTAACCAGGCCGTTTTTTTTTTGCGCATTCGGACATATAGGAACTAGGGACCTCGGACCTCAGTTCCTACAACCTTTTTAGCTCCTATTACATGCTCTATCATTTTAGTGAAAATGTTGCTGTTCACCTCAGTTAAATGTCAGCATGTTGATAATTCCTCGTGAGCTGCTTTCCCATCAGCTGAGACTGAGGCTTTGGAAATGGTTGTAAAACGTAAAGAAATCAAAAATGCTTCTACCATCACAAAGGCTTCTACCATTCAGTAATATATGTCTATACTGACATGGTACATGTGGAACAATTTGATCTACCAAGGATTTTTCTTTCAATCATAATCAAAACTACAAATATAAGCTTAATGGTGGAAATGAGTAAAAGATGATTATGAGGAGGCGTAGGATAATAGCTGAGAACATTTAATGTTACCAAATCCAAACACTAAATGTTGAAAAAAATCAACAAATGGATATGCTGATGATAATTAAAAGTTCCTGTGCTAATACTACTGTACATTAGTAAAGATTACTCTTCTTGGTAACAAGGATGTTGTAGGAAAGTAATCAAGTACTGTAATAAAGACATCTAATCTGGAAGTTTTCTTCTCTGCTGTTTTCTCATCTCAGAACAGGAGCCAATAAAATTGGACATGATCCAATGCTTTTCATATCTTGAAAACTTTTTATGAAATAGCATTCCATTAATTGGACTGATTTTAATTTTAATGGATATGAATTAATGAATCATAATGGATAATTAAATTAAACTGAATTTGATAAAAGTGTATCTTTAAAATGACTTGAAATGGCTTTTGGTGTGAATTGACTTTAAGAAAAAGTGAATTGAATTGAAATCACACTATGAAAATCTGAGTTTTATGATGGCAGTTGAACAAAAATATGAGTGAGGATCATCAACTTCAATATGATCTTTGCTTTAAAGGGACTTGAGGCAAGATTAAGAAACTGAACTCGCGACTGGCGCGACTGACGCGACTTGCACTTCAGGTAACTGCAGCCACGAGCCAAGCCGTCACGGGAGCGTGCACAAACTGAAGCTATAATGTTGTTTACTCACCTTTTTCTCCATAGTTACACTTTTTAGTGTCTTTCAGTTGATCTGGATCATTTGCTGATGGCAGAATAATCCATAACTATCGCTTACAGTGTTTGAATTTACCGCGACGGTCTTTTTCCTGCATCAAAACTGCGGATGTAGCGTCATTTGATGTCACGTCCGCAGGGCAGCGCGGGAAATTCGGACACCGAATTGCAGCGCATTTTGCAGCACACAGCCTGTTCAAGGCAACGGAGAGAAACATGGGTGGAAACGTTAATTCTGGTATTTAGCGCTTCATCACCCATTAGTATATTAAAAAAAAAGGGATATTTATGTTTGTTTGTTTTTTAACTCCTGCCTCGAGTCCCTTTAAGGTCTGTTTTGTTTTTACATACAGAACAGACTAACAATGCATGAAAATGTCATCACTCATCAAAACATACACTACATTCGAAGATCATTCTCTTTAAGGCTTTTTTTTAATCATATCCAGTTTTCCTATAAATCTGCATAGTTATCAATGACAGAGACAATGGAATAAGTTATCTTGGTTATGGGAGGAGCTGTAGAAATTTTATAGCATAAATATCTTTCTGACAGTTTTCCTCTTTTGCCTCTAATTCTTTATCTGTCAGTTTTTTCCCAGTAACACCATAAGCCTTATGGTCGCAGTCTGATAATGACAGAGAGGATGAAGTATTGAGGACCCTCAGTCTCCAGAGCTCTGAATGGCTCACATCCACCTCCATCTCTCTCTAATATGATTGGTCGGTGAGTTAATTGTGGAGGTCACAGATGGATGGGGAATTGAACTTTTTCCTTGGAGACCACAAAAACTAGATCACTGAGATGGAGACAGCATCATTAAAAGTAAACTAAAGCAAAAATCATAAAGACTGATAGTGAGCGTTTCTTTCTCCTTTTGATGAAGATGATAAGATCATATGGCTTTTCAAAGTTTTAGAGTGATTAATGGATTTTAGTGATGTCAGCATAGCAAAAGCAAAGGGAAGACAGGATTGGGTAGTTGTGTTATTTAGTGGTTGTGCTTTCAGTTTTAATTTACAGAGCCCTGTGAAGATTTATTCTTTTTTTTACACATAAGGAAAAACCTAGAGAAGATAAATGGCGCCAAACTGAAATTCTGTTCCATAGTGAAATCAAACTAAATGTTTATGTTTCAGAAAGATGCAAGTCCTGGACATTGACAACAGCTTCACCATTACTACATTCTTTGCGGATAAAGGAAATTGAGCAATGAACCATTTTTGGATTACTCTTCACGTGAAGATATCATCTTATAGCAAGACTGTCATCTGACCAAATGCATCCTTGTGGCACATTTCATCATGCAAGATGAAACAGTCCCTACCACGTTTAATGAATATGCAACCTCTAGTGATATTGAAAGCCACTGCATATAAACTCTGAAACTGACACAACTGAAGCGACTGTCATATAAAAAAAAAAAAAAAAAAAAAAACTTTTTTTTTTAGTCCTAATCATAATCTATTTCTAACACTGAACAAGTGAAGTTACTGGCTAAATCCAACCCTGGCAAAGATTTGCAATAATGTGTTGTGTTTCCATGGCAACCAGCCATGGAAACACATGGTTTCCATGCAGGTGATGGTTAAGTTATGAAGAAAATGTATTTGATGCCAAGCCATTCATGCATTCATGAACTCATGTCATCAACACATGAACCTGCTGTAAACTGACTCAAGTTGCTGTGTGTTATATGGAATTGTTCCCATAATATACAGAAAGTCAAAGCCATTAGCTAAATGATTCCACAGGTGTTAAACAAGAAAAATGAAACAAAAAAGAACTTCACTGTAGTTTCAGAGATAAGACACTATAATTTGTGAGTGTGTGGGCTTTTCAGATGGCCAGTGATGCTCTGGTCGCTCAACAGAGCTGGTGCATGATTGACAACCAAACACATTCTCTGTTGGTGTAATTGTGAGGTGTCTTACAATCTCTCCCATTGCAGGTCCACCAAAGTGGAATGCACTGTTGTCAAGCAGTAACTTCTGTCTTTCATGTTTGGAAACAGAAGTTTAGTTGAACCAGTTCAGCTCAGTTGATGGTGCCAAAAAAGTCAAATACTGTGATTAATAATTTTCTTCTTTTATGATTTGCAATAATGATGAGGAAAGGAAGCAGCATAGATGTTGGAAGAGAATCTCGTCTTTTGACAGCATCTACATCCAGCAGCAGAAGTCTGGTAGATTTGTGTTTGACAAGAAGAAAACTTCATGTTGCTCTCGCGCGCAATAATCCTAGTCAACAACTCGCAAAGACAAATTATGGCTCTTATGGGCCCCTCATGTTATCTCCAAGCTGAGAAGCTTAAGTACATGGTCACTGCAGGTCAACCTCCTTAATGCAGGAGTATGAATGAGCCTTAAGTAACTTACAGATGCTCGTAGCTTATTAGCTCCTTATTTTTTTGTTTTAATGACATGGTAAAGGCAAACATAGCTATTCTGTTTTTTGTTTTGTTTTGTTTTTGTTTTTGTTTTTTGTTTGTTTGTTTGTTTGTTTGTTTGTTTTTGGGTTTTTTTTTTTCAAATGAAAAGGATTAATCAGATTTGAAGCTTTAAACTGAAATCTAGTAAACTTAGGGGTTAAAAAGGCCTTTAGAGACCGCAGACATTACAAAAGTTTCAATAGTCTTTATTCAACAAAAGTAAATTAAAGAATATTTTAAAAAGGACAAGTTCCGTCTTGTCAGTTTCCTTATGTTACATCGTTATGGATGTAGATTGATGGATACTCAAAGGGACTGTTACATCTAAATGTCAAATCCCAGTAAGATTAAATCAACCTTATTGTAGAGGAGGTTGAAATATGAAAAACAATTTATCTCGTTTTGAAATATTAAAATTAAAGGATTTTTTTAATGAAAGGCATAGAAAGTGCAGATAGTGAGGGTGGTGAAGGGTGGCTGGTATAAGTAAAAAGTTGTTAGGGAAAAAAGGCCATTTTTACAGAAGTACAATTACTGTCACATCTTGGGGAGACTGAATACTCTTTGCTTATAAGGATAAGTAAATACTTTAAATGCTGTAATGGTTTGGCGCAATTCATTTGGGCTTTTGTCAAATATAAGACCAAACTTTGTCAAAACTCACTGCCAAGAATAAAAATCATGAATATTGCAGAAACATATATTTTTGATACTTTATTCCAAATGTATGAGGGATCTGTCCAGTGTGTAGTTTAATCTGGCAGAAACAGGACTTTAAAAATGTCCTTGGTTTAATAATGTTTAATTAGTGTGTAAACATACAAGTAGATATAATGGACTCATTTAATGTTTGACTTTAGCAAAGAAATGTTAAAACTTCTTAAAAAAAAAAGCATTTATATAAAACCAATGTAATTTGCTGTCTGTCTAAAATAGTTGGATAAAAGAAGACATCAAAGGTGACTAAAGAAGGTTTTAATCATGTAATTTAAAACATTGTTATTGAAGTGGTCTCACATTTTATCATAATCTAAGCAAATATTGTCACGTCAATATGGACCAATTTGGATAAGGTGATGAAATCTAGTGGATAAACTAGTCCAGTCTGCAAGTAGCTATTATGGGAAAAATAACTACCCAAACTTTTAAGATTAAGTACAGCATGAGGAGTAATGTTGCTGTCCTGCCTTGAATGTGGTTACTTTTATTTGACCTAAGGTTGGGTTGATTAAAAAAGACCCACCAGACCTTCTTTAAAGTATTAAAAAATTCCCTCTGCTGCAGGTGTTTCGATTCCCAACTGTGAAAACCTCAGAGAAAACTTTCCCTTTTTTCTGTCATGGTAACACATTTTACAACCCAATTGCCAGATCCCTCTGTTACCCCGGCTTTACACCTGGTACGTGAGCGCAGCGCTGTGCAGTGCAACGGCTTTGCTGCGACCTGCACGGCGTGAGCATTTACACCGTTCACTGTGCGCCCACGAGTGCACCAGCTGTTGTTAGATCTGTTACATCACGGAATCACGGGAGGACTGCAAGATCGCCTGTAATTCTCATCCAAATGGTTAATTTTGTCCACATGTTTGCGCGTCATGGTTTCTTATAACCTTGTGCACATGGAGATGCAGTCATGTGCAGGTAGTTCAACAGCTGCACAAAAGCTGCACAGTGGCTTTTGTTTAGGAAGTTACCGGATGTTTTACACTGAATCTGTGTCTGATTTCCTGTCTGGTTCCATCTGAACTACTGAAATTGACGCGGTGTCGGTGCTTGCTCCGTCAAAAATAGAGCTGGTGTGTATCTTTAGCGCAGCGGCGCGACATGCCGGAGCGACAACGGACTGCTCACGCGCCGCGGCATGCTCGATATATTTCAAACCAGTGACTACATGGGTGCGGTCCGCTGCGCATGGCACGCCGCTGCGCTCACAGACCAGGTGTAAAGCCGGGGTTATGGTATTTTGCCTTTTGGGTCTCTTTCCTCTCTTCTGTCCATTTTTGTCCATAATCCACCCCTAAATTCCAGAAACCCAGTGAAAAGTAGAGTTGGATTTCTTCTGTTACTCAAAACAAAAAAGCCAGAAAGAATGAGAAGTTATTGTCTGCTGTTTTTGATTGGTAAAAGAAGTCGTTCACTTAACGTTGCAGGCTTTCTCATGGTTGGACTTGTGTATTCCTTTCCAGAGGCAGGTTGGTCTCACTGCCAGGGTAAGCTGGAGTAACAGATGGTTGCTGGAGCAAGTCTGGCCTTTCCCATCTCTCCCTGCTCACAATAACCCCACTGCTGTTCTCATGGTAACACTATCTGCCAAGTCTGAAGGATTGGATTTTTACAGGACACATGAGCTCAGAGCTGCACCAGTGGTGGACACTTCTCCCACTATCTCTCTTCCTCCCTCCTGCACCTTCATCCTTCTCTCAGTCTCTGTTGAATGCATTATTTCTTCCTCCTCACTGGCCCTGAATCCCTTTGTCTCCTTTATCTGGGCTCTCTTCTCTTCAGCTCATCTGTCAACACTGTCTGTTGAGTCAATATTTCCTTCTTTTACTCCTCCTGGTTTTGTTTCATCATCCAGAAATCTCAACCACGTATAAATCTAACTCCAATCTAATCGCCTGCATCTGCTTTGCTATTGTTCCTCTCATTTTAGTTTCACTGCATCTTTAGTGGGCTGCCTCTGCTGAATCATGCTCTCCATGCTGTGCTGAGAGTTATGACTGATGGTTTCACCAGTGGATCTACACTCTCACCTTTGAAACTGTGTTACTGCATGTTGCAAGCTTCTTCCGATGTGGCTTCTTTCGCCAGCAGAGCTTTCTTTTTCTGGGAATAAGTTAATCAGGGGCACACATGCAAAGACTCATACAAACATACTTATTAAGGATATTTGATTTAAACAGACTCAGCGTGGTGGAGAAGACAGCCAGCTGTTCTTTGGACCAACTTAGATCTCTGAAACCGTGGCCATCTGTGGCACAGAGATTGAGGGGGTGACCTATTCGAAATTCAAAACATCTACAAATCAAATGCAAGCCCACACGCGTACACTCGTGCATTTGCCCAGTCCCTGCTCCATCAAAGAAGAAATTAAAATCACGAGAGTTAAGAAGGCAAGCTGGCTTTCTGTGTGTCTTGCCATCCACAAGGTGAGCTCACCCCCTTCTTCCTTCTTTCTTCCTCTGACGGCATTGTAAATGGAATGAGTCTGGTTGCATTGCTGTATTACAGTGGGATAAAGTATCAGTCCTGGTAATCTTCCGTGGATTAATGGCTTCTTCTTTATCTGCTGCGGCTGCTCTGCTCAGATGTCTGGCCGGGCCAGGAGCCTCCTGCTGGAATACTAATGACAGACAGACAGACAGTTCCAGCTTTCCCTGTCCCCAGCCCCAATCCAGCCCATGAGAGATGTGTGTGTGTGTGTGTGTGTGCATGCATGTCAAAGTGCGAGTGAAAAAAAAGGGAGCACATATGTGCAAAGTGCATATGTAGATTGAGAAAGAGAACAGAAGAGACAGAGAAGGAGACTACATGCAGTGTTGAGAGTGCATGTGTGTGTGTGTGAATGTGTGCTTTTGCCCCCAAGACCCTGTCGCCTCCTTTGTGAGGTAGTCGCTGTCCTCCTTGTCCTAGCTGACACCTGCTTTGCATACAGGAGGGGCCACTATGGTGAAATGAGGGTCCCTCAGGATGTAAGGGAAGGATGAGGGATAGCCATGGGGAGAGGAAGAGAAGAAAAAAAGGGAGACAAACAGCAGACTGACAGAAGAGCAGATAGCAAAATGATGAACAGAGAGAGAGAGAGAAGAGAGGAACGATGGGAAATATGAACTGAGACCAGAAACTGGACCACACAATGTGCCCCTTTTCCTATGAGGTCACACTTATGGACGTCCAGTCTGTGGTAAATAACCTGCTGTAAGCTGTAGTTATCCCATTGTAAGTCCAATTCCATTCCCTCAGCAAGGTCACATTTACCCCATGCAGTCCCTGAGCTAAGAATATCTAGTAAGTCTTCTATGAAAGGGAAAATAACCAACAGTAAACGCCATCTGCTTCCTCAGTAAAAGAAGAAAAGAGGAGAAGGAGGAAAGAAAGAGGAGGGGGGAGCAACTGAAGCACACCATGTACCAACTACTGGCCATGCTTATGTGAACAGAAATGCAGAGAACAAAAGAGGACTCCACACCCTGAGCTTCTGCTCATTTCCATGGTGGCGCAGGAACGTATCATAGCAGAAGAACCATAAGAACATGCACATTAAAAATGGACAGCCATTTTGAGAGAATGCTTCAAATTGGTATCAAGGGCTGCTTGAAAGAAATAGCTATATTACCTCAACTACTTACCAGAAGGGAAAAACAACAAAAACTAAATCCACTAAAACCATCTCTATTGCGACTTCTGATCAGCATTTAGAAGATATCAATAAGAATAAAAAAAATTTGAATAAATATGACCAAAAACAAAGAAAAAGGTTTTCATCTATCTGAAGAATTTTTGCTGCACTTAAGATGGAATAGAAACAACTTTGCAAATGGTTCCTGACCAACTTACACTGTTTCCAGTGTAAGTTGGTATTTCCCAGATACAATATGTATCATCCCAGTTAATTCCAGAGATCATATTCCTGAGGCAAAGCGCTTTCCTCTTGTTGCTTTTTCCCTCTGTTGTTTCAGATTAGGACAACCATTCCTACTGAATTACAGCCACTAGCAACGATACCACCACCCTGCAAATGGAAAATGTATCTAATTGTCTTTGCTAGTGAATGGAGATGCATTTCTTGCTGTTTGATGATGCAGTGTGTCTTGCTTTGCATTTCCCTCTGAACTTAGCTGTTATTTTCAAGGACAAGTCAACTTTAAGAGGTCATCCTCACTAATAAATGCTAATTTAGTGTGACTGTGTGGGGTCCTGTCTTTATGCCTCCAATTGTTCATGCGCGCTGGCTACTTGGCCACAGAGATATCCCAAGCAGCAACCTCCGGTGGCCAACTGTGAAGCTGTGAAGCAGCTATTTGTAGTTCTTTCTTCATCCGGAAGAGGCTGGCTGCAAAACAGAGCAAATCCCCATAGACTCCCATGTTTAAAAGGCAAACTTCACAGCAAAAACAAACATGTTTACAGCCTGGTTCAAAAATCATTTCAGGTTTAATAGGTCTGTATTACCTTCGTATCAGCTTTGAGTGGGGTGAATTTTTTTATGAGTCAACCATTTAGATATTATTTAAAGGTGCTAATCGTCGTTAGCTCCTGTTAGTTTCGAGTTAGCTCGGTCAGTAGTACGTTGGCTGTCAATCATTTGCCCCGAGGCCGCGCTTTACCCATTTTTGTATTTTCCAGAAGTGACGACACTCTTGACGCGGCAAAGATGGCAATGGTGGGAATGCCCAACTAGCTTTACTTTAAGCTCTTCAGAACCCAATGGGTGATGTAGTGGAAAGTTCATCCTCTTTATTTTTATCCCCTGGGATATCCCTTTGGCTAACTGGTTAGTGTGCATGACTCTCACCCAAGAGTCTAGGGATCAAATTGACCTATGGCTAAGCCACGCCTCCTCCACTCACTCAGGTGACATCTCGGGTGATGACAGCTGTCAAAATGGACAGCAGATGTGGGATCAGGCAGAGAGACCATGACAAGATAAATTTTTTAAAAATTTAATAAAAGAATTGTTCACAAGTCTGAAACTGGGAGTCAAAATCAAGTCAAAATCAAGCCTGTGAAGTCTCTGGAATGCAACTAGTGTGCGTTCCCTCAGCTTCTTGCACAAACTACTGCACAGCTGCCGTTGTTGTGCCAAAAAGTGATTAAACAGCCACGGGAGCGGAATAGAGTCTGGCTCCAGCTTGGAAGCTAGAGGCGTGTCGTTACTGACGTTACACGACACCGCCGCTACACACACATGAGAGGACGGTACAATCTAACCCTGACCCATACCTTTCCCCCTAACCACGACCCACCCACTACACAACAAAACACACGGCTGTTTAATCAGTTTTTGGCAGACGATCACGTGTGTGTTCATGTATGTGTGCAACCAACACACATTTGAGGTACTTCTTTTCTGGAGATCTGTCCTACAGTAGATCCAGTCCTTGTAGTTTGGTGGGGATGGGGAAACTCAGTACTGGGCCCTCCATTGACCAAATGCTTAAAGAAAAAAATGTAGCTATAGCTGACCTCTTATGTACCATTACTAAAGTACAAAAACTAGCATGTTTGGCTAGCATTAGCTCATTAAGCTAATGTTAGAGATGGTAAAGATAATTTTATATTTATTTCCAGCAAAGTGACAATATGTTGCCTCAAATACGATGTTGACTTACCATAGAACAGACGTAGACATCCTTGTTAATTTTATCCATGTTCAGTTGATGTCGTAGTCTGCCGCATAACTTTATCCAAAGCAGACACTTTTCTCGTTTGAGATGTGGCTTGGGAAAGAGCAAAAAATACACCCCGTCGCCCAGCCTTTCAGGATACCTAGTGTCGGAGTTGCATGTATCCTATGCACACCGTTTGACCATGAAAAAAAAACAAAAAAACATACAGACACATGAGAACAACCAAAACGGACTAACTTCAATGCACTTCAATGGACATTCAAGCAGAGAATGTCTGGGTGTATTGCACTGTGATTGGCTCATTGTGTTTGGGGGTGTGGTTTAGCCTTAGGACAATTGCGCCTGGACGTAGTATTCGGTCACATCTGAATGGGGGTAAGTGAAGCCAGTCGGGCATGTCCCACCATTCCCATCTTGCCGTGCCACGTGTGTCATCACTCCCAGAAAATACTAAAATGGGTAAAGCGCGGCCTTGGGGCAAATGATTGACAACCAACATACTCTGGGCTAAATGCAAACCAAGCTAACTCGAAACTAACAGGAGATAACAAAGAGTAGCCTCCTAAGCAGCGGGATAAAGGTAAGGCATGTTTGGACACCATTTTGCTACTCTGCTGCAGACTGAGACCTTACCAGGAGCAAACAAGGAGTGAACTGTTAGCCATTGGTTTGCAGGCCAGCATCCGGTCTGGCACATGTCAATCAAAAGGATATGCCCCTAATTATGTGTAATTTCAAGATTAAATAACTTCTAAATGGATGAATTATAAAAATAAAAAAAAATCCACCCCCCTCACAGTTGACAAGAAGGTAAACTTGACCAATTATGATTTTTTGAACCAGGCTGTAAACATGCTTATTATTGCTGTGAAGCTGGCCTTTTTAACATGGAAGTCTATGGGGATTTGTTCTGTTTTGGAGCCAGCCCCTAGCGGATGAAGAAAGAACTACAATTAACAAACTCAACTTCCGGGCTTCACACTTTTTCCAGCGGAGTTTGCCCCTTGGTAACAATATGTTAACTCCAAATAGCTTTCTAGTGCCTTTTGATCAGAGGAACTGCACCTCTTACTTTCATAGAAAACTGTTTAATTCCTGAGATGTTTGTTCATTCCCTTACACTGAAAAATAATTTGGCCCAACTATGTATTTTAGTTAGATAACAAATTTCCATCAAACTGAATTATGCGTCAGTAACTTTAACCGAAAAATTTAATTTATGTGTTCAATCAAATAAAACTGAGAAGAATGGACTACCTGGAATTAAAGTAACAGCTAATAGAATTTACCAAATAATGTAATAATAATATTATATACTTTATCAATCCTAATTAAAGCGCCAACTATGAAATTCGTTCTCTGCATTTAACCCATCTTTGAACCTGAGAGCATATATAATATATGATATATATAGTTATTGCGATAGTGTTAAGGTCTATCAAATACTGCTAATAAGTTTATACACTTGACAATTCATAAATGAAGTTTATAAATAAAGTTATAAACTTTATTAATAGTTTTACATAAACTTTATGGCAATTTGTCATCTAACTGAAATACGCAATTTGACCAAATATATTTTTCAGTGTACATGAACTTGCTTCCAGTCCTTTTGCAGCATATTAAGTGGATTAAGGTCAGGTTTTTGACTCTCGAATCCCAGAATACAAATTTCATTGTTATCCAAGGGTTGTTAGTGACTTTCTGTTGAGAGCCACTTCATGGACACATGTCCTGACTTATTCCTTGAGTATTTGATGGTATTATTTTGAATTTATTGATATATCAATGGAGGCAAACTGTCTAGATTTAAGCTTGCAAAATAAGCTTAAATATCCATGTTTCATAGTGGGGATAAGGTTCTCATGCTAGAATGTTTTCCTGGTGAAAAAGCATTTTTCCAAGAGACATCCGGCTTGTCCACAATATTTGTGGCAAACTGCAGATATTGTAGGCTGCAGTGGTTTTTGTGTAGGCGATTGCATACTCTAACACACCATTCTTTTGGAGTGCTCTTCATCATGCCAGAACACCTGAGGGGAATAATCATGATCAAAAGTTTCCGAAGTTCTCACAATTATAGACCATTTTAGAGGGTAAGGACAACATAAACTCACATGATTCTTGTCAAATTGGTTTACTTTGGATTTTGCTTCTGTATAAAAGCGAAGCACAAATTCATCCACTAGACAGGAGTTTTATATTCTCTTCCTCCCAATCTCAGTCCATAAATTAAGCATAATTGTCTTACTACAACTGCAGTTTGATACTACTTATTGACAGAAATAAAATCACTTCAACGAACTTCATTTTTGGTGAAACTTTAAGTGAAAAATCTGCCAACATCATCTTTTCTTTCATGAAATCCTTATCCATGCATTTACTTCTCGAGTGTTTCTGTTTGTTACACACTCATACACAAACGCACAAGTAGCCAGCATGCTCGTCACATTGCAGTAGCATCTTTTTTTTTGGGGGGGGGGGGGGGCATTTTCCCTGCAGCTGTTCTTTGCAAGTCACATCTTAAATAGTGGTAGGCTGTTTTATTTGGTCTTCTGTTTGAGCTCCATGAACAGACTGCTGTTTGCTTGTGTGTGAGAGAGAGTGAGAGAACCACAGACAGAGATGTGATGATGTGATTCCTCATTCCACATTTTCTCCTGCTGGTATCTTTTTTTTTTTTTCCTGTCCTCTATCCGCCTTTCTCCTTCCTCCTCTTGAACTTCCCTGAGCCTTTTCCTGTGTGGTCTCAGTCATTTCCCTCCTCACTTTCATCTCATTTGAAGAGATAATGAGTTTGATTGCGTCACCCACAAAGTCATTTGTCAAAACTTTGACTTGAAAAACATTCACTTTGATCCTAAAATCCCAGAAGGCAGAAGTTGTCAATGAAAAAATGGTTAATTTCTTTGCTGGTGTGAAGTATCTTCTTTATAAAACCGTTATTCCATTCGTTGTTATTTCTTTAACTGGCATGTTATCTATGGCGCTGATCATGTCAGCATGGAACAGATACAGAATATCTAACCAGGGATCCTGTCAGTATGTGGTAGGAGGCTCAACAGTGCTCAGCTTGTGTTGTCATGTTTAGACACTGCTGAGTTGGAGCAGGTGCACAGCCACAAGCCAGAAAACTGCAGTTGGTTTAACACTTTCTCAGTCATGTTAATATGGGAGGCCTAAAAATGCACTACATCAACGATATGCACAATAGATTGAATTAACTGTTCATTTAGGTTTGGGAGCAAGGACGTGCCTTATCTTTGAACCATCAGGGAAGAAAAAAATCCATTGATGGAATAATCTGGTCATTCAATTCAGGTAGTCAGCTGATTTCATTCTTTGGGCAAATAATGTTGCTGAACCTAGACCTGACCAACTGCACCAACCCCAGATCATAGACTGTCCCCAGATGCTTGAACATTGGGCACTTCCGTAGGTGTGATGACTACATCAATTCCTCTGCATCTCTTCTTATCTTGATTTATCCATCAATGTAGAACAGGGTAGATCTGGACTCAGACCTTCTTCCATCACTCTACAGTCCAATCTTTAGCTCCCTAGCAAATTAAAGCAACACAACTGTTCAGTCCCAACCCTCTGAGTTCCTTTTGCATTGTTCATGTGGAAATGCTCTTCTTTTCACTGCACATAGCCCTGAGTTCTGCTGTTGCTTTACTTTCATTTATTTTCACCAAACATTTAAAGGTTGAATATGGAACACAGACAGAACAGCGACATCTCGGTGTCTAGGTTGTAGTTGCAACAGCAGAAAAACAACTCCAACCGCTGGGATGTCAGGCTCACTGCCGACATGCAAGTGACCAACAGTCTGCAGCATGTCCAACAAGTAACGCAGAGGAGTTTATAACTCACAGCTAAAGTTAGCCATGTTAGCAAACAAGTTAGCTTACCGATCCAGGAGGAAAGTCGCCATTTCCGTGTTTTGACGCCGTGGAAAACGTTTATGTGGGTCTATTTAGTGAAGTCTTCACCTAAATTTACTCCAGGTTTTGTTCTTCTCAGGTCACTCCTCCTCAGAAACAGATAACAATATCTCCAGGGCTCTGAAGCAGCTGCTTCACTTGTCGTCTCCACTGTTTTCCCCTGTACCAGCCCAACTGTGCCCAAAATATTGTTGCCACACAGAGATCATATTTGGCAACCAGCAATGGCGACGTATATTGGCTTATAGACGAAGATATAATGCCATTAGCAAACCCGTTAAAAATGATTTTATAATTATATTTTTTATAAATATATATATTTTTAGGCTAAATATAATTTTTCTAGGAAATGTTGTACTTTCATTCTGTCCCCCCCCCCCCCCCCAAACGACCTGTGGCGGTATTATTTTTTTTAAAATATAGCTTTTAACAAAAATGTTCAATATTTAACCTTTAAGAGCCCTGATCATAGTCATTCTGGAGTTTTTTTACTACCACATTTCTTATTCAAAGATTATGGTTCCCTACTATCCTTACAGTTTTTTTAGTAATGCATTGGACAGTTCTTAATTTTGTTAGCACATACTGTACAGTCTGCTAAGATGTTTTAACTGCCCGATACTCCCAAGGACTTGACCAGACTAACATCTTTTCTAGGGATACACGATATAGTCGGCCCCTATCGGTATTGGCCTATATCGGCCTTAAAACTAAGTATTGGACATTGTCCACCCCACAGATATTTAACAGTTATTTATCCGACCAGCCAGCTGTTTCTAAAGTCTAAAAAAACCCAAAAACGTCTTCTTCTTCAAAAACTTCTTCTTTACAGACTTTAAAACTTCTAAAGACTAGGGGAGGGAAAAAATATTGATACATTGAAGTATTGCTATATTTTCATATGCTGATATCATATTGACATTTAAAAATGTGGTATCGATCTATTTTACTAACGAGATTTTGTGATATTGCATCGTTCTGTTACGAAATCTGGTGAGAATTCACAAAATATCATGAGATATGTAACAGAACGATGAAATCTCACAAGATTTTGTAAGTAAAATAGATCAATACTGCGTTTTTAAATACCAATTTGATATTGGCATCAAAAATTTTTCCCACCCCTATTTTTCAAAGTGTCGGAAACAGATAACAAAACTGCTATTTATGACTGCTTATTTTTTAAGCTTTAATATCCATATCGACATCAGTTATTGGCCACATGAGTTTTACAGTATCGGCATATTGGATATCGGCCAAAATTCCAACATTGTGCATCCCCAATCTTTTCCATGACCACAGGATGTGTCTTTTGACATGGCTGTTGCTTCACTGCCTCAGTTGGGGTTAAATAACTTGTTGCCTGCTGAAAGATTATCACACATGCAGTAATTATCCAATAGGGGGTCCATATCTATCTGCTTAGTTTAATCCAGGTGGCAACTTTTTTTTTTCTTTTTGGCCAAGCAGTGTGTGTGCAGTAGTACAGAAGAGAGCTCTCAATTTGGAGAATGAATAAGAAACTCTGTCAGGGAAACTAAGCAAATTTCTGCTCAAACCAATGCCACAGAAGATCACATTTATGCTATCTAAAGCATCTAAATCCTCACATTTCATTCTGCTTCAAGCTTAATATGTCTAGTGAATTTTACGTCATGTCAGTTTGCAGAGAGTTGCTTATCTGTCAGTTTTTGACCTGCTCACAATCCCTACAATAAAATTCCTATACCAACAAAGAGACAATAAAAATGAACAAAAAGCCTGGAAAAGTAAACTATCACCATTAATAAAATATTTGCCAAAAAAGTACAGAGTAGAGGGTATGATGTTTAGCAACACAGATGTTCTTTGTAGTGACAAAATAAATAATCAACTAATGCAAAAGTGAATATAAAAATTGGGTTTGAGCTGTTTTAGATGACAAAAACTGAGAGTGATCTGACTACAGTAAACTGCAGGTAAGACAGTCACAAGTCATGTTCTCCATTTTAAAAGAGAAATAAAAAAACATAAAAACTTGAACCATCGCAAGATGTAACTGTCCAGCACTTTGTTTTTAAGCACTGGTACGTAGATAGAAACGTCTTTTTAATAACTGAGAATATTGCAGGATGGTCACACTGGTTTGGAGGCTTTGGTAATAACAATGTTGAGCAGGAAAGTATTTCAAACCTCATAACACGTCCAACACTGAGGCTTATACAATAGCAGATGACCATATTAGGTCCTACGTCAGCCAGGAACAGAAATCTGAATCTGCAGATTGGAGGGTTGGAATTAAAACACAACAGCATTAATCCATGGATCAGACCTGTCCTCTGTCAATAGTAGAGGGTGGTACTCTAGTAATGATGCTGTAAAGGTGTCAGGAGTAGATTATTCTTCTTAAATCCATTTGGACCTCTTGTAAGTAGTCATTTTTGGAGTGTTTAATGGCCTAAGTTTTCCACTAACAATTCTAAAGCACAGCTAAACAATGGAAACATCAGATCAGGATGGTTAAACAATCTTCATGATGACTTCAATATGCTTCAGTGGCTTTGCTCAGTCATCAAATCTGAATCTGACACAGCACCTTTGGGATGCAGTAGAATTTGCAGTAAAACGCACATCAGACGAATCTGCTGAAGACTGGTACAGTTTGAGAAAAAAAAAGAGGCCTTACTCAGTATTTATGTGGTGGTCCTGAGAATGTGCTTAGTTATTTTATAAACCTAAACATACACACACCACTCTTTTCAAAATTTGAGTAGTCATATGTGTAGACATTAGAAGTGTGAATGTGTGTGCAGGATGTGTTTGTTTTGTGAAGAAGGCAATGAAAACAAAGCACCCTGGTCTCACTGGTGGTTTGGAGGGTGTATTACAACTGTGACAGTGTGTATGGATGCATGTATGCTCTTGTGCCCCAAAGCTTTTTGTGGCTTTTTGATGGACTCGTCCTTTATCACCACTCTGCATGTTGTTGCACAAGTACAAACTCATACATTTTCTCAATATAGCCCTTATTGTGAGGCATAACCCAGAGCTTAAAATATAATAGAATTTTCCTTTAAGCAAAGAAATCAAGTTGGGTTTAAAAACATCTTGAAAACAATCTCAACAAGAATGAATGTTGTAAATGCACACTATGAAATCTGTTTTTGTCTATCCAAAAAACTCCCACAATCTAACATGTTCTCACAAGGTTAGAGAGTTATCTACAATCAATCATCACAAGCACACTAGAGCAGAACACACTTGCTCACACAAGCAAGCAGCAACCATTGGCTTTGCAAAGAGGGTCCCCTCCTGTCCCCGTCCTTTCTAGCCTGCAGCTGCTGGCCAGCCTGTCATTTCCCAGGCATCAAGCCATCAGTGATGACGCCTCCTCACGCCACCAAGTGGTAATCACCTGCTTTGCACATTTCATCCACAGAAACCCTGTCAGAAGATGTGAGGACCAAATGTGCTTCCTGCTTCAACATCAGGGTGATAGCAATTAATAATTTCACCTTGAAATTGTTGGGGAAAATTGCTTCTAAAAAGAGGAAGGTGATTCTGTGAATATTCAATTTCCACTGCCAAAACCAAGAAGAAAAAAAACTGTTTTATTAAAATTTCTTGGGGTTAATTAGCTGTGACAGATTTAGAAATTTGGAAGGTGTCAGAAGGGTGCATGTCGAATTTCATCAGAATGAGCTGCTGTGCTCATACTGTAGTTCTGAAGATGAAGACAGACATGAGCCAGTGCAGTTTTACAGCACTGGAGCTACAATGGCACATTGCAACATACTGAGATTTATCTGATAAGCAGTAACACATAGAATGTTAAGAATACATCATTTACAATATAACCTTCTCTTTAACTTGAATATTGATGGATTTACTGGTAATATTGATAATTGATTATATAATACACATTGGAATCCTAGCTTTCATGCCATCAAATCCATAAAATCGGAGTAAGGAGCATAGTATTGGGGAAAAGCTCTTATTCAAACACCTCACATCCAGAAGCTTTGCCACTGAAATATCTAATATCATCATGCTGAGATCTAACAAGCTCTTTATAAACCTTCAGGGAAAAAACGTCATTGGCAATTTTATCAATACAGCACTTCTTATTTCATGTTAATGCAACGTGCAAAGACAAAGTATAAAAATTAAGAAAAATGTAATACATTCATACATATAAACAGACATAAGCTTATATTAATACATTTGTGCTATATAGAACATTCAACATGACTTGCAGTAATAATTAGACCACAAATAACAAATCAATACAGGAAAATGCTTTACATTCTTTTCAGCTGTTAGTATGTAAAAACTGGATCATTTTGACATAGTTCTTACTTTGGACCAATCATAATTTACCTCATGTCAGTAAGCAGGTTATTCCAAAGATATGGATGACAGTGACTTCAATTTATGAGTTTTTAAAACCTGATTTTTATACTTAAACTAAACACCTTGCTTATTACACTTTATATCTTGAGAAATATATTAATATGAATAATTTCAGCTCTTTCTACTGATCCTCACGATGTCCAGCTTGTCTGCTCCTGCGATGATGTAATAATGTTGAATTCAAACATCTACTTACAATTTCATAATTTCATTACCCTAATTTTAAGAGGTCAGAAGAGCCACATTTTTCCATTTGTATCTCATCCACACTGGAACTAGGAGGCAGTTATCAAATCAACTATAGCTTCCATGCTATTGCGCTATTGTTAGATTTATATGGTTTGTATTTGGGTCACTCATTACATTATATTTAGAAGTAAAGGATGTCTGATAGGTACTTGAGAGTACGGAATAAAAAAGATGCTCAGGCACTGGCAGCCTCACATTTTGCAGGCAGAATAAATCTATGTTACTTAGACACTTGTAGCTACAGAATTTGGCCCTGAGCATATAATATTAACCCATCCTGGAGAAATCCCTTAACTAGCTGATGTGCCCTTAAGTGGTAAAACATTCGACATAGCTGCCACAGCCAATTCTGTGTCTTTAATAGGTCACAATGGATCTTTGCAATCCTATGGATTCCTTGCATCAGGTTTGAATGCATCCTCAAACATGTGTTTTCATAAAAGTTTTGAGGGAACAATGAATAACTGAATACATAACCATAATTTAAAATGTTAAGCCACTTGCTGTGCCAGTTGCTTTTGAAGAATACATACATTAATTTTAAAGTTGTCTCTGTAAACTAAAATCTAACCCTCAATGATGATACAGACCAAAAGAGCATTTAACACATTTTTTTCCCAAAACATTCCACCAAAAATAGCTCAGTTGCACTGGCCATAAATGAAATGCTGAGCAGACTATCTAGTCCATGATTTGTCAAAATATATATTGTGCCTTTTTTCCCCAACAAATTTAATCAAATATGTTCTGCAAACTGCAGAATTCTGAGCTGCAGGTTCCATTAGTTTTTATGAATAGCAGCACTCTATTTGGCTTTTTTACTTTTTGGAAGTTTTTTTAAAAAAAAAAAACCACAGACTTCACACTGAATCTGTTCGTACAGTTGATGCAAAAGAGTTTTTTCCCTGTTCAAGACACATTTTCTGTTTTCATAATGATAAAACAACCCAGTTTATTGAGTCAAGTCTCTTTTAGCCACTCAGCAAGTGTAACCTGAACACCATGATATCTCAAATTACGTCACATTCATTTCCTCTATAATACTACACTTTGCAAGTGAATGAACCTGCAAAGACCCTTTGCAACAAAGTTACCAGAACAGATGGTTCAAAGACACTGTTTTGCCGCTGATGGCATGTTTAGTTAAAAAAATTACATCAACGAATGCTTGAAGACATGGGGCCATTGGTCTGAAACCTAGAGTGAAGCTGGAAATGGATATTTAAGCGGGATAATGATCCTCAGCATCCAAAAAAACCCACAAAACAATGGTTCTAGAAGCAGAAGAGGAGGGTTGTGGAATGTCTGAGTCAAAGCCCAGATCTGAATTCCATTGAAATGTTTAAGGGGAATTTCTAACAGGAGGTATCTGTTAGAAAACAGGTCTTGAATGAGGGAATTTTGCATGAAGAGTGAGGAAACAGTTGAGGAAGGAGATGTCAAAGACTGATGGACAATCATGCAAAACACCCACAGGTAGTTATTACTGCTGAAGGGAGCGATTCAAGCTTTGATACCAAGGGTGTACTTATTTTATCCAAAGACAAATGTTACACCTATTTATATTTCTGTCAAATGAATATTGCGGAAGCAAACTGTCCCTGCTGTGCTGTTCAAATATATTTTCTTTATCTGTTGGCGTTGTTTCAGAGAGGATCACATGCTGGCTTGGAAGAAAGGAAAACAAAAACAAGCAAAAACAAAGGCCACAGGCTGAGACTGACAGTTTCAGACATACTGATGGCTTCCAAACACAAGCTCTCACAGTGTGTGTGTCGGGATGTCTGCCTGTTGTGGGTTTGTTTGTGGCAAGTATGTCACAGTTTCGGTATGTCCCTGACCTTTTACTATGAATAAACTTTTGGTTTAAAGTGAGTTTCAAATATGAACAAGAACAGCTGCGCTTACAGTAACCTTGCAATATATCTGGGTGCATAAAATATGTGTTTGTGGGGAGGAAATGTGCATATTAAGGTGCATAAACATTTGCTGCATTTGTGACCTTTACTGAGACTCAAACTCATAAGGGAATGTTCACATGCCAAGGTAGCTTGTGTGCACACGTTTAAGAATCAATTTTCTGTACCTGACATGTGGAAAAAGGAAGTAAATGGATAAAAAGGGAGATGTGCAAGAGCTTGGGCAGCTGAAATGCAGTGAGTGAAAGGCTGAGGCAACAGAAGCGGAGAGCTCAGCAGTGGGAGGGCTGCTCAGTTCACCGAGTAATTGAAAAGGGGTCATAAAGGTCTGGACCTCATTAAGAGAATTGTCTGGGAAAATTTAGGCTCTAAAATGCGATCATGTCTGCCTCCTTGTCATGAGAGGCAATACAGGAAAACCTGTGGCCCTTTAATGTGTGTTTAATTTTCAGTCTGTTATTTAAGAATTAAGGATCAACATGAAGAAACACAAGACAGTCTAGCAGCAAACACGACACACCAGCCTGAATTGACACACACACATCTGAAATATGTGGACTTGAGGGATTTTAAAGGTAGGTACATCATCTCGACCAGTATTGCCTTTGATCGTCTTTGAACGTCTTCTCCTCTCTTCAACACCCACCCTCTGTTTTTAATTTGCATTCAAACGGGGGTGCTCTGCCTTCTGAGGTTACATCGACGAGAATTGGGGTGGATTTGGGGGATTTCTCTCCAGCAGCTTTTTAGAGTGGGTGAGGTATCAATCAGGTGCTGATGTTACACTGATGTAATGTTTCAGCCTATAGAGGAGGTTACTTCTGGACACTGCTGATTCGCAGCAACTTACAAACAGCTTAAGTTGTTATCAGTAACTATGGGGGCTGAATAATGATTGATATGTTAATAAGGACATTTCTTGTAAGCAGCTCAGAATCACTCAAAAAGTGAGGCAATATCTCCAATCTCTTACTCAGGGTAGACATAACAAAAACTCATTTTATGTGTATTTAAAGCTGTTTATTTTCATGCTCTCAGGTCTCATTCAAGGCATTCACCAATTAATACATTTTTAGAAATTTTTAACATTCATAAGTGCAGGTATTTAGTATAAATATAATAAAACATCTGAATTGCAAACAATATAAATTTTCTTTGAAAATGTGATCATATAAGAATAATAAATGTCGCCTTAAAATGAAGCACGATATATACAGAAAGAAAATATTACATTCGTATTTCAGCAGGTGCACAGCATTGGTCCCAAAACCCTGGAATATATTCATTAACTCTTTTTTTTTTCAAAATAAATATATGTATATATTTCTTTTTAAAAATAAGCTACGCCTTGTACTGCAAATGTGCATTCAGCCAAAGGAGAGGGTGAGCTTCATATCCAACAGCATAAACATCAGGTGATCACTGATTATCCAAGAATAAATTTGGATGGAGTCACCTCTTATTGAAATATTTTTCAGCAATCAGCTTCGGATTGTAAAGAACAGGAAATGATCTCTAAGCATAACAAATCTCAATCAAACAACCCTGCTTAGAGGTGAAAAGGTGCTACGGGGAAACGGCCGACTAGTTGGTCTTTTTGGAATCTGCCATCTCTTCGTCCTCCGACTCCTCTTTGGCTTTGAGCGTGCTGCTCTGTCCTTCATTAGGGTGAACAGGGGTGTGCTGCTCTGATGATGCTTTCTCACTGGACTCTTTGGTTATGGCTGTAGAGGTGGTCCTGTTTGCTGTGCCATTATCAATGCGAGGTTTCATTATCTCATCCGTGAGAGCAGCGTAAGGCAAGTGTCCTGTAAAGAGGGTCTTGTAGACGGCTGACTCAATGGTGGCAAAAGGTGATGAAGAGGAGCCCGTCAGCATCATCCTTGACTGGAGAAAGAGAGGATGAATCAAGAACAAAGTAAAACGACCATTTCTGTATTAAAGGCGTGTCCAACAATCAAATTATGACTGGTTTTAATGGAGTTCACAGACAGTATTTAACAAAATTATTAGAGCCAAATCCTTTCACAAAAAAGAAGATAAAAAGAGCAAAAAGATTATTTTCAGTAGCTGACTAGACTTATGAAGCATTAATTGCATGCTAATGCCGTTCTGTATATTTTGGGTGCATACTGTTTAAAAATAAGGATTTTTAAGGAGTTTCAAAACTAAAAACGGTGATGAGATTCAAGAAATGTATACAAGTTTTAATCTATACTCCTATGCAACACGCCATGTTGGTGTAAATGCTACTCACAATAAACAGTAGAAAAATATCTGCTTATTCTACAAGGTGATGTGTCGGTGGTTAAATATGCAAATATGATCAGAAATAAATGGGGAAAATATTTTTATTTGTATTCAATTTTCATTAAGGATTTGCTGCATACAGCCAGCATCGTTATCAGCACAAAATAATAAACAGCTGGTTCTGACAGAGCTCTTAAATCTGATGAAACGCTTTGCTGCTAATTTGACAGATCAGACAGCGGGAGCTAACAGAAGAGAAGTTGAAAGAAGATGTGGTAGATTTATCTGTGTCTCAGTCAAGAGCTCAAGTTTCCCAGAGAAGAGAAAAGTGGATGATGCAAGCTGATGAAAATGATGCAAAAGCTTCAGCCCTGCGGGTAATACCCAGCTAATGTGAGTCACCGCAGCTACAACTTCACAAAAGCAGAGGAGAAAGGTCATTTAGAAGACAAGACGTAACAGATCTGCAGGGAGCTGTGGCACCAAAGCATCTCTTAGACCAAAGCTCTAATTAATAGTAATTTAAAAAATAAAAAAGATTAAAAATCTGAGTCTGCTGCTTTTTATTGTCTATGTAAGCAGTTAATTGAGGAAAAACACACTTTTCTGGGCTGCATATTGATCATTTTATCCTTGGCATTCTGGGATTAGTGTCATATTATGAACCAAACTGCGTGAATGACACTGACCTTGTTGACAACAATAAAGACGGTGTAAAGGAGCATCAGGTGGTGCTTCTGGAGTGGCAGGTAGTGAGTCTGCTGCAGAGCGAACAGCACTGCCCCTATCAGGGTGATCTTTGTTGGGCTAAACACGCAAAAGAGAAATATTGAGTATAATGTCATAATACATGAAACAAATGTCACATCTTTTAAAGCACAAATGTACCAAACTTAGGGTATATGATCAATTATGTATGTCAGAGTTACTGTCTTTAAGTGGAAACACTGAAATGCCTTCTTCATAGTCAAAGCTTTACCCCTGATAGACATCTACTCATTTACTATTTCATAGTTATTCTGGCACATTTTAAGCAAAGTATGAACCTCTGCGACATTTTCGAGGCTGTCAAATTTCACAATCAATCGTGCAAATTGCTGTTATTTGAGACAATTATGATCAAAGATGCATAATCTTCACAACTGTTTTAGAGACAGTTGGATGAAACATGTTGATAAGAAAAATGTTATATTATATTCTTCCACCTGAGTAATTTGATGCCTTTTCAAAGACATCACACCTTTGCACCCTGCAACTTGTTTACAAAGCATAAAAGGCAAACAAACATTCTTGTTAATGTTCCTGTATTCACTCCCAGTAAACAACTGTGATTGTTGCTAAGGGTTAGCTAAATCATCATAATATTAGTGTGCTTATAATGTAATGACAGCATAAAAACAAAGAGAAAGATAAATCCTTAAATACTACATTTGTATGAGCAATAATTGCCCACTTAAATTGCACAGTGTGAGCCTTCGTCACACTCCATTATTTTCAGCCAGTGGGGACTGGTCATTTGTAAAGAGGGGGGCTTTAAGACACTGTAAATGGGGAGTTAAATAGAGAAGTAGCAAAAGGTGCCGCATCAATGCTTAGGAGACAAATGGAGGTTTTTGAACATTAAAGCATTTAAACCTGTTGTGGGAGACCTCTAATAAATTAGAAAACTGTTAGAAGCCAAATGTACTAAACACTCTCCTTTGAGTCTCCTTTTTGTTTTATCAAGTGTATTATAAAGATACTACATTAGTAGGGATGTTCTATATATGGGCGTTTTTACTGATATTCGATATCCAGTATTGTCCAACTCATAATTTCCAATACCCAATATCAACAGATACCGATATATGCAGACAACTGTGAGGTTGTATATTTTGAGAAATACAACTATATTCTGCTCTGAGAGCAAAGAGGCCAAAATAGCCTTATCTCAGGCAGACAAGTTCATTTTGGACATATTGCTCCCATATATCAGATGCTAGCAGGTATTAGCTAACATGCAGCTAATTATAATGTTTCTGACAACCTGGTAACTTAAAGCTGCAGTCTATAATCCCGAGATGAGCGCAGACTAAGCCTGAAAATTTGAAGCAAAACAGGTTTCACATCACTCCCCCTCCCTCCCCTCTGCGCTCATCCTCTCCCTCCAGCACCCCCGTCACCCTGCAGCGTCTGCGTCATACAACAAACTGAGACTATCATGTGACTTTATAAAAGGTATTTCATATCTTTTTCTAACTAAATAACAGCCAGTAATGTCAGAAACAAGCTAGCTCTGCCCAGCAGCAACATCACAGTCACAGACATACGGTGTTCTTTCTCTTTTTTTTTTTTTATTGTTTCTCTTCTCTGGTCATCGTCTGCCTGACGAGCAGTAGCAGCAGCTTCAGCGGAGGGAGGGGGCAGGACGCAGCATGGGTGTGAGCAGTGATTGACAGATGTCAGACACTCCATCAGACGCTCCTCCGGCTCTGATTGGATGTTTGGTCTCGACCCGATAGATTCTTGCAGTTCGCAATACGAGCAGTCGGCGGGACCAATTAAGTCAGTTTTTTTTCACAGATTATTTGTCTCATGTAATGCTGTCCAGGCATGGGGACAGTTTTAGCCAATATGACAAATATGTTTTAGAAGGTTGTTGACTGCAGCTTTAACAAACAACTTAAAACCAGACATATTGTAAGCAGTTTCAAAGCAAGTCAGTCTGTTGCAACAGCAGCTGCACCACAGTCATATGACTGTGCGGGGATATGAAGTTCTTCTAGAATAACAGGGACTTTTCTACATGCTGGAGCTGTGCTAATGTATCAATCTATCAAGCTATCTGATGGGCATCACAGTCTGGCGGAAGAACTTAACAGTTTTTTCAATAGGTTTGATAACCCCATGCAAACTCAGCCCTCCCAGTCCAGCCCGCTGCCTTGTTCCAGCCCTGTTGTATCCTCCTTCTTTTCCACAAACTTATCTGCAACATCTGTTGAGAGCCCAAACTCCTGCCCCTTATTCTTCATCAGAAGGGCCACCTGTAAACCTTTCGCCAGCTTATGTCAAGAGGGAATTAGACCGACTTAAAGGTATAGTCCGAAGTTCCCCTGTAAAAAATAAACGTTAGACTTCATCGAGTGAAATCCGTCTCAAACCCCGCCTTTGGGCCTCTACTCCTTGCCTTGGTGCGCTTGAACGCAATTCTCTCTCCCCCTGCCTGTAATTCACTCTTTTGTATTGTTTTGGTCTGGTCGGGACGTTTCTGGGTGGAGATTTCTGTTTATATCGGCAGCCAATGACAGAGCTAAGAGCATGACGCTGTGTGGAAATAAGCTCATGATTGGAGCAGACGCCAGTCACTCGAACTCTCGAAGGAAAAAAAAGAAAGAAAGGAAACACCGTGGATGCATCGAAGAAAAGGTAAGAGCTTCAGATAATGCACTTTGGAAAACCAGGGTTAATAATAGTTTGGCTTTTACCCGCTTCTGAGATCTGAAGTAGAGGCTTGAAGTTGAATAGGCTAGCTAGAACGAGGCGGCCATTAGCCTGAGAGGGAGGAGCGCTAAGTTTGAATACTGTTTGCAAACAGAAACGCTGGAGGGACTTCGGACTCTACCTTTAAGCCAGGCAAAGCAGTGGGACCTTATACTGTAAGATCAGTCCCAAACTTTTGAAGACCTGCTTTGCTGAGCTCTGTGGAGTTTTAACACACCTATTTAATCTGAGCTTGAGTTTACAGAAGGTCCCGAAGTTATGGAAAACATCTTCCCTGGTTCCTTTGCCAAAGAAGAGTCATCCTACTGGCAATAATGACTACAGGCCTGTTGCCCTAACCTCTCACATCATGAAGGTGTTAGAGAGACTGATTCTCCCTCATTAGGATGAGCGTGGCACCTCATATGGATGTTCTACAGTTCGTGCACCAACCGAACATTAGTGTTGACGATGCCCTCATCTACGTGTTTCACAGGACGTACGCACATCTGGATACTCCTGATGCCTCTGTGAGGTTTACGTTTTTTGGATTCACAAGTGCATATAATACCATTTGCCCTGCGCTGCTTGGTGAAAAGATGCAGAGGATGGAGGTGGTCCATGCCGTCCCTGGTCCAGTGGTGCGTGGACTATCTCTCCCACAAACCACAGTTTGTGCTTCTGCAGAGCTGCGTCTCAGGCACCATCCTGAGCAGCACGGGAGCACCGCAGGGACAGTGCTGGCACCATTCCTGTACACCATCTATACAGCGGATTTCCAGCACAACACCAGCAACTGCTTCCTTCAGAAGTTTCAGATGATACAGCAGTGGTTGGCCTGATCAGAGGGGATGAGGAGGAGGAGTACAGGAAACCATTGAGAGGTTTGTGCAGTGGAGTGAGTGCAACCATCTCATTCTAAACACCGCTAAAACAAAAGAGGTGATTGTGGATTTTAGAAGGGGAGTAAAAGAACCCAACTAACACCTATAACCATCGGGAGCTCCCTGGTGGAAGTGGTTCATAGCCACAGGTACATGGGTGTTCAGCTGGATGATAAGCTGGACTGGAAGAACCACACAGAGTGTGTGTACCGGAAGGGGCAGAGCCGACTGTATTTTTTGAGGCGTCTCCGGTCTTTTAACATCTGTCCACCCCTGCTCCGGAGTGTGTACCACACAGTTGTGGCCAGCGCTCTGTTCTTTGCTATGACCTGTTGGGGAGAGGGCCTTCGCTCTACAGGCAGGAATAGACTAAACAAGCTTATTAAGAAGGCAGGGTCTACGGTTTGCATGGAACTGCAGCCAGTTTAGCAGGTGGCTGAGGGGAGGATGCTCTGAAAACTCAGACACATCTTGAGCAACCCCCCCCCCACCCTCTTCGAGCTCTGGAGGTGATCAAAAACAGCACCATCAGTGACAGACTGATAGCACTTAAATCCAAGTCTGAGTGCTTCAAAAGGACTTTTATCCCATCTGCTATCAGATTTTTTAATACACTGTGCTAATGATGTCCACAATATGAACTTTCAGAATTATATATAAATGATAGATGCTTGACGTCCCCGTCCCCCAGGATTATGTTTGTTTGTTTCGTATGAGCTGCCTCAACAGTGTAATATCCTGAGAAAGATCATTAAAGTATCCATCTATCATCTTGTTCTGTTATAAAATCTCACAGGATTTTTGTTAGTAAAAATATCGATCCAAAAAAACAATACCAATATTTTCCAATATCACATTTTAATGCCAATATTGGCCGGTAATATCGGTAGACCGATATCAGATATCCCTATACATTAGTGATGTTTACTGGCCAAGAAACAGATCAAGTTAATTTCTGAATATTCAGAAAAAAAAAAAAAACAGAATTCTCGATGTAATGTCAAAGTCCTGTTGAAAACTTACTAAGACATTTTGAGGAGCTCATTAGTTTCCGGCTTCCACACGCCCCGAACAAGTTGCTCAAAATTACTTATGAGACCTCCTCCAGCACCTGGACAAAGACACATGAGCTTGATGTAAATAAATAAATATCATTCAATAATTAACATACCTTTATGGTAGCTTGAAAGCAGAGCTCAATAAATCATGTTTCCTCACATTTTCTTTGTAACACAAGCACACAAATCACCTACTGACCTCTCGCCCACCCGATGGCAATCATAACAAGCAGGCTGTCTTTGTATTTTTTGTGTGCCTGAGTAACGCCTCCAAGGACCTTCCATGTCCTGGTCACCTCTTTCATTCCTGACAGCACCAGCCTGGGGGGTAGCAGGGCTGCACAACAGTACACCACGTCCATGGGGCAGTAAAAGACGAGGTACCTGTAGAGATGCATAAGGCCCTTATAACACACACACACACACACACACATATTTCAGCCGCTAGGTGTGTGTAAATTACAGCATGTGGCCTGTTAACAAAGCAAAAAGATGACTTTGAAAGCATCACCCCTTTGCCTTTCTTGAATACCTCTATTGACCAGCAGAGGGAAGTGTGTAGCTTAACTGAGCAGGGTGTAATTTTATATGTCACCTGTAGAGGGCACTACAGCTTCATATTTAAAGTAGAGGCCACTACAGAGGATTCTCTGTTCTATTCAGCACCCTGCAGATTTTATGCTACCCTTGGATTAAAAAGGCATGAAAGATAAGGATAACATCCTCTTTCTGTATCTCCTCTCCACTAAATTGCAAAGTTATTCAATATCTGACCAATCACAACTCTTACTTTCTTCCTTCCTTCCTTCTGCTGGTCCTTTTACCATCCCAATGATATTTACCAGATGATTGAAGCAAGCAAAACACTGGTGCCGTTGGATAAAGGTGCAACTGGTGGCTCTGCTAGCATGATCCCAGACAGCACTGCTCCCCCAAAACAGTAGAGCATGGAGCTGAACCAGCAGGCCAAGGGGCTGACTCTGGAAACCGCCAGAGCTCCTGCACATGAACAGAAATACGTGCATCAGCACAATTACTGTGGATTTCTGTCAAGTACGTAGAAAATGTCTATACATTAGGTGTCAGAGTGGTGACATTCTGTCATTTCATGTTTGGAAAAGACTCATAATGCCAGAAAAACACTGTTGCAGTGGAAAACACTGAAATAAGCACGACACAAACTAACCATAGCACAGAGATACAAGATAAATGTTGTCTGGACTTGATTTACTGCAAAAACTAGTTTAACATGAACAACACAGCTCAGTGGGAGATACTGTGAAAGAGTTTGATACTCTGGTCTCTTCCACATCCTCCTAGCCTTGTTAACTGTGTAAACATTAACTTGTTTATAGTTCACGAACTTCACATGTAGTACACACAAAGAAAGGGAAGGGTTTGACACACAGATACAGTATTTGCTCTGGGGCTTACAGTTCAAAGTGCAGGCCTGACGAATGGCATTTATACTTAGAAACACTGATGAGATGAGCTCACCGAAGATAACATCAGCAGCTCAGTGCTGTCACTGTGTTTCCACCCTGTTTCAAAAGAACGCTCCATTCCCTTTTCTGCTTAAACCATTTCCACAGCTGTGACAAGAACATTCACGAGTTCAGGACAAGTCACAACATGGGAGTTGTTCTGCATTATGGAGTTACTACCTTAGATTTCCTTGTTTATAGACATTACACTAGATTTAGTGTAATTATTGTTTGCTTTAATGATAAATTACAGCACCCAGGTGTGTTTATGGCCTTTACGTGACTATGCACTTTTACAAACATCCTTTACGGCAATGCACGACTGTTTCGGACGGAGCTAATCCTGCTGCCACCACAACGTATGCATTTAACCTGAGACAAGTAGCTCTTACCCTGCCCTGAGTGTCTGTGGCCGCACTCAGGACCAAAATGGTAATCTGGGGATTACAGATAGATTATAGACTCCTTGATAGCAACTGGTACAATTTACAGCTCTAACTGCCTTCTCAGCAGACTCAGTCTTTGTGGATCACTTTTAACTTTCTCCTTACAGCATGTAACAGGAAGAAAATGCATCCATTCATTCATTTTCTGTACCGCTTATCCAGTTCAGGGTTGTGGGGCCCTTGCAAGAAACTGCAATTGTTTGTAAAACCCTGATATAACACAAAGACAAAATATTACCTCTTTAAATCACTTTTTCTTTCTTTTATGAAACATATAAATATTAAAGATGCACCGACCTCATCCCTGGATCCGATTTCGGCTCCGATATTGACTAATTACTGTAGCTGGATCAGATGAATGAGGCCAATCACGCATTCTGATTCAGTAATTTCTTTTTTTTTTCCTTTTATTAATATCAAACACAGCAATACATTTCAGCGACCTAGTCACTTCTATTCTCTGTTTACAACGTAGTTTGTAGTATGTTTACGTCATCACACAGAACAGAGAAGTGTAATTTCTTTTTGCCGCTCATGTACAATTTATTTGTTAATAAATAATCTTATGTAGATTTATATTTGTGTTTATTTGTTACCTTTTGAAACAAGGCTAAATGTTAATGTCAAACCTGATGCCTTCATGGTAAGGTATACAGTTCATTTATTCAACAGTAGCATCGGATCGGTATCGGCCGATATGCTCAACCCAGGTATCGTTTTGAATCTGAAAAAACTGGATCGTTGCATTTCTAATAAATATACTGTATGTTTGCTGATGCCAGCAGTGAGCTGTAACAACAGAGAAGTAAAAGCCTTCAGTTTGACATCTTAATTGTTATCTACTGCTGCACAGCCTCTTTCCGTGTGACAGTTGCACATTTAATGCTACATTGTGGTGTTTTTGGTCTGGCAGTAGTCTTGGCACAGCGTTGATGAGTGCAGCCTGTTCTTCCCTGTTGCTCTGTCATCACCTTTAGTTCAAAAACAAAACAAACTGCTGCAGTCAGAGTCTGAGTCCGACTGGCCAGACATCAGCCAGACATCAACAGTAAAGGGAAACAGAAAGGTGTGAAATGTGAAAATGCAGCAAAATCCATTCATAAAACATGACTCATCTGCAAGTTAAATGAAAAAACAAAAACACTTAAAAATGCTTTGTTTGTATTTTCAGCTGCAGCCGAACACACTGCTTGGACTCCTCTGACAGGCTGGGATGTAAGTACACCTTTACCAATCCTGCCTCCTAGTTTTGCATTTGGAGGACAAATATTTACAAGTCAAATTTAAATAATGAAGACAAGTTTGCTGCAGCTGCATCATGTCATACAGCACTGGCTGTAATTTCCAGTTCTTTGTTTATTCTTCTCTTCTGCTTGTCTGGAGTAGGAAAACACCGATTGGGCTCATGTCCCCTGAGAATTAAAACGCCCATGGTCGTTTCCTTTTCAGAAATCACTCGGTTGTCAGGCAGTCACATAACTTTAGTAAGTCACAGGATCTTTAGAAACTTAGATGTCTTCTAGCTGAGGATCAGATCAGCTGATCCTAAACTAATTTATCTTAATGTGAAAAATGCAAACAAACAAGCATTTAAACAGGACCTCCTTCCCCTTTACTTAACATCACTCCCAAACAGTTATGTTTATTATCAATCAATCCTCCACCTGCTTTACTGCTTCCTCTTCCCTCCGTGGACACGACCATTAGAGGCAGCTCTAAATGACAAACCGCAGATTGACAAATAACCACCGCTCCACTTCCCTTCCACTTCCTATACTTGTAGATACACTTGTGATACTGTTTGCTACCCTGTTTAAAATAACTCCACTATGAGATAAATCCACAAGGAGAACTGACCCCTGGCTGATTTAGTCAGATTCTGCAGAAAACGTGTCCGAAACATTTACCAAAGATTTTGAAAGTCTGAAGCAGCTTCACTGAACTTTAAGCGTTATGGAGCAGAAAGAGAGCATTTAACACAGCAAAAAGAAGAGACAGAGGGTGGAAGAGTTTATGGCATTCCTTTCCTTTTTGGGAACAGAAGAAAAAGGAGCTGGTTCCCTGTCTGCTTTGCGTCACTACCGGTACTTTTATGCAAGTTTCATTGAGATTCAGGCCTTTTCTCTGGGATACTCACAGCAACTTGGCTGCCTTCAAACACAATCCTTTCTTAAAGTCAATAAACAGCTATGTGCACACACACATTACTCAGACGGAGGTCTTTCTCGCATGTTGTTGGTGCCTGTTTTTACTCTCTGTATCTTCCTCCAACAGATAAATGCCATGAGTAGAGGACAATGGGTTAAAAGGTCACAGCAGCTTGAATACTTTGCAAGGCAAGTTCCAAAATAGATTTACAGCAGCGGGACTACAATGAACTGCATGCGTTCGTGTGTGTGTGTGTGGAGAGTCAACCGTCGGTGCAGTTAAAAGTCCACCTGTCTCCACATCGACAATCTTGGTGACATAACATGGCTCAGTGTCCGCCTTCAGTCTGAGCTGCAACGAGCTGTGACAGAGTTTAACAGGCTCTCTTTCAATGTTCTTCCACTTCTCAGTTTCATTTGTGTCAAAAAGGAACATTTTTACACCAAATTTAGACTTAAAATCCAGGGTTTTTTTTTTAGATATGGCTCCGCCTACTTAAACAGTGTGGGGGACTCGTTTCCTGTCAACAGAGGCAGCGTGGTTAGCCTCAGCGTGCTGCTGCCATACACTCTAATTATCACTCTTGAGGACACTCCTACACACTACAACAATGGAAAGACATGACATTTAACTGTCTTATAGGCTGTACTGAACCAACACTGCTCTCTTAAAAAAGGAGCTGACATCATTTGAACTATAGAGATGCTGTACTGAGATAAGCAAACTGTGGTTTTAATCAAAGGCCTCAAATATCCACTCTTTGCAGTGCCATCCAACAATACAGGACTGAGTAGCACACCAGAAACTAGCATCATGTTAGCAAAAATGCTTTTCCCCCAAATGAGAATGGAATTAACAATCAATTATTTGAAAGAATAGTGTGATAATATTAAGTTCTAAACAAAACTCTATCACTCCTACACAAAGTTGACTTCTGAAAGAACTTCATACGAAGAGCAATTGTTTAACAGGTAAGCTCTTTAAACTAGCAAGAACGTGCAGCTGGATGTTTACGTTTGTCCTGTACTGCTCTAAATCGGGTATGACATGCTGCTTCTCAAGCAGCAGGGGGACCAAACAGAAAAGACTACAAATCTAACAAAGTTGCTGGGTGTACTTAATTTGGAGGAGGGTGTTCTTATCTGAGATGTGTCAGCCGTTACAACAGTTGATACAACCACTAAACCAGCAGCTGCGTTACACAATAACTGCAGTACAACTTGGAAAAAATCCAGAAAAATTACCCAACCCTACAGTTGGGTATATAAATTAACCCAGCATTTATCAATATGTGCACAAAACATGTATCATAAGTAGTAAATGTAAATTATAACAGCACAACATTGGACATTTATCTGGTTTGACACAAGCTATCACTTGTTTCAAAGTTTTTCCCTTTACCTTTATTACTTTTCCTGGATATGTAATACTCACAAAACTGCAAAAATATCATGCCTTTGATTTCTACCTGGATGCTTTTACCTTTATATATGAAATCCAACAAAGTTTTATTCTGACTACAGTAACTGGCTCAGAACAATTATCAGGAATAAACTAGTTTAAGCTCAAGTTCAACACTAAGCCAGGGATATTTTCAACTTTCTGTTGAAAAGCTGTTAAAAACTTGTTTTAAAAAATAATCAAGTCATTAAGATGTGATGTGATGTAAGGGTTTTTGTTTGTTTGCCTTTTCAAATACGGTGCACAATACCCGCTTATGATTTATTTTAGGTGACAGATTAATAAGTTTTTATATATATATAAAAAATATGCAAACATAACTGATTAAATCACAGAGACTTTTCTACACTTCGTAGCCTTCTGCAGCAAAAATAATTTAGGGCTCGGCGCATTTTAATGTTGTAATATGTGCGTACTTTTAACTCTCTTGCCATAACATAGTGGTTGGGTGGCATTCATGAGGTGAACTTTATGTAACAAATAGCTGGAGGTCTATTGTCATGCTTGTCGTTTCAAGGTTTAAACTTCACCAGAACAAAATTGGAGTTGATTATTTCTTTGAACTAATGCATAAAGCACCTAAACTTCCCACTTACCAGGTTGCTCTCTCAGAGCCATCACTGACACGATATAGTGCGCCATGTCAAAGTAAGGAAACATGGACAAGTTTGCTAGCCCGTGGGACAGCTCGTCCAAATACAGCACCTCGAACAGGTCCATCATGTTGTTTCTGAGTAATTCAGCAACAGTTAATGTTCTAGTTCATTCCAGCGAGGGTTCCGAGTGGACAAAAGGCACCGGTCCAACTCTGAGCATCAGGACAAACACTTGACTTCATCCGCTGTCTGTGAAGTCTGGCCCACGACAGCTGTGCGTGTTGACGAGGTGTTCACAGCTGGTTAGCTGTCTTGATGTATCGCCGCTCGTCGCCGGGCAACAGATCTGTATTGCTATGGGATGGTCTTCATCGGTGTTGCCCAGTCTGCAACACTGTCATCCGCGCATAGACGGAATTCCTGCTCCGTGTTCCGCCATACTAGTGATGTGGCGGGCGGAGCCAAAGCGAGTTTGTGATTGGACGAGCGAGAGCGCTGTGAGCCAATCACGTGTCAGAGGGTGGCATCATAAGGTGATGGGACAGGATTTGTAAAGCAAACAAACCGTGTTATTCAACAGACATAAAAATATACAATATCGACACCAACGGTTTCAGTCTTCTTTATTTATTTATAGTATTTTAAGTCTATTTCTAGTCTTAATATGCATATAGGTGGAAATGTAACATAATGTGATATGTAAGCAATTACAAAGGTAGTATAGGCCTACCAATAACATAAAATCTGTTGAGCAGATTTTTTTTTCCCTTTAAATTCTCCAAAACCCAGAAATCAAATTGTATGAGACATTTTCTAGACCTACTTTTTAAGTTTTGGTTAGCAATTCATGTTATTATGGTTCTAATCATCTCTGTGCATTCCTCTGGGAGTTCTGGACTGCTCTGCCTTTGGAGTTATCTTAGCATAAGCTTCCTTGTAATCCCTCTGGTCTTTAGTGAATACAAAATATATGGAAATTAATGGTAAGTTTACATGGTAATGTTTTTCTTTGGTTAACCTTAATTGACAGGTTATATGATCTTAAAATCATGCAGTGAAAGTGAATGAACAGAGACGGGGACCAGTTTGGTGGGTGAATTATGTAACAAAGTCTACACTGTACCAAACCGCTCATAGTGCAATGATAATCTTCTTGACTTTAATGTAATGTTGTAGACTTTGGATTAAATGTTGTAATGCTGTTCAAGTCTACTTTTGAAATATGAACTATAAGTGCGGATGACACCTGCTGGTGAGCCTGTGTATTATCCTTTACCATGTGTTTTTATTTTTAAAACACCTAATTATGCATACTATATGATGCCATAGATGTGAAAATGTAAAAACGTATGCAAGTTTTCTGACTGTAATACAGTTAAAATTTAGCTAAAATGAATACAGAGACACAGAGCTGTCATTATAGACTTACTTTAAAGAATTTTTGGCTTCTTAATCTAAGATTTATTACAGTATATCTGCAATTTTCAAATCTTTTATGAGTATGCACATTTTTAGAGAAGAAAAATATTGGCAGAATAATATGTAAACATTGGATTTCAAGAGGTAATGTTAGCCACTGACCAGAAGGTGGCAGTATGTTACTATTCATTACATACCCTACTCGTGTTGACTGAAAAATGTCCATCCATCACCAGGAACTTCTGATTTAAAAAAAAAAAAAAGATAAATCAGAAATTAATTCCATGCTGTTACCTTCCACACAGAAAGTCAGCCCATATGTATGTGTATTAGTCACCAAACTTTGGTCCAATCTGAGAGTTTTGAAAAATAGCTGGTGATCCCTTTTTCCACCTTGTTTTACAACAGCTATTCTGTGACTTATCAAAGGTGTTAACTCCCAAAGATGTGATTTTATCATAAAGTTGTGCCCAACATGAAATGATGAATCTTCAGGAAGCCAGACTGAAAAGAAGTAACCATCAGAGTCAGGTAATGATGCAATCAAACCATCATTATCAGTGAAACTCCATCCGAAACTGCTCCTGCGTTTGTGTTTGGAGCCGGCACAGCAATGAGATGTGTATCATCTTGTTGAAACCTCTGACTTGCACAGTATTTCGTCACTGGAAGCAGTAGAATATTTCCACGGACTGCCTCTCAGATGTGGACCAGAAATACTACAAGACACACCCATAATATGTTATAGGTTTGTCAGGTTCAAGGCTTAAGTGCTTGACAATGCTTTTAACATACAAACACACACTCAATCCCCCCCATCCAAGCGATTCTAATCTGTATTCTCCCTGTGGCGCAGGATTAAACTGTCTCCTAAGTTTCTGAAGCTCAGTGTCCGCCTCTCATTCCTTGGATTTTTGGGGCCCTCCTCAAAGACCTGGAGGCTAAATCTGAGTTTTCAGAACAAGTGGGATCTTTGTTGAGTTTTTTTTTTTCTTTTTCTTTTGTCTGTGGCTGCAGCCAGAGACGGTCTGAGGCCAGTCTCAAGCTTGGAGTTCTTATAAACTTTTAGGGAACCAGGCCGTTTTGTGTGCAGTCGGACATAGGAACCTCATGGACTTCAGACCTCAGTTCCTACAACTTTTTTAGTTCCTACTCCGAGGCAGGGTCTTTTCAGGGTTCCAACAATACGTAGATGTTTGATGATTGGTACAACTGGCAAGCCGCGCCCCTTGCGTAATCTCCATTTCTTCCAGCCCCGCCATATTCAAAATGTCTCACAGCTGTTTACCTGTTCTAATAACATCAAGCACTATTTCAATAGGAGTGCACCAACTCATTATTAAATCGATCGCAATGGTGCACGTCCCGAATCGATAACTATTTTGAAATGTCCAAAAGCAATTATTTTCATACTAATTTAATGACCCAAATACAGCTGCAAAGTGTTGCAGTAGAATCTGTGGCTGCCGCCCGGACACTTTCGTGGACGGACCATCGACTAAAGTGTCCGGGCGCGGTTTAACAAAAAGTAAACAAGGGAAAGGGAGGGAAAGCTGGTAAGTTAGCTTTTATAATAGCTTTGAATAAAAGAGATGGAAAACCCAAATACAGTTGCACATTGTGTCAGTACAATCTGCGCCACTTAAGTGAACGAACCCCGGTCCGTCCATTAAAGTGTCCGGGCGTATTTCAACAAAAGGTTACGTTTTAACCAAACGGACGTTAAAAGGACGTTAGGGCAGCTTTCCGATGGGGGGGGGGGGGGGGGGGGTTGTTCCGTTACATAATGCATATGTCTCTTGCTGTTTTCATCTATCAGTGTTAAAGTAGAAGAAAAGAGTTTTGTATTTTTGCCCTTGCATGCATGGAGATAGTTTAACTGTGTTGTGTCATGGCTGCTGTCATCTGTGGGATCTTCATGGTGGTCTGTGTTGAACAGCAGCGCATGATGCAGCTTTGTAGAGAAATTAATTTTCTCTCGTATGTTATGAGAGGCTGAGACGAGGCAGTTTGGGTCCAGTAAAAGATTGCTGGACCCGAACTGCCTTGTCTCAGCTTCTTATTATAACATACGTGAAAACACTGGTAACCCACAGCTATACTAGAATAATAAGTTACTCAAAGCAACAACAGATGCATGTTAAATAAAAGCCACGAAATATACAGAATATAATTTTATTTAATTTCAAACTCAGAATTAACTACGATATCCTGCGATCTCTTGCAGTTAAACAACAATGTTCTACCATCTGTGATCTTTATTTTGTTCATGATCATTTAAAAGCAATAATTTTGAGATCAAAGTGATCAGGGAAGTTTGACCAAACCTATGTGTGTAATCTTTAAAAAGAAAAAAAAAAAATAGCATGATTTCAGCAGAGGTGGTAATTTTGGACATAAATACGTTAAATTGCGGACATATGCACATACTGGAGTGCATTAATAACACCTGCATGGTCACATTTTATTCCCTGTCAATGTTTTCAGAGCGGCTCTGCAAATTTTGTTCTAACCTCCTCTAAAAACATTCGGTTTCAGACATGATTGAAGTCCATTTAAAGCTTGATATATTAACAAACTTCCTCTCTTTAAAATCCCGGGAACAGCTTAACATGTGAGGATGACAAAAGATGCATCGTTGGTCACATGATCGAAACAATGCAGGCAAAACTTCTGGTTCTTAAGTTTGAGGCAGAGGCTAGTAAACGGGAGAAAATGTAAAATCCAGAGTGGACACATGATCGATTTTTGACGTTTGACTGAAGCCTGGCCCTCACAGGAAGACAAGATTCTCTACCATTACGTACTTCCGGTTTTTGTGAAAAAGGTCTATTGCGTCACACATGGTCTCTAACAAGGTCCTCCCTCATGTGCGAACCGGTGTGAATGCAAACTGAAGTCAAAGGGTAGGACGCATAGGACACATAGGACGCGTAGTAAAGCTGCGTTCTTGGACCTCTCTGTCCAAATGCGCATGTTTCCTGGTCCTGGAAACTCCTGTTACATTGGTCAAACAGTTGCAGCTCAGGTAAAACTTTTGAAATTTTGAAAGAACAAACAAAAGCACTTGGTCCATGTGATAAGATTCACATAGTAAGCCAATATACTGTATGTTGGTTTTGTGTTTGAACTCTGGTCATCAATCAGTAAAATAGTCATGCTGTAAAACAAAAGTCATTTTAATAATTTTTTGTTAGGATGGGATAGCAACAAAATGCTATAGTCATCACATTTCCAAACTTTTTGACCTTATCCCTCCAGGACAGGTTTTAAAAGATGAACGTGACCATTTTCTATAGCAAAAATTGTTGTAACTGTAAAAGTTCATTTTATGGTCTGCACTCATGGTCCACAAACCAGATGTAGTGATTAAGCAATGATCTAAAAAAAGAAATAAATTCAGAGAAGAATGAAACCCCTTTCCCAAGTTTTGGATACATATACATTTTCTGAAAAATGTATCACAATCTATAAAATGTATTTTGTCAAAAACTGCTAAACAAAATACTAGAATAGATTCTATTTACACCTTACAGTATTCATTTGTAAGAAAAGAAAATACTTTAACTGATTAAGATTTCACTGATTAAAACACCTCAGACAACTAACAGATTTATCATATGCCATCGGCAAATTGTCGCTTTTCTGCATAACACACGTGGTGTTGCAAAGGTTATGGCTAATAAAAGCATAGAAACAAAATTGAAGTCTTCTGTATAGAGAGAAGAAAGTGAAAGCAGGAAGTCAGACCATATGAGTCATTCCAAAGATGCATGAAGTTGAGCTTATTACTCTGCTGTTTACATAGTGAAAATTCACTGAAAATCCCCCTGAAGATTGAAAATTTTCCGATGACACACAATAAGCAATAAACAAATAATGGGACATTCTTACAGCCATTTGCTGTAAACAACAAAAGTGACTGAACAATTTGTACTTACACTGAATCAGTGGGGCTCTAAAAACCAAACCAGACACTTAAATTACTTTCAGGTATTGAGATATCATCTCTCTCTCTCTCTCTCTCTCTCTCTCTCTTTCTCTCTCTCTCTCTCTCTCTACTGTATCTATCTACATTCTTATATGACATTTAGAAGGCAAATGAACTCAACAGCCATCAATACTCTGTAGACAACTAGTGATCCTTAAACACAATTTATATTTGTGTACTTTTGATTAACCATTTCTTTATGCTTTATTTTAAAATGTTTCAAGGTGATAGATTCTTTTAACTCCATATGCAAACTGTTGCACAATTTAATTGCACAAAAAAATTTCTTGTGTGACTGATGTGAGGTTGTTTGATAGATTGTAAATTGATTGTCACCCCAAGAATTCTAAAACAATTCATTTTTTTCTATATGCCATATGATTCTGTGACAGTTCACATCTCTTCTTCACCAAAAATACATTTCACTCAATCCTGTTGAGACATTGTAAATTAGTGTTTGAAAATCAGTACCAGAGCAAAAAAGATCTATATCGTCAGCAAAAAAGCTGGTTTTTACACTTTTACAATAATACCTTATATTGTATATTATTGCTTACAGTCTGTTGCAGGTCCAGCATTAAAAAATGGATGCATACTAAAAGATCAAATAAAGTGGATGAGACAAAATATTAAATATTTTGGGTTCATACCGTATTGAATTCATTGATTTCTTCTGTTATTTTTCTCAGACCTGGTAACAAAGGTGTGTGGCATGACTCTTTTAAATGCTAAAACCCCAGTAACGAAGCTTAAAACAGAAACAAATGTCCAAATGCCTCAGAATTATCGGTGGCAGTTTGAGATTGGCTAAATAAGTGAAGTGACAGCAACATAAAACAAGTCATAGTGTTGCAGCTGTTCAAGAACACAAGTGTGGTAAATAGATCTTTACCTGGTTGTTTTTATTTTAAATAAAAGCACATAAGTCTTATTTGTAGTGATCAGCTTCATAGTCTAGACACAAATGGAAAGTATTGCCTCCAACACAGCTTGATGATACAGTATTCATTTCATCAATGTGATAAAATGCTGCACTCACATCCTGGATTCTTATGATCAAGCTCCCTCAGTGAAAAAAAAAGAAGTTGGTTACACAAAGATCCACTTGTCTTCATCCTTAAAACCATGTTTATATAAATACAGAATCTCTGCTTTCACAACTATGAAGAATAAACAAGGTTTAGGTTTAATTCCTTCAAGTAATGGTGACCTTGCCCTTTCTGTTCCAGTTACAACCACCTGCAGGAAGAAGCTGCAATTAGCTCCAATCTTACAGGCAGAAGTGGTATTGATCTGGGCTGCATTGATTTGAAATGCTTAAAGCTGTGTTCAGAGAGCAAACATTATTCCAGGGCCATAAATCATATGAGTACAAAAGATTTTACTTGCATTAATGAAAAGTATTGGGATTCTCTTCTAAATTAAATTGCCATAAACATTTAAAAATCTGATTCATAAACTGTGATAGTTCTTCAAAGAGATAACTTAGATCCATTGCTGCTGAAACAGTGCTATTTTCACAAAATCACTTTCATATTGGAAAACTTTCCCAAAGTAAAATGCTCAAATTTATTATGCAAACTTGCAAGAAAAATATCAGTTTGACAGTACATAGAGACAAAAACTCATGGAACTGAGTAAATGTATTGCTTGAAAGTCTGACCAAAGGCTATTTTCACATTACCTTCAACCATCTAAATAAAACTGTCTGTTAAAAAAATAAAAAGCAGTGTGTGCCTTCTGTTTCAATCCACTCAGTTAGTAGTTGCCTTAAAGAGCATATTCTCAGGTCTGATTCTTTTTACTTCTAACATTCATAAGAAAACCATACCGTCTGTGTTTTGGTATCACTCTCAGGGGAAATTCATTTATTTGGATTTTTCTGTGTATTGTTGTTTGTACAGCTGTGGTGGTTTGGGGCACCAAGGAAACCAGATCTGTTTGTTTTTGTGCTTCTGGTTAAAATAGGATTAATGAATATTTGTATGTGTTATGAATGGGTCATATGGCTGTGTAATAAAAGAATGGGTTATTTGTATAGACAACTTTATCAATTCTATTTTTATCATCTGATCAAACATTCATCCACACTGTTTTCAGATGCTTTAGACAAAATCCCTTTGTAACACTTCCCCAAAGCAAAAAACAAAAACAAACCAAAAAAAAAAAAAAAAAGCATCATAAGCAACTATATAAGTTAACCCTTTAACTGCCTGCTCAACCGTTTAAGGAATGGTGACCTGTTTTGGGACCTCACAACAGCTCACAACTCACAACTGGAGATTAAAGCCAGAGTTGGTAATCCTGCCCAGAAACACTTTTTGTTATACTGGGTGAAATTATCCTTCCATCCTGACAGTCGCCAATACATCATGTATTCATAAAAAGGAAGGAAAAAAGTCAGACCTCTATGAGAGCTGCAGTTCTGTAAAAACTCTGACCAACCCCTGCCATTCGCACCGAAATGCAGGAATTGGTAATTCGCAACTTATAGAAAGAACGAATCGATGCCTTTATGTCTCGTCTCTGTCCCTCCCCTCTCACTGTCCCCACGTGACCCTCCTGTGCGTCGCTCACTGTAAACAAATATACTGTAGCTAACGGACTGCTAACTGCTACTGCGCCAAAAAACCACAACAAAACAACAGAATTAAGTCTAGGAGGTGTTGACATTTGCAGTGTGGACTTTTTACACTGCAGAAGGAGTTGGAGGTGAGTGGATTAAAGCTTTTAAAAACGTGGTTTGTCAGCTGTTTACTATCAAGCTAACTAGCTATTGACTCAGCTGTTATTGTTAACCTGCTCATAAAACATCGGCGCACATGTCCCTGCGCTCTGAAGGCATCGTTACGGATGATGTGTTTTCTTAAACTGTCGCTTGCTCAAACCATTTTTCCAACATTGCCAACTCTAGCTTTAAGTGCAACATCAGCTGTAATGTATGCATTGCGCCAGTGCCCTTCAGTGAAGAAGGAACTGGGCTAAGGACCAGATTTTTCAATTTACCTGTTAGTGTAAGTTTCCCCTATGGTCCTCAGTAGTGACGAAAAGAGTGAGTTTGCAAATGAAGACAATCCTATTTGTCCAGCTTCTTAGCTGAACAGCAAACATCTGGAAGGCACTTGCAGGTTAAGTGGTTTGGGTTTATATCTGATTATCTTACCTTAGCAGCTCCTTCTTTTGGTTTTCAAAGCTTATCTAACTTGAACAAAACCATGATAGGCATAGAAATTAGGAATAAAAGTGGTAGAAAAAGAGGGGGTTGAGTTTAGGGTTGGTGAAGGCCAATAAGGGAATAGAGAAGAAGAGAGTGGTGCTTAAAAGAAAAGACAGATATTTATCCTCCTTTCTCTTTCTCTTTCATTCGTGTCTCATTATTTTTTCATCGTACAATTCTACTTACCACATACTTTTCCAAGATCTTCTAACTTAACCCGTGGGGCCACTGAACTGTCCTGGTCAGAAGGAAACTATACAACCTAGTGGTCCAGAGACTGCTTTTTTGAAGGATTCTGATTATCAGGTTTTGTTGGACCTTGCCCAGCCCTGCTGGGAGTCTGGTGGTTTTGGTGCTTCTGTACCTCTCCAAATGTACTGTCATCTATGACATCATTCAGGAAAACAATTCTAAATTTAACCCTAAAATTCCTTAGATCCCTATCAATACAGTGACTGAATGTAAAACAGGTTATGAAGAAAAGAAAAGAGCTAAATAACCTTCAATTATACACTCATCTTTGGGTGTCAGTGCCTCGGGTGGTGGATCAGGTCATTCATTAAAGGAGTGATGACATAGCAGTAAAAACTGGTTCATGTAGTTGGCATTACTGCATATGTAAATACTCCAAAGAAAAAAACATCACTTTTTACAGCTGGGGATTGTTTTGGCATGCTAGACCTCCCTTCCTCAGTAATACAGTTGGGTGCAGTAATGATATACAGCTTTACCCGGAGACCACGTTGACTTCATTTTGATTGGCTACACCTTATTTGGCTATAACCTCATTTAGAAAAAACAGGTCAAGCTGCGATCGGACTTGACTAAAGGCTATCTGTTAGCAACATGTGCATTTCAGACAGTGAGCTTTGTTTATCAGACAAGACAGCATTTAGAAAATGTGGTTGTGGTCGCCTCCCTCAGTGTTGCTGCAGAAGTTTTCTTTTAAATCCATTTGTTTGAAAACCCAGATCTGACTGCTTAGCAGTCAATTAGCTACACTCGCAGTTGAATCAGCGAGGGAGGGTGAGAGTAGAACGGAGTATGGAAGGAGAGAGGGGGGGGGGGGCTGTTTGCTTGATAGTGTGTTCTTATTGGAGCAATTGAATTACGTAGAATGATAGAACTACGTAGAATGATAAGCTGCTGTCTGATTCAACCGTTTTTGAATAAAGAAACAAAGCTGACTGAACAGGGACTTTGATACTCACTCTGGACATTCACATGACCTCATCAGTGCACAACAGATCATATTATACCCCCAAAACTCCAGAAAAGTGAAATTTAATGTCATGGTACCTTTAACCAAAAGCTTAGCGGGTCAAATCCTATTTCATCAAAGTCAATTTTTTCATTGAATCCTTGGGCAAGACACTTGCCTCCAGCGTCGGTATTAGTTTATAAATGAGTGTGAATGTCCGGTAGTGATCAGACTGACCCTTGGGGTGGATTAGCTGTTACGTTTCAATTGGTCAGTGTCAGGGCAGCTGTATAGCTTATCACCAAGTATGAATGTGGACTGAATGAAAAATGGATGTAATGGAAGCGCTGAAAATGCAGTCAGCAGAAAAGCGCAATATAAATCTCATCCATTATTATAATTAGCCCTTCTGCTGCCTCTGGCTGGAAAAAAAAAAGACATTTCAGGGTCATTCATGTTTTGTTTTTGTTTTTGTTTTTTTTTGTTTGTTTGTTTGTTGGGGGGGGGGGGGGGGGGTATCTTATTTTTTTTTTTTTTTTTTAACAACAACAAACATGTTGTTTGTTTTTTTAATAACCAAGGAGGCTTTGGTTCTTCATTGTGAATTAGACAGCATCTACACCAAAATTAGTCAGTTTGCATAAACGTCTTTAAAGTCAACTGCCATGAAGACAAAGTTTGTAGCACACTGTAGATAATTTTTTGACTTTTAACTTTAAAGATTCACATAACAGATGTGGGCATGAAAAAGTTCCCCTTTCAGCCGACTGCCAGCCACTTACCAGCGACTTGTCTGCTAATTTACTCGCCCAGAGAAATGCCTGTGTGCCCAGGGGAAACAATTTCAGAGTATAAATGAATGCCCGAAACAAGGACGTTTCCACACGCCAAGTTTAGACGCTGTGCGTGATGACGGATTCGCGGGACAAATCGTTAAGCCAGTGATAGTTCAGTAATGGTGCACTATTACTGCACCACTTATGGCAGAAAAAGAAGGAACTTTAATGCCCGCATCTCTATTTTACAACCTTTTTTGATACTGATTGTAAAATAATCTAAACTGACAGCGAACAGGATCAACCAGAAATCTTCAGCACTTTGGAAAGCGAGCATCCTCAAAGGTCATTAACTTTCAGAAAGTCCTACTTACTGTACTTACTGAGGGGATTAAATGCAGATGACAGAACATCTTCTACAGAATCAAACAACTTAAAAGTGTGACCAAGGGGACAACATGGTCGGCAGCATATCTGACATATATAGAAGGTCAGTCAGTGAGTCAGCTTGTTGGTTTCTGCCTCAGAGAATGATACGTATGTGGGACATTGGCTGCCTCTGGGTATGGCTGGAAAAACCTCTCACCCTCGAGACCTCTCCACAGAGCTTTCAACTGCCAACTATATCCCATACGCACACACACACAAACACACAGGGACGTGTACGTTTTAGACCCAAAAATGCACCAATCTCTATCTATTGCATCCCAAACTACGTGTGTGTGCTGGGGTGTGTTCATCTGTGTCAGCCTAACCACACAAGTATGCAGGGAGTTGTGTAGCTTGCGTCATTCTGTGGTAAATTAGTAGTCATGATATAAACAGATTATTTTAGCCTCTGATTACGAGTGCGCCAAATGATGGCCTATCCTAAACAACAGTGGCTCTGCCCAAAGTCTCCCTTTTTGATTATGCAGAGGTCGTTACAATAATTGTTATACTTAAGAAAGTTGCACAGAGTTATCAATCCATCCCACACAAAAGTTTTCCTTAAACAAGGGCCATTTCTTGTATAATTAATATATTTGCTTTCTATTTCTCTATTTTTGATTCTATTGGAACATTTACAATGATATATTGGCATTATAACTTAATTCAAGAAATTCATATAGCAGCTGTGCTAAACACATTTTAATTATAATGAATTCCTGTTGAAGAATTTCTTAAGATTTTTCTCCATTTCCTTCTCTACTTCTCTCCGGATGCAGCTGTTGTTTCTGCATCCAACCGGGAAGTGAGGACAGTGGAAAGCGCTACATGCTACACCACGCAGTAAGGACCTCTAGTACTTCTGTTGTAAATGACACACCAGAACACAAATGAAAGAAAAACACAACTGTAGGCATATCAATATAGACAGAAAAAAGGTTGAAGGTTGAACTGCGTCCTCTAAAAAAAGACAAAAAAAAAACTTCTCTTTTTCTGACACATGCACATTAAGATTTTCTACCCACTACCAGAATCCCATCCATATAATTTCAGGAGAACCAAAAATGGGTGTTGTCTTTTCTAGTGAAGCCATGCCACGCAGCTAGGTAGGGAGTGCTGAAGAAATATCTTAATCAAAACTCTGACTGTTAATGTTTGTCAGGTTAGAGTTCAGTGGAAAAACAAAAGACTGCTCCTTAAAAAAAAAAGAATGGGTGGGTTTGGATGCACATCCACACTTTTAAAATTAAGAACATGTGAAGACAATAAGACAGATGGAAGAGTGAGTGTAAAACCAGACATAAAGCACACTGACATCAGAGAAGTCAGACATCTCTCAACGACCTTTGACTAGTTCACTACTGAAGAGAGAACTTGACCCACAACATTGCAGTGTGGGAATGTAGACCATGCTCTCATGATAGAGACTTCAAGTTATCCCAGAATATGCAGCCACAATATTAACAGCACCTAAAAACTCTTTGTCTAACACGTAGTGGTGGTAAAGTTTAATAGTTATGCAAAATGTTTCTTGAATGTGTTAAAACAAACAGTTTGCTGTTAGGCCTCACAAAAACCAACCAATACTTTTTGAGCACCGGCAATACATTGTGGAAACATGTAATGTGTAAACATTTTTGTCTGGTGCCAAGAAAAACAACAAGCTTCTCCCCCACAACTTTGTTGCCAAGGAATACAGTCTTACCATTTGTCAAGTCAGGCTCTCCAAACAACTGATTTTAAAACTTTTGGTTGGACATGTCCTAACTGTCCTCATTTCATTGCTTGAGTCATTGCATACAATTCTTTTCCTGTGAGGAACCACTGATGTCACAGGCCTTTTTTTTCTTCTTCTTCTTTTTACTTGTCCTGTCCAACATCGTAGCAAGGAGAATGGCGATCTGGCTGCTTTATTGTGTTGAACAGATTTGCTTTGCCAAGGGGAGCTTTATGAACACAAGGCTCCTCTTGATGTTCTGAGTTTATTCATTTTGTTTCTTTAATTAATTGTTTATAACTGCATTTTACATCGTATTGCTGGGCTTAACAAGAGGGAAATGAAAGTTGAAAGAACTGTTAAGAAGTGGAACAGAGAGAAAAGAGAGAAGAAAAGAGAGAGAGAGAGAGAGAGAGAGAAAAAAACATGGATACACTTACACAGTCAACTGATGCTTCTGCACAGAAACCCCTAAACAACATTCTATGGTCCTTGCTGGAAAACAAACCTAGCAATCCCCTACAGGAGGACCTGCAGGTGGCTCAAGTACCATAAGATTATACATAGACATGCAGAAAAAAGGTAAAACCTAGTCAGTGCAACGGGAGTTAGCATCACAGTGTCATCATGCAGAGAAAAGGTCTCTATGGTGATGCAGTCATGTAGATGCAACCTCGTCTCTGCAAGGAGGAGGAAGCCCGCATGGCCCGAGACCCGGGCCACCAGCAGCCGCCCAGAGGCTTGGACCTCAGTCACCCCCCCCCCAACGGGATGGACATGCATCCCCAGAGGGCGGCAGAGGGTGGCCCCAGCCGAAGCCCCCCGCAGTCTTGGGGCCCAGGCCCCAGCAGACCAAGACCAGCAACTGCCGACCCCATTTCCTCACACCATGTGAGGACATGGTGTAACCTGTCCTTCTATTTCCTCTGTCTCCTTGCTATCTTATAATTGCCTTTAACAGAGTGTTATACCACAGATCAATTTACAGCTAAATCCACTTAGACTGACGAACGCCTTCACCCAAGAACTGTCTGTGTGTTAGTGTGTGCAAAGATCCACTGTGGGAAAGCTGGCAATGTTTTGCACTTAGTGAAAAGATATGGGCCCCCAGTGTTAAAATCACAGCCAAGTTCTGAATAAAGCACTCAAAGCTAGCTGTCAAGGGCACTTTGACTTAATTACATCTTCTCAGCATTGAGTGACAAGAACATGTTTATAATGAAACTGCAATGGCAGTTCTAGACCCATAAACATGTTCTATGATTCCCTGAAGGTAATCAAAACATCATGAATTTTGTAATCACCATCACTTTTGAAGTTTTGCCTTTTAAAAGTAACTTAATTCACATTTTTGCATTTCCACTAATTGATCATGCCGCCTCAAACAGACATTCAGATTAATCAAGCCTGACTTGAGGGGCTGCCGTGCTTAGGAGGAATGCTCCTCTCGACTCTCTTCGTGTTTGAGGATAATTGGTACTGATTACCACCTCTTACTGTGTACTCACTGCTCACTGATGAGGAATGGCTTAAACACAAAGATGCTCACAAACACACTGCTTTCAAAGTTCAGTGCATGGAGAGAGGCTCATGCATGCAGATCTGTACCGTTTCCCTCATTATTTGCTGCAGTACATACCTGTAGAGGAGGAAACCTGCTATGTCTCTAAAAGACATTCCAGAGAGGCTTTCCCACGATGAGGGTAGTGCTGGTAGCTGGTGAGGATGGAGGTGGATGAGTTTGAGGCTGTAGACCTTACTGACTTTGTATTGACAGTGCATGAACTGCTAAAAATGCCTTGTCTGTCTGCTGCAATACATAACACACATTCCTCTGAAACATGTCCAGACATGTTTGAAGAGACCAAGCAAGGTCACATGCATTTTCCCACAGATATGATTGTTTAGAAAAGTAAATGCTTGAGTGCATGTATGTGCATGTGTGTATTTGGATGAGGGGATTTAAACGCTGGGTGATTATCTTTGTTTTTCAGTTTTGGTGCTTAAATCAACGCCATGTAGCTAAATGTAAATCCTACAAACAGGATTGCCAGGTTTGCAAATAGGGCAGCAACAGGCATGCTTTTCAAAAAAGGCTGGTTAATCCAGCTATCATTGGAGACGGAGTTAAAACGGAAGAGAAAAACACAAGTGTGGAGTTGCCGTGAATGATGTGGCTCCAAAATAGATCTTATCAGAGTGGCTTCTGCTGCCAGACAAGGAGTGACGAAAGACAACAGTTTGCTCTGTCTATTTATGCAAAGCACACACAGTTCACTGTTAAAGCTCGCTGCAACATCCCCAAAGCTCCCACTGTCAACAACTATCAGCAGCGTTTTTAGTGAAACTAGACTCCCCAGACATCAGAGGGCCATAGAAAAAGGGTACAGAAAAGGGTCCCCTCCCCTCCCTTTCTTTCTCACCACAGCTGCCAGAGAGGGGCAGATCTCTGCCCAGGGTAACTGATTTACACCCTGCAGGTGTCTTGCATGTTCATGTGCATGCATGCGTAAGTCCATGCACGTGTTACCTCAGAGCAACCCCCCACCAGTGTATTTTTCCAGTTAGTTAAGGTCGTGAAGTGAAACACTGAGATGAATGCTTTGCACTTTGAGCCCGCTCCATTAATTTTGAATTGTAAGAGCCTCTTTCTGCTGTTTAATGGCTATCAGAATAAGTATAGGCTTGTTGCCTCTGTACAAAGCAAAGGATACATTTCTCCTGAGGTCACACAGCATTGGATGACAAATGCCGTTTATGGTGTTTTATAAAATATTGCTCGCAAGAGATATACACTCTAGAGGTGCAGAGCTAATGTTTGTCTCATACATAAAATAGGGTTCTGCTTATAAATGCAGTGATTTTCCTTTATATTTCAAACTCACATTTTAAGAAGATTTATCTCCTTATAGGATACATAAAATGCAGGACTATAAGGCTGCACATGTAGTCGTGCATCAGAATATACGGTAACAAAGCAATCCATATTAAAAGAATAAGTCTGCAGTTATCATATAATTTCTTACTGTTAACTACACTAAAAGCAAGACCAACCACAGTGCACTTTTCAATTTAAATGTTATGCCTCATTAAGTGCAGCTTAAGCTGTTGTTCACATTTTCTGTGTGTCAACTGACCCACAACATAGTCTTACTGTCTGTGAACTTTGCAGACATGCAGGCAAACAGGTACGGCCGCATGTCTCTTTTGGCCCTTGCACAGCAGGGCTCCATGCCAGTTCCAGTCCCAGAACCTGATTACAAACTATCTGGTGTGCTCAGTCTTCAGAACAGAGCTAGAGCCAGAACCAGAATGGTATGTGTCTGAAAGCACTTCATGTTTTCAGAAGTGTGATTGAAGTACTTTTTCCGTCAACTATTTATGCGCTTATTTGCAAGAATAATAGCTTTTTAAGCAACATGTAAACCTGGTTTGCTTGAAATGCATTTTCTTAATCTTATTTCAAAATGAGAGACGATGAAATGACAGCCAGGCTTAATTTAACCCATTTTAAAAAATAATTTATATCAAAATCGGTTTCTGTTGTCCAAGATGTTAAAGGCGCTATAGAAGATGTTTTTGGCATTTCAGAAAGCAGAGACTGTTAGCGAGGTATAATGCGCATGTGCAAGACCAACCTGCTACATTCACAGCTCCCTCTCTGGCCACAGCACAACGTTCACAAGCCACTCTGGTGTTTAGCAGACAGGTATGGATTCTCCCATCATGTCACAAATGCAAGTAAAACAGATGTCGTTGTCTGAAAGTTGCTAACTGCTAGAATGATTATTAGCGACCTATTGTAAACATTGTAAGCCACTTCCGGCATGCAGTATTACACTCATCAATCAATTATTCTCATTGATCAGTCTCGCCTATTACCCACTGAATTGACCGTCAATCAGTCTTACTACAGTATTGACAGGCCAGTAGACAAATGAAAAATGTAAGGAATGCCGAGATGATTGGCAGATGTTTTTGCAGCCCCATTACTTTCACAGCTGATGTATAATAATATTTATATATTTAAGCTTTAATTAATCATAGCGTATGAGGTAGTAAACCCAGTTTCATTGAATATTGCAAAAACTGTTGAAAGAAACATCTTCAATGCCTTTAAACCTTGAATTTAATTTGAGGGTTGGCTATGGGTTCGGACAGGGGTGTCCAAAGTCAGTCCTTAAGGCCTGCAGGTTTCGGATGTTTCCAGCTGCAGCACACATGAATCAGATTAATGGGTCAGCATACTTTTTATTTCCCCCAATGTTTCCTCATGCCCTTTTCTTGGTGTCTGGGGTCCTGTACCGCAGCCATGCGGCTATGGTGTGGACCCGGGCGTGTCCTGATCTGGGGGGTCCCTGCAGCTGGGCCCTATGTGGCTAAGGTGGGCTGGCTCCTGGTGTGAATGGATCCCCAAGATATCGTTTCCTCACAGCAGTGTCACGCCAGATGGTTTTTACTGTTAGTGGTTTTATACCTGTTCACGTAAGAGACAGAAAATAGGGGTTTGTAGTCAGGTGTCGAATTGGGAGGGGGGGTTGGATGTGTGCATGTGTGTGTTTTGTGTTCTATACTTGGATGTGTGAAGGCTTGTTTTCATTTGTTTGAATTTGCATTTGTTTTTTATTATGTCAAGCACTTTGTGTTGCCTTTTAATGGTATGAAAAGTGTTTTATAAATAAAGCTTGATTTGATTTGATTTGATTTGATTTGATTTGATTTGATTTGATTTGATTTGATTTGATTTGATTTGATTTGATTTGATTTGATTTGATTTGATTTGCTTGGGCTGCACTTGACAACAAGCTGATTAAGAAAGCTATCTAATGTGAATCTGTGGTGTTGATGCAGGGAAACATCTAAAACCCACAGGACAGCAGCCCTTGAGGACTGAAACAGGACACCTCTTGGTTAAAAGAAACTGGAAGCAACAGGTCAGCTTTAATCCAAGAACTTTATGGATGGTATTATCTCTGCTTTCTCCACATTTTTCTGTGGTTTTCTTATCGGCTCTCTTTTGTGGACCCTTCTTTAACCAGTCCCTCCCCTCCTAAAACACCCCCCTTGCAGACCTTCTCTTGTTTCATGTTCCCAGACTGATAGACTTGATAAAGGGTATACTATTAGACAAGATGGAAGGGAAAAGGATGGGATGATAAGAAAAAAAGGCTGTAGAGTGGGCAATGGAGTGTAGATGGGGTCAGGTTAGAGCAGACTGCTGAATCAGCTCTTCCCAGCTCCCATCACATGATCTATTCCAGTTTCCCGAGGGAGCAGTTATGTTCTCATGGCTGCTCTCTATATAACGAAGGCATTCATAGGACAGACAGCACTTAGACGCAAGGATCAAATTACTAAGAAGGGGCAATACGTGGTAGAAAGGCTCCACAGACAGCTCATGTATCAAACAATGAGTCAAAGCATAAAAAAGTCAAAGCCTAAAGTGATTATAAATGTGATGGGTGGAATGTTGTTTTTAGCTGTGTCACCATGCAATGTTATTTCCATTTTTGCTCACAGGAAATTTGTGAAGTCAAATACGTTTAAATATAATATGATGTTTTCTCCACATCTGTCAAAACAATACTGCTTGTCCTTGTCTCTTCCTCATGTTGCCCCCAATTCAGACCACTCAGTGAATCTCAAATCCAAACAATAGAGACAAACGTAGATTGGGTCAAGGCTGTTGCGGATATTACCCGAAAACCAGCTGAGCATACCATACCATAAGCCCCAGAAACTGAGCTGAACTCCTCTAATTGACTGACAGGAAGGAAGTGGATGAATACATGGAAATGAGGCTCACTGAAAAGACCCAACGGCTGCAGTGGCCTTGCCTGCTAGTGGGATGATATATCAAAAAAAATTTCCTGAGTGTGCCTGAGTCTGGCCACTGTTGCTTAGCAACACTGATAAGGTTTAATCACTGAGAGACTGTTATCTGCTCATGACTGCAAAGTGTGCCCTGTCCTCTGGAGAGGTCATCTCAGATGTGTGTGAAGCCACGATATGCTGATGTTTATCTGAGCATTACGTCGATTAACTATTGTAGTCAAGCTATTCTAAACTGACTGTCAATAATTTAGAAAGAATATGTCTTGGTTTATTTGACGGAGAGGACATTAACGTTTAAATAACTTGAAATGAAGACAATGAGTTTAATACCTAACAAAAACCCAGTAAGTGCCATTTTGACATGAAGGAATCTCGCTCAAAGATTTCCAATAGCTTGATAGTATAATGGGCTGTAATGAGCTGTCACCTGCAGATCTTATCGGTTGCTAATTTAGTTAGCTTCATACGCTAGTTGAAACTGCAGCTATAGGTATCTTTAAATCCCAGCTCTAAAATTCAAAATTTAAATTAAAAACAACCAAATAACATTTCTAAAAAATGTATAATATTGACCAAATACTTTGGTTTAAAAGACAAAATAATTTCAGGTTACACATTTGTACTGCTGCGACAGACTGGCGATCTGTCCAGGGTGTACCCCGCCTCTCGCCTGATAATAGCTGGGGTAGGCTCCAGCAACCCCTGCGACCCTGAACTGGATAAATAAGCGACTGCTGACAGACTAACTGACTGACTGACTGACATTTGCACTGTGTCTCAGTTTCTAGCTATACTATAAAGACTGAGCTGATCATTTAGGATGATTACAGTATATATAATAGCAGTTGGCTAGAAATGTTGTGGCAGTAATAATGTTCATAATGAGAGTAAAGAGTAGATAAATATTTGAAACAGTTTTTTGAGTGTGACTGTATGAAGGAGTTGCTCTCATCATCTTCAGAAATAACTTGTTTTCTAAAAACATATTTCTGTCCCTCAAGTGGATGCTAGTTTAACCATCGATAGGGGTGCGTCACTAAGAAAACTGCTAAAAGTTGCACTGGTCTTTAAGGAGAAAAATCAAGGATTCAAAAACTTAATATGTGTTTAAAGATGCAACAGTGAAAACTTACAGAAAATTACTTCTTTAAAAACTTTTTTAAATAACCCAGATGAAATCCAGCCCCTTTTAAATATGATTTTTATTCATTTTTCAAAACAGAATTCATTAAAGCTGTCTGATTCTTCACAATTCATTACTCAGAATCAGCTCTCCACCTTAGTTTATATTCAGTCTCACTCTTCCTCTCCTGTTATCACTGCTTTCTCTGTCTCAGCCTCTCATTCTATCACATTTCCTCCTCATTGTCATTCTCTATGTTTGTATGCATATAGGTGAAGACTTTTCTTTTAGGATCCTCTGGACAAATGAGGGGGAAGAGAAAAGAGAAAGCTGCCACATATCCCCCACAGAGACTATAAATAAATAATTATAGGCTTGAGATACATTCATTCCACTTCCCTCTCCAGTAAGTTGGGTACATTCTCCTTCACACTGTCCTTTAAGTTCCTGCATATGCTATTCTAAAGGTGTCTCCAATGTGTCGATATAAAGGTTACGATTTGCATGAAAAGCATTCTTTCATGATTTCATGATGATGAGCAGTGCCTCTAAGCAACACAACTATCACTTGAATTTGCTTTGTTTCACTATTAGTAGTCAGAAAAGTATGCTAGACATCAAGAGAAAATGTGCCACAGGACAAAAAGGAACAGCTAACAAAACTCCAGGAGTTATTCATCAAACCACTGATACAAGGAGACAGATGGCAGGATGTGTGTCTAAGACAGCTGCGGCTGTCATACTTGCTTGACGCAGATCTTCCCAGGTGTTGCCTCCTGGGCTTCCCTGATGGAGGCACAGCGGGCATTGCATTTGTGTTTCTGCCCACCTATGTCAGCGTAAACCAGTGCTTTTATGAGCGGTTTTCTCCCATGGTTTCGGCCCCGGTGCACAGTACAAAAAAGACATGTCATGTCATGCCTTTGTCAAGGCGAATGTTAGTTCAGGCTGTGTCTCAGAGCAGTTGGCATGGAGTCAGACAAAGAGAGTTTTCTTTTAGCTGAAGCAGCTTTTCTTATGTGCATTCTTCTCATGCCAAAACACAGTCAACACCTAGTCTAAACAGAGAAAAGGTATCCTTTACTTACTTCACATTTGTTCAGGTAGTTACATTCAGACAAAAGACTTGACTGACAATATAAACAAATTAAGGCTGCAAAAGGATGAAGAGACTAGGTTACATTGTATTCATAATTATATGCTTTGCGTACTTGATAAGCAGAATTGTGGATATACATGCATTTTAAAATGTTTTAGCATTAAGGGGTTAAATCAAGAAGTGCTGCAGTTTGTTGATATACACATTTTCATCACCTATTATTAGTGTATGGGGGAAGGGGGGTGAATGAAAATAATGATTTATCAATACTGAAATATAGTTTTTTCCAGTAAAATGCAAAGGAGCCATTATGAAATAGCTTCATAGTACAAATGACAAAAAAAGAAAAGCTGATCATAGCTGAGAGAAGTTTTTGGTTTATTAGAATTGCTTGTGGGTGTAATTTTCACTCATCATCATGATCACATTCTGGTAAAGCCCTTATAATGAAAAGAAGCTTGAACTGTGTCAGAAGTGTCTAAATAAAACAACGGGGGTTTTGACTTCATGATTGTGATGCATCTGTATGTCAGAGAGCAACTTTCACCTGCCAGCACCGTACAGACAGGAAGCAGGTCACTAACTGATCTTGTTTCACTTCCCCCTGCCTGCTCAAAAGCAGGAAGTCAGACTGGTAAGCAAGAGTGACCACAGACAAGAGGGACCACAAGCTGCAGCACTCATGCATATCCACAGACTCATAACAACTTTATACAATCTGGCACAGTGTGCATGATTATGTAAAATCATTAACTGTCAAAGGAATGCTTGTATTGTTTTCTTTTGTGTGCAGCAGCCTTAATGAGCCTATTGTTTCACAATATTATCTGCAGGAAAAGAAAAAAACTTTCTCAGCAGATTCCTCTGTCTGACTGAAATTTATCACGTCTCCCATAAAATGTTTTCTCATCAAAAATGCTTGACAAAGACAAAAGACAATCAGCCAAACAGCAGCTTTGGAGTCTGGAAATAATGATTCACCGGCACACATTTAGATAACCAAGGGCTCAGGAAACACCAGGAAAATTGCTGTACTGGAAAACTCAGTGGCCTAATTAGATTTTTCAGTTTCTGTGTACTAATTGGAAAAACAAACAAAAGGGGGCCAACTTGCAAAAATCTCCTGCTGCAGATGGGTTTGGGGGTGTTACTAAACAATGAGAGACTTCCTGTAGGTCTATTCTGTGGGTCCATCTCCCAAAAGAGACGTACACTGTTAAGGATGTCCTGCAGGCAGTAATGTTTCCTTAAGGAAAAGAGATGAAAGATCAGCATGTAAATGCTAGTTTAGCACTAGAGATGGGAGGTCTGTAATGATTGTGTGTTTTTATGAGCCCTTCTAGATGCCGCTCTGACTGCAGCTGAAAGAAAGTGATCTTTAGCTCAATCCTTTCCTTTTGGGCTAACACAGTGTTGTTTCTTCCACTAATACAGACAGAAAACCGTCGGACAAGATAGGCCTAAAGCAAAAAAATAATGTTTACAATAAATTCACGAAGTTATCATTGTACCTTATTATTACCAAGTGTGATTGGATGCAATCTAAAGCACTTTGAGTGACTTAAAATGGGCTATATAAATCCAATTCATTATCACTAATACAAGCCTCCCATGTGATTCTTGTGTCAATCATCAGCTCACATAATGCTGGTTCCTAAAATTAAGGCTAGGGTTGGCAATGTTGGAAAAACGGTTTGAGCAAGTGACATTTTAAAAAAACACACCACCCGAAACCACGCCTTCAGAGCGCAGGGACATGTGCGCTGATGGACGCCTGAGATTTGGTATCTCAGTGCTGAAATATGTGATTAATGTGATGATACTAAAATAATAACTTTACAAGCATTTTCTATATTCATTGCAACTTTATCATGTTACAGTAAACATTTAGTGTGGTAACATGAATTTGCACTAGCACACTGTTGCATATCAGTACATCAGCCCTCTGTCAGATTGCTGTGTTTCATGATAGTATCAAGTATATGAAAACTACACTTTTCGCTTTTTGCATGTCATCTTATGTAATTATAACATTAACATTCTGAATGAAAAGGATTAGAGTAAAGCCCAGGGAGGGGTGTCATCCTCTCAGCATGAAACAGCACAAAAAAAAAAACATGCAAGACAACTTGGCATCCCATACCATCACTTTTCTAAGACCTCAGACTGTGCTTACAAGTTAAGCTTAAAGTTACAAAGGAGACCATGGTAGGAGCGCATCTTTCACCATTTAGAAGAACCTTGTTTCTTAGTAGTTACCTCAAGAGCTACACTGTGGATTCCCATGTCAGCTTGTCTCTGAATCACAAATTACATCTTCAAGAAAGAAATACAGAATATCTATTAAATCTTATCTAAATTTGCATTTAGATTGCCAGAGGAAATTAAAGGCAGGGTGGATGATGTTTTCCAGGAGCATTTTTTACTATATTGTTTAAAGTTTCCTTCACACCCCAATTGCAGCCAATTAATTAAATGTTCTCACACATAAAATTTTAAAATGAATCACCTGTGGAAC